>JAVKLA010000007.1:20227858-20247824 GCA_034782735.1 Sagittarius serpentarius | reverse complement strand
CCCCTGCGGTGAGCAGGGACCCCTTCAACTCGATCAGGTTGCTCAGAGCCCCGTCCAGCCTGGCCTTGAATGTTTCCGGGGATGCTATTATATTAACTGCAGAAATACCAGGAAGACTTGTGCAGGTTTTTGGTGTTCCTGTGAGAAATGCTGCAGATTTGTGAGCATAAAACCTCATCCTTTCTCAAAGAGCTTAGCCCTCATGCTAGAGTTAAACTGAGCTCCAAGAGATAAGTGTCAAGATGAAGAAATAGGAAACTGAACTCTTTATGGTGCAAAGTTGAATACCTGAACTGTACTAAGTCAGTTTTTAAACCTCCCTTAAAAAAAAAAATCAGAAGAATGTTCCTATCCTAGGTGAGTAAATTCAGACTCTGTGGGTTAATTTCTTCATGCTGTTTGCGCTAGCTGTTTTTGAGGGATTTACTACTGTTCTGTATTGGTTGGATTGTTTTGCTTGCCTTTTCCCTTAAGATGGGATTTGTCTAATGTTCAATATGTGATATCAAGACAACTCATTTACATTGTTTGACCTGCATTATTTCAGTCCTATCATGGATTATTTGTATGTTCAGGTAGTAAGGGAATAAGTGATTAGCTACAGTGAAAATTTAAATCATTGGTAGCTGCTGTTACATTCATTATTAGCATATGTCTGTAGGGCCCTCTGCTCCTTCAAGAGTACGAAGTTATGCTTTCTTCTGCTTTTAATTCCATGTTTAGTTTTTAACTTCATACCATTTAAATTTTGAGGTGACTTGAAGCTGTCAAAGATTTTTTTAGGTGGTGCAGACAGCAGTGACAAAATTGGCTTTTTTCTCTGTTGCCAGAGCAAAAGGAGATAGGAGTGCTATTCCAAAGCCTTAGGGCTTTTCCTGTTTGATTACCAGCACATTTTAATAAGCACTTCAATGGGCCTGACTTTGAAAAGAGCAGGAGCTTGCTTTTCTGCCAAGCTTTATCAAATTTAACATGCAGTTTGACATATTGCAAGTTGAATATTAGCATGTAGAAATGACTAGTTGGGTGCTAAGCCGGTCATTTGCCTGTGCAGGCATGTTGATTAAGGGAACATGAGACTGAAGGGCATTTTCCGGAAACCAAAGACAAATCCTGTCATAAACTGAACTTCCACAACTCTCTGTTAGCAATGGAAGTGGAGTATTTACTCAGTGCTTTGCTGCACATCGTCTTTTCTTTTAATCTTACGCTAACTGCATAGTGGTGATATGCTGCTACTTTTAATTTCATCCTTCCATTTTCCATTTTAACGTGTTTGGCTTTTATCACTTGTTTTAGTTTCCTTTCCAACAGCTGACTAGCACAATTTTTTAATTGAGTTTCCTTGCTTATTCAGTAGGCTTTGACTCTTTTGTTTGGATGCTAAATATTCCAAACAGGACAGGCTGCCCTTGTCATTTTAGCAACCTGACAGTCATCCTGTAGTCTCCTTGTTGCTTCTGTTCTTGTTCCTAATGTCTTTTTTTGAGATGTTTACTCATTCAGTCAACTCTTCAGTCTCTTTCAAAGGATTTTCCACTGTTTTGAGGATGCAAATCTTGAAATTTTAACTTAAAAGAAATTTGACACCTGAAGTGTCAACATGTGTGTAAATCCTTGAATGTGTTAATCACAAAAGCAGTAAGACATACTATTCCCTTCCCTAAGTGATTCTGCGAAGCTACCATCGGTCTCTGAAGGAGTAGAGGTCCTGAGCCGTGGCTGGCTGCCCGCATCTTCTTTACAGCAACAACTGATTCTGAGCTGACTGCCAGTTTTTTCATGAGGCAGGAGTTGCAGGGCATCTTGCACCTCTCTCCAAACTCTTTTAGAAGTGTAAGCAGCAGCTCCTAACCAAGTGGTATCCTCACGTTATCACCAGTGTGGTGGCAAGTTAGATCAGGATAATCTAAACCTGAATTTAGACCAGGATTTTAAAGCTCCCTTTACAAATAATACCTCTTTACGAATTTTATTAATATTCCGTATTTATCCCTTGTATACAGGACAATTTTATTTTCCAAATTCTACTGAATTTACTTGTAAGCTTCAGAATACAATGCTTTTTTTGGTTTCACAAACTTCAGTTTCAAGGAGCAACTGAAAAGCTGCAGTATTTGCTATAAGTAAGTGCTTCTGATGGGTATTTGGAGCTTTGTGCATTGTTAATGAATGACCCTGATTTATATTCTCCCTGGAGTATTTGCAACAGGATATCCTGCATGAGAAGTGACGTATGGCGATTTTAACACACCAAAGATTAAGCAGCTATATAGATTTTTTTTTTTCTAGAGTCGTCTTTTCCCAGACCTGAGTCTGTGATACACCTCTTATTTTGGTCTTAATACACTAAACTTGCTTTAAAATAAAAAGATAAACGTGAGAATATACTAGTCCATTCATAACTACTCTGTTTTCAATAAACAGTGCAATCCCTCTCTTAGATTTGCCAGCTAGCTCCACCTTCTGGGGACTGGACATCCTTACTAATTGTGAACAAGAATTTTCAGTGGGAGCAAGAAGTAGATTGTTATTGATAACTTAATCACACGAGGGTATAGTTTTATCTTCTTTCCTTTTGGCAAGTACAATTCTATTTATATTCTATAATAAAATAATTTCCCTTTCCTCAGTCATTAGGGTAAGGTTTCCTACAAACTTAATTTTTTTTTTTTTTCTACAAAGCAAAATACATATGTAAGAAAGCTCTGTATTCCTGGGGACATTAAATACTCAGTAGGATTTATTTTCAATATAGGTAGCATGAATGTCCTTTAATGAAAAGATGGCCTGGAGAATTTCAAATCTTTGAATTCCTTCTTAATACAACTGTTCCTGACAAAAAATACTTATGTTAGTAGGTTAGTATTCCAGTCATGTAGTCTCCCCTAAAAAATCCTTGTGAGAAAATAATCTTGAAGCTACTACAAGGCATGTGCAAAATAATTTGGAAAATCATAATAGAAGGTAGTTATCAGTTGTTTACTGCCAACCTGGAAGGCTGCATGAAGTACCATCCACTTATATTTATTCTGGGTCCAGTATTATTCAATATTTTTATTACTGACTTGGCTTATGAAATATGGATGATGCTTATAAAATTTGCAGATGCTTAAAGCTGGGAGAGGTTTTAAGCACCATGGGAGCCGGATTAGAATGGATCTTGATGAAATGGAGCACTGAAATATTAGGATGCAGTTCAGTAAGGACAAGTACAAAGTTATGTTCTTAAAGAAGCAGAAATACACAGTGCAGATTGACTGGTTAAGTGGCGGCTCAGTAGAAACAGATCTAAGTGTTATGTGACTTGTAGCCAGTATGTGCCCCCCTCTTCTATAAAAAAGAGTGTCAGTAAAGCTCTTTAGCCCTATCCACATAACCTGAAATGGTAATAGCAGGTTTGCAAAGTGTGGCTAGTTCTAGGAATTCAGCTTTTTCTCTCTTGCCCTGGCTGTCAGTGTACTTGCAGGATCCTTGGCTGTGTCTGTACCCAGCTCTGCTTTCCCGTGAAAGTGGAACAGATGTCTTGTTAGCTGTACCTTCAGGTCGACTTTAAGGTGGCCAGGTATGATCTCTTTTGTTATTCGCTCAAGTCGGAAGCAGACAACGAGCTCTATTCTTATCACATACAGCCCTGTTCACTGGTTCAGTATGCATTACATCTTTTGATCTTATTCTGCTGCAGTTGCTTTCCTTGGCATTTATTTATCCATTAATTTAAGAAATTACTGCAATCTAAGACTTGAAAGGAGAGTTTAGATTGTCTAGTTTGTCTAGTCTGGCTTCCAGTATGTCACACCTTGTTGTCTACCTTATTTCTAAACTTGGCTGTGTCTCATAGCAGGCTCCGGCCTTTGGTTGTTCTTGTGCTTTTATTCCCTAGAATAAACATCCCCATTAGTAATTGCTATTTTCTCCTCATGAAGAGGGGAAATCAAGTTGCTGCTCAGCCTTTCTCATAGGCTTAAGGAGATTAAACTCTAAATCTTGGTAGCTCTCCTCTGCAAGCTCTCCATTTTTTTTTTTCAGCAGTCTCTTGACAGTGCGTACGCCAGACCTTGGCACGCAGTGTGTCAGTACTCTCTTAGTCAATGGCATGTATAAAATCACTTCTTTTCGCTGGAGCATGAAACTGGGGGATGGCTTATGTTCTGTTTGGTTCACAATGCCTCTAACTTCGTAACTGCTGTTTTCCAGGGAACGGTTCTTCAGTCTGTATTACTCACACTTAAATATGTATGACTGTGTTAAAACGCACGTCGTCTGACTACAAAGACGTTATTTGCAAAGGAACCCAAGTTGTTCTCTGTGACTGCTTTGTCCTTATTCCAATTTCCTCTCTCCTGTACCTTATTTTTTTGCTGTTTCTCCTGGCTTTCGAAGTTCTCTCTGGTGTTCCTGGCTACGGTTTTATTCATTTACATATTTTTCTGGAGCATAGCCAAATTGACTTTGCAACAGGCAGCTATGTCTTCCTGCCTAAAGAACGTCTTCGGTATTAATGAGTCTTTCATTGGCCTGACTCGGAATGTTACCTGAAACAACATGCTGTTATCTTCCACCTAATTACAATTTAAATGGAACAGATTTTAATTATCAGTGATTCTTAATTATACTAATCTACAGAAAATATGAGTCAGTGACGAACTGCATTAAGTCAGTTACACTCCCTATTTTTATATATAGATTCTTCTGGAGTGTTGAGTTCTTTTTCATTTTAAGCTATAACAGTGAAACTGAGATGTAGATTCTGAAGGAAGGTGTTTGGGGTTTTTTTAATTATTATTATTATTATTATTTGCTCAACTTAGAGGGGTAGGCAAAACCATATGTAACTACGATGCAGGTCTGTTTTAATTAAATCCTGAAAAATTCAGGAACATCTCGGGTAATTGGGCAAGTTTGAGTAAGCTGTTCTGATTTTCCTCCGTTCCTAGTTATCACTTTGTCTCATTTGTAATGTATTAAGAAGTCTCATTTTTCAAGCATTTCACTAGCTTGTTTTTTTCTGACATTCCTAGCATATATTTTAACAGAACAAAACATATTACAAAATAGTTCTAAATCTCTCTGCTCAAAGTAGCTAAAAAAATAATGAGTTCAATATCTCTAAATATTTAAAGAGAACACTATAGAGGGAAGCTAAAAAGGAATGTGACCTGGAGGTTAGTATTTTTCCAGCCTATACATTAAACAGATAATATCCTTCCAGATATCTGTTTGTTCTTCTGTTTTCCCTTCCAGCACCCACTTTTTCCTCTGCCCTTTTTTTTTTTTTTTTTTTTTTTTTTTGATGGTACTTCACTTGTTTAGACAGGAAGCTGTCAGTGCTGGAAAGAGCAGGAGATCTTCATCTCCACTGTATTCATCTTGTGCTAAAGCAGTTTTCACGTGTAACCCTCTATGCTCCGCTTATGACGCCTTAATGCAAGTTTTACAGAGAAGTTAGGTCTGTTAAAAAGTCGTTGTTTCAGGATATGGTTGGATTCAGGCCAAGAATTTAGCCCCAGTCTCAGTGGTAAGCTGGAGTCCTACCTCTAAGCATATTCTGCGGTGGTGGCTGCTGTACCACAATGGTTAGGATAGAGCTGCAGGGTTATTGTAAAGCGTAGGATGATCTACACAGCCGCTGCAACCCTCTTTCCATTCCGAAAAGGGTTTTCACTGCAAGTTTTCCATTTTGGAATGGATGATCTGTCTTGTTCTAGGTGACTGGTATGAACAGCTTTATCCGCTGGTGATTACGCTGAAGGACTGCATGGGAGAGGTGGTGACCAGGGCGAAGCAATCGATGGCGTTTGTTCTGCTCCAGGAACTTGCCTGTGGTTTGCCGCAATGTTTGATGCTGACGCTGAGAAGAGACATCGTCTTTAGTCAAGCAGTAGGTTGTCTTGTGTCACTTACCTCCTACTGTTGCTACAATTAAGCATACTATTCATGCCAGTGTTTATGGTTTTCTTTTTTGTTGGTTTTTTTTTCTTTTTCCAATTTGACAGAACTTTTTCATATGTTTTCCATTACATCCGCTTAAATATTTTATAATGTGATTGGGAAATTAATAGTAAATGGAAATCCATAGTAACTGTATCACTGAGTCAGAAAAATAGGTCTGCAATGGGCTGGAAAAGGTTACCTAATCTCCCTTTTGCACAAAGAAGGATCCATAAAGCTGTTTTTAGTCTTCCTAGATTATATGCCGGTATCCTCACCTGAAGGTGAAGTTCTCAAGTCTATCCTTTGAATATTCCTTGCTGCTATTCATGCTAGGTATTGTTTTCTCCTGGTCACCTTGGAAATGAAGAACAGATTATTTGTTTTCAGTTTGTAGCAGTATTTTATGTGTTTGAAGACTATTAGCATGTATCTTCTCAGACTTGTCTTCTCTTGGTAAATGACAGAAGTTCTTTTGATCTTCTCCTGTAGATCGTGTTTTCCAGATAGATTTTTCTTGAAACGTTTCATCTAATTTCCCCCTTAAGTTACATGTGTTTCCTAACATAATTAAGGAGTTAGGGTGCAACTGCAAAGGAGGTTCAGTTGCATTAGGCACCTAAGTGCTTTCAAATCCATCGTAAGTCACAGCTTTATGTGTTTATAGCTTGCCAGTCGCGATTCTGGTCTCGCTTATGTCAGTGTAAATAACACACAACCCAGCAAAAGAAATGAAGCTTATCTAATGTAAAATAAGGGAATATGTCACTGCTTTTTACACCAAAAAATGCCTCAGTAATATATCAATATGAAATTATGTATGTAGTCACTAAACTGAAATATCTGTCCTGTTTTCTCAAATATCTAAATATTACTTCTGTGTGTATAATGATAGCAAGCTTCATGTTAACTGTGTTATAACTGTACGTCTGTTAATTTCACATTTTTTCCTTGTCTTTATAGCTTGCAGGATTGGTCTGCGGGTTTGTAATCAAATTGCACACAGGTTTACGTGATCAAGGATTTTTACAACAGCTTCACACTGTTGGGTTGCTGGTGCAATATGAAGGACTCCTTAGTACGTATAGTAAGTATTGTTCTTGGACAAAGTTCCTCATGCATCCAGACCAGAAGTTTACCCAGGAGGTTCTTATTTTAACCTCTGTTCTGCTTCTAGTAATTTGGCTTATTGAATCAACAAATCTTACCCTTGGGAGACAATCGGCTTCCATATAACAGCAGAGGTGAAGTCATTGATACTGTGTTGTCAATTCTGCATCAAAAATTACTCGTTTCTTTTATTCTGAGTTCCTCTGAGAACACTAGTTGCTAGTTATTCCATGCAGAGTGAACTACTCTGTCTTAAACACAGGAGACTTCTTCCTCAGTACAGCTAGTGGAACTTTGGGTTTTAATAAAACTGTCTCCATTTGTATAGGCATTTGGCCTGACCCAAAATAGCAGGTTTATAAAGCTAACCCAAACAGCAGATTTAAACAGTTACTGATTCGTATCAGCCTCTGCCCTGACCATGCCACTATTGGTGATGTGAAGATAGCCTGAACACTGTTTAATTCCTAGCTTGTTACAGATGCCATCAGTTGATAGGTATTAAAAAGGACATTTGGAGGGAGAAACTGCCGTATGTTTCAAAAAGCTATGAACTAGATGTATTGGAATCCTTCTCCAAATTAGAGATTTTGACTAAAGTGGAGGGATTTAGCATTTGTGCAGCTCGTTAATGCACAGGCAATTGCAGATCCTGCCTTGGAGATTGCTGTCAGGCTCCCTTTTGCATGATACTCGTTGTTACTCTCAAAACCTTTGTCCTCCATCAGCAGGACAATCTTTAAAAACACTTTCAGAATAGACAAAAATGGCTTTTCTGAGGTTATTCTATGCACACAGAGAGCAGGCTGATTTTCAGAGGTGCTTAATACTCATAGTTAGCATTTAGGCCACAGAGAATTGTCAGCAGTTCTAAAAAATCAGTCTGCTTTTATGTAGGTTACTTTAATGGGGATTTAGGGCTGTGATTTTTAGATGCACAGACTGGAAAATATAATCCCCATATTGCTTTACTATAACCTATTCAGTGACTGATCTGTCTACTCTGTTAATGACTTCTGTTATCTTTCCATGTAGGTGAAGAAGCGGGGATGCTAGAAGACATGGCTGTGGGAATTTCAGACTTGCAGAAAGTAATGTTCAAAGTCATTGAAGCCAAATCAGAAGACTTTTTGCCTATTATAACTGGAAGGCGGTAAGAACTTTGTTTCCTGGAACCCATGGCATGCAGTTTTAATCTGTAACATATGAAGACCGAGATAATGGTTTTCTTGGTGCTGAATTCCGTTATGTGGACAGTGCAGTAGTTTTACTTTTCACGAGGTGAACGGAGATGTAATGAGGTAATAAAGATTTGTAAAGCTAGTAGCAATATGGGCTCTGGGTTACTTTCCTGATGAAAAGCTAAAAGTCCCAATTATTAATACAAACTAAAACAGTGTCTGGGTTGTGCAGAGCTTCTGTTGCATTTTGCGTATGTAGATACTGAATCAAACAGAAGTGACAAGGTCAATATTGTAACTGAAGAAACCTTGCTTGTGAGTTGTCCAGAACTTGTATTTCAGTGTGACAAATTAAATTGCATTTCTAAAAGTTAGGCCCTGATTGTCTTAAGATGGAGACTGAAAAACTCAGATGCCAAAACTTAGTGGTCACTTTTGAAAAATTAAGCCTTAGTTGCTGAAGATCACACAGGACATATGCAACCTCAGAAATCCTTGCATAAAGCCACTAAAACTTTATGCATCTCACATAAGCACTGCTGAATATCAGGGCATGAGCTGAAATACTTCATTAATTGTGGCTATAAGAGGGTTAACAAGATTGTTGCACAGGAGGAATGAGTTTTTCATCTTCATTATTATTCTAGTTTGAAGCTCCAAATGTTTTTACTTTTGCAGAAATCACTTCCTTAATAGTATCATTATTCTTAAGATGACTGTAAATTAAATTCAGCTAAAAGCAGCAACTTTTAGAAAAGATATGTTTCCTCTGAACAGGGCTTTCACCACTGATTTACTTAATTATTCTGGATGATTCACTCTCATCCTATGGGCCTTCCGAGAAAGGATTGAAATAAATAGCAGGAAGGCCAGAGTATGATAGGCAACACATAAGGAATAATTAAGAATAATTACGGTGTGTAGATAAAACAGAAGAAATACATCCTTTGAAAATCACAGCAGGCAAAAATCTTGAAAAATCCGGCAGCTACATTTACTGGCTTGCTGCCATTACTGCGGTACACTGAACTGTCGCGCTAGGAGGTCCTGGGTTTGAAAGAGACTCGAGCTTTAAGCTGCCTCAGGCGTTTGGGATTGATGGAGTAGTCAGTCTTTAGGAAGAAGAGTTACTGCCTGTGATTGCTGTACTGTACGTACTGGCAGGTATTCGCTGGATGGACTCGGTATCAGACAGAAAAAAAAAAAAAAGTATCTTTAAGGCTGATGTGGAGGAGGCCCATTCCTGTTAGGAGCTGTCTCATCACAGCTCTACGAGACAGCATTGGAAGTCAATCATAAAAAGAGAAGACAGTAGAAAACCTAGTTATTTGCTAATTAGTGTTTAAAAACCCCACAATTTTTAGATCATTTTGGTTGTTATATGGTGTGGCTCGACAAAATGAGACTAAAGACTGTAGAAATGCAAGGCAGAAAATTAAGCTACGGATTCTTATCTTGCAGAGTCAGAGTATTCACATGTAATTGTTTTTCTAGGGAAGTGCTTAAGACTGAGATGCTATGTACACAAACGAATCAACCCAAAGAGCGTGGCACTGACTAGCAGTGTGCTAACCTGCTGATGTAGGTGGCTGACCCCGACCATCCAGGTGAAGTGAAGTTCTCTTCAGGCACTCAGGGTCTTTTATTATAGGCAAAGGTAGTTAACGCTTACTTTTATAAAATTCTTTGTCAGAATGTATTTGATTGTGCATATGAACTTCGAGGCATCACGGGGTTTGATGCCATGTTTTCAACGAAGCCCACGATCAGACTAGCACTTACAGCCACACTGAAGTGATCTAAAAAGTTGTCACTTAACTGAAAGAAGAGCTGGGTGAAGCACTTCCCAGCTGAGATGCAGTGACTGCCCGTGTGTGCATTTTTTTTGCTGCAAAGCAAAGGTGCATGTAAATGACTTGTTCAGTGTTTATTGCAATGAACTAAGCGTGTGCGATTTCAGCCAGCTGCAAGTAGCTGCAGGGTCCGTGGGCCGCAGCTGCGTAGGGGTAATTTTTAGAAGCCTTCTAACAGGACTGCAAGTGTTTGTCTATCTTCATATGTGATGATAACAAATATTAGAGATTAAGGCAAATAAAGTCAAAGAAAGGGATATTCTTAAGCAGTCCTGTTTTAGTGAAATCCTACACATTTAAATATTTGATATCTAAATTTATACAATTCCTTCTGCAAGAGATGATGATTTATTATTTACTCTCTTAAACATGCTGGATTTCTCCACCCTGTTTTCCTGAAAGATTGTTAAATGTTAAAAATTATGTACTGATTTTTCCTTCTCGTTGGAAAATGTAGTAGCCCCCTTATCCACCTCATGCCACAATCACCCGGTATCTCTGCACTGAGTCTAGCCATAAAAAAGAGAAACCACATGGAGATAAAATTTACTGCTCTATTACTGCTTCTTGTTTAAGTAGAAGCATAGGACCTGTAAGATTTTTGGTAAATTAATGTAAAAAAAAGTCCTCCAGATTTCAGTACTTTAAATTCTTTTTCCTTTTTTTTTTTTTTTCCCTTCCCCACCTGGCTTCAGTACCATTCCTGGACTCTCTAGACAGCTCTCTGTCACAACTTCATAGCCTTTTCCTTACATGATCAGAAGTGGGTTGTTTTCATTGTGCAGTTGGTTAAAGATTTTTTTAAAGTTAGCAAGGATTCTCTCTGAGACTTCAAAAAATGTTTTGGGGGAAAAAAAAAATGAACAATGGGAAGTTCTCAAATGGTACTGATGTTAATTTGTTATGCCTAAAGGTCAGCATTTCTCAATGTCCTTTTATACACCGAAAGGTTTGTAGTGATTTTGGGGGTGCGAAATGTAGCAATGCAGTGATTTGGTGGCATTTTGGTTCAGTAGCATATGCTCTTTGAATTAAACTAAACCAACGTTTCTTCTCAACCTCACGAAAGCACTTCATCACAGAAAAATGTTCTGATAGCACTTCATAGCACCTAGGAGCGGTCACGTGCAGGCCGAGAATGAATGCTGCTATGCAAAGATCATTTGTACGGAGTTCTTTACCGTCATCCTTGCTAACTCTCTCTTTCCTTCACGTGGGTGAATTAAACAAAACACAAACCCAAACAGACTTATCTGGGGAACAGAACTATTTCTTCCCGTCCCCTGCCCTGAGACATGTATCCTCCATTCAAAACTAATAACCCCCCTCAGTAGGGAGCATCTGGCATTTGCTCAAAGATTACACGCTAGTTCTAGCCCATACCAAAGCATATGCTGCTGTCCTAGCTGAAGGTAATTACATTTCGGTCACAAGTCTATACTGGATCCATTTTATTTTGTTCTCAGATATACGAGCAGGACAGAGGTTCAAACATGACCGCTAGCTCTTCGAAGCTGAAGCTGTTTATCCAAACACCTGCTCTGAGATAGGGCCCCTCATCTCTCCAGCTTGGCAAGGGCCTCAGAGCTACTGCAGAAACTGCCCTTTTTCTTCAAGGTTTTCTGCCTTTTTCTCCCTCAAATTCTACACATGGGTAATCCAGATTGTCTTTTAATTCTTTAGCAAGGGCATGATTGATTCAGAATAAGGGTTGGAGGGACTTCATGATAGATTATTTTAAAAGGTGCAGTTTTCCATCTTAAGTTTACGTGCAAAAGTTGTGTGACTTCCTAGGCCTGGTTTCTGTAGGTCAGGTATAGATCCTCCTTCCCTCCTGTCGCTGTAGTACTCTTCCTTCGTGGCCGTGTACCAAATGTGCTCTGCAGGAGAGGAGATTCCAGTCTTTGTTATCAGTTGGCCCTCTGTGAATGATTAAAATGGCAAATCCTGGAGAAAAATGGATTTGCTTCTAGTCTGTTCTTCTTTTATTAGACTGATTGCTCTAATAATGGAAAGAAAGGTAATAAAAAGTAAGTTAGCAGCATGCTATTGTTTCTGTTGTGGGGTGGGGCATCAATCCTCAAAGACAGGTGAAATTCAACTTGAGGGCTCCCCATGATCAGAATTTGGACTGGCAGCGAAAGAAACTTGTTTTTCATGAAGTCAGACCAAACACAAACATAAAACCAGAACTGCTGTATATCATATCCCTTCTCCTAAAATAGGATGCATGTTTGTGTAATGAACCTTCAGTTATTATCTTCACAGAGTCAGTTTTGTTATTGGTGATGCTTTCTATTCCCAGGGAGAAAATCCAGTCGCTGAAGAAAATGGGAATTTTGCTTTGGGTTTTTGTGAAAGGTTTCTGCTCATATTACATTCAGAGTGGATACAGGATCAAGTTGTGACTTCTGAAAGGCAATTATTTTTGTAACTCAGCAAGATGCATTTTAAGACTTGAGGTGTTCTCGTTGATATTTTGGTAGCAGAAGACTTTTTTACTGCTTTCATCTTTAGTCCTATTTCCACGTCAGTAAAAAAGTCAGTATCAAGAGTGTATAATTATGTATACCTGCCTTTTTCCATATAGCTTGGTTATGCTCTTAAGCAAGCTGAATCGTCACATTTTATGGTTCAATACAATTAAGGGGAAAAGGGGGAAACTGATTTATAAGCCTACATGTTCTCTATAATTTAGGAAGGTTATAATTTCAAGCAAACCAATCAGTATTCCCATCCTTATTCTTCTTTTTATTCTTCCTAGTGAACATTACATTATAGAGGTCCAGCTTCCGGCAAAGATGTTTGAGTTGCTGCCACAAGAGATTAAAGAAGGAAAGCTACTTCGCATGTATCCAGTACTCTTTAATGTTGGAATCAATGAACAGCAAACACTTGCAGAGAGGTAAGAAAAAAATCGTGTTTCATTTTCTGTCCAAGTATGCCATGCTAGTGCAGGATATCTCTCAGGACTAAAAATAAATCTTTTTTGTTATTTGCTCTTGGACCACCTCACATTGACTCAGTGTGTATTTTGAAAAGTATTAAAGGAAATAAGCACAAGCTATGGAGCAATGCAAAATAATGGAGAAGTCCAAGTGAAGATATGACCATATGCAGGACTTTTATTTCACACAGTCAGCAGCAAATTTCCTTTGGATATAGATATAAAATGGATTTCTATTTCACAGATGTAGAAGTTTGTTCATATACAGTATTATGGCCTGCTCAAACATGAGTTTGAAAACTTGAAATTCTTATTATCTTAAAGGTGGGGTTGAAGGTGCTGGCTGGACAAGTCATAAGCTAGAAAGAGATAATTTTTCTCAGCTTTTTAGGGCTTTTCTCCAGGATTGAGGAGTGGTAGTTAATAATAGGGAATGCATTAGTAATGTGTTTGTAGAAACATGAATGTTGATGTTAAAGTTCTGACATGTTAGTATTACTCTTCTGAAAAGATTGCTGGAAACTAATTAATTAGTGCAATAACAGTCAAGGTTTCACTAACCTATTAATTTTCTCTTCCGAGAGAAGGGTATCGGTCGGTCGTGTTGAATTGCCAAGTTTGTGCAATGCTAAAACTGCAACGTAGACATGAACAATGAGGCAGCTACTTCTCTATTTTTAATTTTTTTTACTGGTTTTATTAACAGAGCATCCAAGAGACATAATACATATCTTTAGATTGCATTCCCTACAAACTCAAAACCAAAAGCAAAAGTGTAGCTGGGGAAATAGAGGGAGACAGTGAAAAACCATTAACCTGGACAATAGCCAAGAAGTTAAGCACAACAGGAGTTTCAGAGCGTGTTCTTTGTAGACAGCAGATTAAAAGCAGTCTTTTAAGGAAGACTTCTAAGGAATGCCATCAGGTAGCTTTGTGGATGTTTATGGGAGACTCCTCTGAGTTGTGAGTGGTGATGCGTGAGACAATTTAGGTAGAAAATTGAAATGGGAGACATAGGCTGAATCGGAAGACAGTACAAACTGGCATTTTACTGGTGAAAGAGTTGAGTAGCTGGTTAGAGAACTTGAAACATTCTTGAAAATGAAACCAGCTTATTCTGGATGCCATAAAGAAGGGAAAAGTGATGCTACGAGAGGAGTGACATGGCCAAAGTAATATCTTACAAAAGCAACAAAATCAGTCATGACAATTCTGACTAGGACACATTGTGCTTTTCCAGAATCAGAGAAAAGGAGTATGCAGTAACGAAGAAGCAACTTTGTGAGAGCTTACATGGGTGGGATAGGCAGGAAGGACTGTATGTTACAAATGTCCTGAAGAAAGATTTGACAAGATTTAGAAACGGCCTGGATATGTGGGGACTTGTAGAGGAGTCAGTGTGAAAAGATGTCTGGCTAGCAGGCAGAGTGGCAGGAAAAATTGGTAGCATTGTTCACAGTCGTCACTTTACCTAGTGCACAAAGCAAGCCATGAATGCAAAATTAGTGTCGGTGTATACTAAATATAGACATATATTAATATCTATATCTATCAAGCAAATCAAGTTGCATTATTCCATGTAAACGTTAGACATTAATTCAAAATATTGCTTAACTCCAAAAGCTGCACATTTGTCTTTGAGATTGGAAACAGTGCACATGCTTTTTGGTAGAAAAAAATTTTTTTGTGTGGGAAAATGAACATGAGAATAGAAATAAAGTTTTGTGATAAATTTCTAGAAAATGTTACTTTGTTGATGCAAACATCTCTTCTTTCAATAAAGCACAGTTGAGAATATATCTGATTTAAACGAAAGATTCTCATGTGAGGGTGCAGCAATAGCTACTGAGGAAGCAGCCGAGTCTTCTTTCTTTGGGCTATTTAAATATTTGATTCCCTTCTGCATGATTTAGCGGTACGTTTGGTATCTTCTGATTTGTGTGCCCTTTTCTCTGCCTGAATTTCTCACTTACCTGTCTGTACCTTTCTTTCTGTACTCCACCTTTTCTTTTCCTGTCTTCCTTTTCTTCATTTCAAGGCTATTCTAAAGATGAGTCGCAAAAACTTGGCCCTAACTGCCTAAGGGACATTCCTGCCTTTACATTCATACCTCTCATAGCAGAGGTACCAGGAGTTTTGTTGGTTTTGTTTTTGGTTTTTGTTTGTTTTTTTTTTTTTTAGCCTCTTTGAAACTTGGCTGTTGTAGAAGTTTTGGTCTCAGGGAGAAAGATTTGCCTATATAGCTGAAGTCAGTTCGTGGATAAGTGTAATGGCATCCTGATGTTGTCTGGGTTTTCTGTGAGGTGCAGGGTAATGGGGATTTGGGTGATGTGTTCCCACTAGACTTGACTGCTGCACGAAACCCCTGAACACGCTCCTGAGCCGGCTGCAGCACCGTGGAGCAACTGCCGAGGTCTGTGTGCTGCAGCACGCTTCAGTGCCGGTGGCTGAAGCCAGCTAGCCTGCGGGTCCTAACTCTGTGAAGCTTAGTGGTGAAATCACTGCTCAACAGCAGAGAAATGGTTCTCGCATTAGTTTCAGATACAGGAAACCAAGGTAACTAACAGCTCAGGGGCAGTGTAGGGCAGAAAGGGCCCAGAGGAGTAATCAGTTTGACTATTTATAGCAACTATTCTCAGACGAGAGCAGAAATTAGTTCTTCAGAAGGTTTTCCACCTGACACTTGAATCTCTTCCGTCTTGTCTGGCTTCAATGTTGTCCAGCTCTGGTAGAAATTAATATACCTAAGCAACAGCAGCAGTCAGAGATGTAGGGGTTGGTGTTCTCTGCCTGTGGTGCTATTTGAAATTCCCACAAAGAGCCCTTGCATTTATTCAGGATTTGCGAAGGTAAAAATAATATGTGCTTTATTGAATGTTTGTCTGTAAATGGACTACTTTGTCCGTAAGTTTTTGGAAGAATTATCCATGAGTGATGACCTCGTTCCCAAATATTAGTTCCAAAGTACATGAAAGGTTAGCAACTGTACATTTCACAAAATCTAGTACATTCAACACTAGGAAAAAAAAATCAAAGTTATTTCTTTATGCAAAGAAATCATTCAGAAGGATAATTTAGCTGGGGGGGGGTGGTTTGGCTTTGGGGATTTTTTTCTTAATATTTTTTTTGTGCTTTTTTGTAGGTTTGGAGATACCACTTTGCAGGAAAACATTAACCAGGAAAACTTAGAACTCCTAAAAGAATATTACAAGCTGTTTACAGAAAAAATGCCTCCTGATTGTGAGTACAAAATAATGCAATATCAAATGGTTTTGAAAAGGTTTGATAGATGAAAGATAGTAAGAAGTAATATTAGCACAATATTAGTGTGCAGCTTTTAGATTTAGGCCTCAATCCCGTAACTTGTTCCATAAAGTTAAACACTGTGCCTGTACACAAACCTGCTGAAGTCAGTCGTGATTGCAGGCCCAACGCCACAGCAGAAACTACAGGGAGAGTGAAACAGAATAATGATGAATTCAACAGCTCTTTTAAATTATTAATATAGTATGCTTTTTAATATTTCCAGTAGAGTACAGTTTGTACCTACTATATTTATACAAAAATACTTGGTGGAACTTTTCATTGGTTTCAGTCCTTCCCTCCATTCTTATTTTGAAAATGTATTAAGGTATGGCAAACCACTGAGAAATCTGCAGATGCAAATACAAGCAATGAGCCACATCATAATGTCACTAATACAAAAAACAGGGTTCCATTAGAATAGGCCCTATATTCCCATTTTATAGAAATTTGGTGTCATAAACATTACTGTTCTGTTACTCTGATTGTTGAAAGCAAAGGCTGAAAAGACAGTTTGTATCAATCTAATGCTGTTAAAGTAGTCTTAATGCCTAAACTACGTGCCCAAATGTTGCAGATTTTACAGCCTGATTTTCAATAGCTTGGATTTAGTTCTCTGCTCCTTCCCCTTGGGTAAGGCGGGGGGTGTGTGTGTGTGAATCTTTTGAATCTAAAGACCTGTCACCCTAGAGGACACGTGTGACTCCTCATGGTGAATACTGCTGGTTAAAATCCCGTACAAAGCTTCTGTTCTCTTACAGAACACCTTGTGTTGATTACTTTTGCAAATAATCCATTACATGTATGTACTTGTAGTTATATGTAATGTGTCACTGTATATGTGTACGTGTTTATCTTTTATATCAGGATGATTTTCATTTGTTAATAGTTTTGACAGAAGTGAAAACTCTCTTCCTAAACGGTGGGCGGCATGCCCATCCATCCACCCACATACATCTCTCCTATTTCTAGGGTTGCTACAGAGAAACTCATACAAAAAGTTAGTAATTAATTTAGGGGAATCTTGCCAAGAAAGCATCCCGAAAAACTAACCTTATCTGGGGGTAGGTCTAAGGTAGATCTGCTACCTCGTAAATGGATCTGATCATATAAAAGCAACAATTTGCATGCAGATCGTATTGGCTGCTTTTCATTAACAGAAACTAACCTTGTACTGTCTTCCTGCAGGAGGATTATTAGTGAGCCACACAGTCTTCCTGGACTACTTCCAGTCTGTGCAGGCTTTTGAGAACTACGTTTCTCTACTTCGTCATGTCTTTTCTGCTTATTACAACCTTTTTGCTTTTTCTCTACCTCTAAGATCTGAGTCTGTCCTTTGTCCATTTTTTTACGGAACACAAAGCACCTTCTGGTTCCATTGCCCTTCCCAGTAGCTCCCTGCCATTATACGGAATCACTCTTTTGGCTTGGAGGGATGTGCCTTTTAAACCAGCTCCCTGGAAAAAAGTGAAGCTCTCCAGGTTGTTCAGCTGGGGGAAGACTTCAGTTCTTCCCCTGTTGCCCCACCTCTGTGCTCAGGTTCTCAGGAAGATCAACCTCCATCCAAGCTGGCAGCAGCCCTGGTATTGTAGCCAAGTGAGAGCCGTTCAGTATTGATGGCTCCTTGGTGGTTTTGTCACACCTTCCCAGTAGTTTCCTGTAGTGCCAAATCTGTGCTACAAGATAAATGCAGGACTCGGTTCACAAAGCTGTTAGTTAGAAGTAGTGCTCGTCAGGCCAGACAGAACGTGGGGGCTCACAGCCCTGTTGGCCAGGCGGTTGCATCCACCATCCGTAGGCAGCCTCACTTGCCTGCTGCTTCGTTCGTACATTCCATTTCAAAGAATTCAATTTTCCACTCCCATAAAGGTATTGCCACCTTTTGCTATTAGTTTTTCTCTCATCTCTGTAATTCCCATTGCCAATAACGTTCTAGCTTTCTCTCTATTCCCTCTTATTAAAAGTCTTCAGCTGCATGTAACTGCACATGCCAAACACTGACTTTCTATCTTCTTTTAGATGAATATACACTCTGTCACTCACCTGTTTCTTAATCTCTTCAATTCTCTATCAGGAAACTCTGAAAACAATAAACAACAATGTGCGCCCAGAAAGGTTCCTACCAAACATGCCAACCAAATGTAGTTCTGGTTTAGGCGTCAAAATAGTATTGCTTTTATAGAATAGCTAATGATATAGGGGTACAAAAATGTATGATTTCTGTTTAGTAGTACATAACTAATTGACCAGAACGGCTTAGAACTCAATTTAAACAGCTGAAAGCACAAAATCGGAGAAACCTATGTCGTGAGCGATAGTCGGTGTTGCTGGTTTGATACCTAACACCCACAGCAACATCAGTGTTGCAAAGTGTTGTCCCACGTGACAAGAGGGATGCATGCAAGGTGTAGAAATCCTGCAAGCAAATAAAGATTTTTCTTCCATAGCATCATAATGCACGTACCAGTACATGCATTTTCAACATGAAGTCTATGAGTCTGGTTTGTACTTCCAGGCTTTTCCCCCTTATAATCTGTGAGAGTGATTTGATGGTTTAATACTGCTTTGTGACACAAGGAATTTAGGCAATCGATCACGTCCAGTCAAGATGCAGCTCATTTGGCAGTACTATAAATTATGAGAATCTTGCTTTACCTATGGTGAAGTCATCTCTGAGATGATGCATTTTCTGCTCTGAACCAAAGGAAAACTGCTTTGAAACAATAATATGTTTACATTCTCATAATCTGGAAGCATCTTTTTAGAGTGCTTATTGTATGCTCTATGTTTTAAAGAAACAGATGCAGGAGAAGTATGGTAGTCTAGCAGGTTGTGATGTATTTTTATATGCTCTGCATTATCTAATTGTATGATCAGGAATTGTAATACACAGATAAAACAATCCTCATTGAGATTATTACAAAACTGTTTTGAATGTGCTTTTTCTGCATTTTCTTTCTTTTTGGCATCACAGTATGAGTAAGGCAACTTAGACATTTTTAGAATAGTTCTTTTTGTGTATATTTAAATTACTTCTATGAATCATGGATAAGGGAAACTACAGAATTCATAAGAGAGAAAAGGCAAAAGCCTGTTGATAAGAAGGATCATTCCAGCTGTGATCAGGTTAGGAGAATGGGTTTTGACCTGCATTAGTAATTGCCTCATTTTTACTCTTTGGATTGAATATAAATCTTAGGGTTTGGGTTTGGGTCTTGGGTTGTTTGGTTTTTTTTCTTCCCCTCTCGATGGAACATCCTACTTTTTCCTGTTGAAAAAAATTGTATCGTTTTATCAATTTGGTTTAATTTTGTTTCAACTGATTTTGAGCCTTTCTTTGATGACAATCATTATTAAATTCCTTTTTATTTCACTACCATAAGAAGAAATCATTTGAAAAATCAGATTTTGGTGTTTCCACTGTTTTTCAAAATTAATGAAGCTAAAAGTAACATTAGAACAAAACCCTCCTATATATACACGTAAAACAGAAGAGCAAATTAAATTGCCTACCTCGTGCCCCATGCCACCGCTCGGAACACTGTCCTGGGCCTTGAAAAGCACATCTTATGGCGACACGGTACCCCAGAAAGAATTGAGTCAGACAATGGGACTCATTTCCGAAACAACCTCATAGACAC
>JAVKLA010000007.1:20197198-20227758 GCA_034782735.1 Sagittarius serpentarius | reverse complement strand
TTACTCCCGCCTCGGGAAAAGACAAACCCGTTCGCGGGATTGTTTTTGCTCAAGGACCTGGGTACACTTGGTGGGTGTTCCTGCTAGACATCTATGATTAATAAAACTTCAGCTCAGCTGCCATACCTAGGGCAAGTAGGTAAAATTTTGGATTTTAAGTAAACCTGAAATTATTTTGTATTTCAAGATTAAAGTCCCATTTAATTTCGGACTGAGAAATATCCTTTGTTAGTTTGTTGGTGGGTTATTTGGGGGGGGGGGGCAGTACTTAGTGCTATTTAACCCTCCTGTTATGTTATATTAGGAACTAAAGCATCATTTTAAAACAAAAATGAGATGTTCTGTTTTGAAAACAAAAGCAAAATATTTTGACTTGAAAGAATCATCCCATCAAAGCAAGTTTTAATACACTCAGTTATTTCTCAACTCATTTCCATTGAATGTCTGTAATAGTGGATGAACAGAACTACAACAGAGATTTTAGTGTTTTCACTGTCTATCTATAAGATAAAAGTTGGAAAACGCTTTAATTTTCCGTGGTGAAGATCTTAGGGAGGACAACCCAGTACTTAGAAAGAAATAAAGTTTGCTTATTCCCTAAACATTTAGCTGGTGCTTTCCATCTTGTGTCCCCAAACAAGGCTTGTAAATAATAGACCTGTTCTTTACTATGGGCATTCTTTAGTGAGCACAACCATATCATCAACCTTATCATAATAAGCAACCTTATCATAATGAGCAACCTTATCATCCTTTTTTTCCAGGTCTACCACATTTTCAAGAACAAAATGATTTAAAGGGATTGCTAGAAAATCTCCATCAAAATATCCAGGCCAAAAAGAGAAAGAATGTAGAAATCATGTGGCTGGCTGCAACGGTAAGCTCTCGTTTCAAATACGTTCACGTGATAAACTAATTTTCACGTGCTTGCTGATACTGTAAGTGCAATGGATTTTAAGGTTATGATTGGAAAACTCAGTGATTAAAGTAGATAGATATGCTGAAATGGCTCTCTAACATTTCCATCCTGATACTCTTTCATCCCACTCATGACTATCTCTCTTCTTCCTACACTTAAACTGCAGGTATTTTCTTCTTCTCACTTTCTTAACTGGAAGAACTGGCTAGAATTCAAAGCGAAAGATGGTCTTGGCCACATTGTTGTCCCCTACATCCTCCAGGCCCTTTTCTACAGAGCTTCTCCCAGCCAGGCAGTCCGTGGCCTGTGCTTGGGGTTGTTTTGTCCCAGATGCAGGATTTTTCATTTATCTCAGTAAGCTGTGTAACTGGGTAAAAGAGGTTTGCTTTTTGTTGAGGGCGTGGTTGTTCTTTAACTAGCTGAGCCTGGTTTTAGGCAAAGGAATCCCTTCATCACCACTATGGGCAGAATCAGTTCCTTGGATGATCACGCATAGCTGTAAATATATCAACTCATATGAGAGAGACAATACACTATTCAGCTACAGTATCTACCTTTTTTTTTGTTTAAAATCATATCTGTTCTTTGATAACATAAAATTTGGTTGTTCAAAATATCTTCCTTTTATTGTTTAGTGTCCATAAGCCTTGAGGTATGATGCAGGACACGATGACTTGTTCTGGTTTTTGCTTAATATTGCTACTCTCAACTTTTGAATTCCTGTAATTAAGGTACTTATGTTTTATAAATAAGTGTTTAATTTTATCAGTACAACTTTTAGTCATATTTTATGGGTTTTTTAGCCACTGTCACCATGACAGCCACTCCAAGGGCACTGAGAGCAACACAAAATAAGCTAGATATGCAAAGGGTAGACGTTTAGACACAGGGAGAGCACAAAGAAAAATGTTTATCAAACAATGAATAATACATATTTTGCTTTATTCACATAATTCCTTTTTGTTTCCCAATTATGTGTTTTTGGCACATACATGTTAAAAAAAAAACCCAACAACCAAAAAAACCACAACTAAAACAAAGCAAAAAGACCAACAAAACAACCCTTAGATGTTTATAAAGAGACCAGGCTTTTCAGGAATGTGAAACTCAACCAGGTAATTGTCTTAGATTTAGAAAAGTACCCTTGGTGTCTCTGCCCATTTATACCAGCAGAGACTTGAGTCTTTGGTATCTACTGAAACTGAACCAAGACCTTTTGTTTTGGCGAACTTTCAAATGCATATACCCTTCAAGGCAAGTAAATATTTGATACAAAATATTAATAAAATTTTCCACGACTTTTCATTAACACCAGGAACAAGACAATATTAACTATGTCTTTATAATAACAACACTGCTGTAATTTTTTATATTGCTAATAACGTTTTGCCTTGTTGTTAATAAGTATTATCACATGCTATTACAGTATAAATCTGTTGTGAGTAAAAATATAAGCTTTTCTTGCAGTACTGGTTCTGCAATTACTATGAAACATTGCTTTTTCAAGAAGTAAAAGATAAATCAGTACAGGATAGTGTAAAATGAGCTACAAAGAATATGACAGAATTTATTTAATCTTTGGATATAGAAAGTTGTCTCCTACCACCTATTCAGGATTCCCTGAAAACAATTTCATGGTTAAAAAGCATTCTTTGGACGTACAAATTGTTTTGGATTTTTCCTTCACTGTATTCTATTTCCCTTTATGTTACCTTACTGTAACCTTATGAGTATTTCTGGACCCATTGATCTACACACTGTTATAGTATGTTATATTTATTTATTGGAAATGATGTGAGGATAACATTTTGTTATTGCAGTAGATGTATGAGATTCTACATGGACATGCGTATGTGTCTGCACCTGCATGTAATCCCTGTTCTAAAGGGACTGAGAGGATACATCTGCATTTTAAACCTCAGCTTTTGCAAATTGGTATCACAAACATTTCGTATTCTAAATATAATGGGACAGAGATTTAAATTTATACATTTTTATTTCCTAAGCTGCGCCCTTCATCTTCTGTCTTCTGTTAGGAGAAATAATCAGTGTATTGATTTATCTTTGGTTTAATCTTCATGGTTTTATATGCTTTTATCATCTGGTCTTTAAATTTAATCCCAATCCTAGTCATTTAAATCTCTGTTTAAGGGAGACTTTCTAAAGCTCTAATAAATGTTAAGTCTGTTTCTCCTCCTCCTGTATCTTCAATATATTTGGGGAAGAAGTGAGCAAAATTGAGGATAAAATTCAGGCTGGGCACTAATCGTGAGCTGTGTGTTCCGATATAATGTTATTATTATATATTTGGTATTGCTCCTTATTAGATTTCTAGAGCATCAGATCATTGTATTTGCCCATTTGAATTATTTACTTTGTTTAACTGCTGCTGCTTAGTGAACTGAGTCGTTCTGAGGATTTATCTGGGCCAGCCTATCAGGTAGCCTACATTTCTCCTTAAATCAGAATCTAAGGTTTTTTTTAATTTGTTTACTTAAGTTAACAGATTGTTTTCTCTTTAATCCACTTTAGAATGATTGAGACGTACTGAACTTCAATGCAAAATAAGCTTGTGGTTATGGTCATTTGCTTGTTGTGCCTAGAATGCTTCTCAGTTCAAAACTGACTCTCGCTAACCAGCACTTTATATGCATACTGTCAGCCCAGGTTTGAGATTTAATCTCCCTTCCCTGCATCGGAGGCCATCACTCATCCAGAATAATTACCTGTTTTTTTTCTTACGACTCATTCACTTGAAAGTCACAGTGACTCATGGACTCCAAAAGAGACTAGTGTAAAGAGAATTAGTCTCTTCCATTAAGCAGTTAACTTCTTTCACAGCGTTATTTAAAAAACTTATCTTATAGTACTTTATTTAAATCCCAATGTAACTCTCCAAATTTTTAAACAGATTTAAGTTTTAAAATTTTGGATTATAGGAGGGAAGAAACACTCACAAGGTTCTCCTTTACTGGCCTGTACTTCTTTGGGTTCAAAGTTAGATTCACTTAATTAATTCCCTGATACAATTTTTGAGATCTTCCTTACCACGATATCACGAAGACCTTAAAGACTGCAGGTATTTTCTGGGCCATTGATTTTAGTAGCATTTCTGAGAATGCAATTAACAAGATTAAAAAAATACTTATTTGCTGAAGTGAGATTATGAAGATCACGTTCCAGTTTCATCCTGCAAGATCCCAAGTAAACACTTGATAGCCAAGCTGGGAAGTTCCTTAGGATGAAGCCTAACTGCTGTAATTTCTTGCCTTGCCCTACTCTCATAACTGTTTCCTTTTTTTTTTTGATACTGTTATAGCTATGGTTGTCCAGGGGATAGGAGCAAGCAAAGCAAAGTATTGCCTTTTCTTAGGACAAATTGTATCAGCGGAAAAGTAGACCCACAGCTGGGCACACCAGGCCTCCTTCAAACTTTTCTTTTTCTAGTAAAATATTGTTTGAAGCCAAAGTATAAACTACTGGGCTGATACAGCCATAGATTGATTCTTAAGATGAGAAATTATCCTTAAAAATACATCATGTTTCCCTTATCCCTTATAATTTTGTCAAAATGTACAGTGAAAGTAGGTAATCCATGGCAGTCATTTGTGTTAAGCTTTTATTGTTCTGGGTCACGCGTCGAACAGTTTGCCTGTTGAAAATAAGGACTACATTTAAATTCAGATGTGTCTGAATCCATACCCTCATGAGAAGGTAGTCCTCTACGCTCATGAGTCTGAGTTAAGACTTGTCAAAGTTCTTTATTTTTTCAACATTCATTAGGTGTTCAGACAATTAAGCTTTAATTGAATAGGGTGGTTGTCACAGGAAGTGAGGAAAAAATGAAGCAACTTTTCCTTTTATAGTCTAGGCTAACACAACTACTTTTTATTTCAAGTTCAGGAAATTGGATGCAATGGTTTGGTAAGCTGTAGTATGTGTAGACATTTCAGTGACTTGCTTAAAATGCTTAGGACTAAGAATAGTAGATGATTTTTTTTTTTTTTGTTGGGTCCACCATCAGTTTCTTGCTTCCCCTACGGGGATGGTGGTGGGGGGTGTTGGGGTGGACAGGAGAGAGACTTGATTGCAGCTGCAGTACAAGATTGTGTTGCAGCTGTCTCTTAAAATCAGTAAGGGCTTCTTTTTCCTCAGGGAGCAGGTTATTTGTAGGCTTACCCTGCTAATGAAAGCCCTCAGGATCTGCTTTTAAAATGTGTCATTTGGACACATTGGAAATGGGCAATAGATCAGTAGCTATAATCTTTTGGTGCTATTTTTGTAGAGTGTTAATGCTGCAAATTTATAAACAAAAGGTAAATTTACAGTTCTTTTCAGCACAACATCTTCACCTTTTGTGGCACTGTGCCAGGCCAGCATGGGCATAATCCTTAGAATATGAAAATCCCCAAGGCAGCGCTAATAACTGATTTAACTGCGAAGGCGCACATCAGCAGCTGTATGATTCAAGTTGGAGTTACTACCTTTTAATAGCTATTTTCTTCGTGAGAAATACTGTCTTTCTCTGTATTCATTGTCTGTGATCCCAAAATGGTGGGGTTTTCACGGTCTGCCTAGCATGTAGAGAACACAAGGTGTGAAAAGGGCGATCCTTTGACGTTCTGCCTGTGTTTCAGATTTGCCGCAAGCTGAATGGAGTCCGTTTCACCTGTTGCAAAAGTGCCAAAGACCGGACATCCATGTCAGTGACGCTGGAGCAGTGCTCCATCTTGAGGGACGAGCACCAGCTTCACAAAGACTTCTTTATTCGGGCGCTGGATTGTATGAGAAGGTATGTGGAGATTTTTGCATGTCCCTTGCATTTTGAGCTAAGCCAGGAACTACGGTACAGAACGGTCTAAAGCCAGTTGCACGTGCGCCATAGTCCCCACTCCTGATTTAGCAGAGAACTGACCAGCAGCATGCCAGCTGGTAAGTCATTTTTGCACGCAAGGTCTTTGCAACTGTGTGTTTTGTCACTAATTAGCAGTTTCTGACATGGATGTGTGACACCTTGTAAGTGTCGATTCACTGACTGTAGAATTTGGCCAAGGTAAATAGCAGTTATTTTAACAACATTCGATGACTGTATTAAAAAAAGTTATTTTCTGTTTTAAGAATATTTTTAAATGTTTACACACATTAAATTATTTGTATAAAATTTAGACTAGTGCGAAAGCAGAATAAGCATTTGTTACAGATGGCAACTCTTACTAGCTCATGTTATTAAAAATAAAAGAAACTCCCAAGCAGGTTTGGACTGATGGTGGTTGCCGCTAATATCTGATAAAACCTTTACTGAGCTTAAAACCAAAAATTTAAAAATGTTTTATTCTAAATTACAACTATGCAGAAATTGAGGCTGATGTTATCAGGAATGTGTAATTAAAAGATGTAAAGATTTCAGATTATCTCAATCTTTGAATAAAAAAAAATTGAGCAGGAGCAAACAAGTTTTGATCATAAAATTAATCCAGATGCTCTATTCTCTGAAGAACCTTTCATTATTGGCTTTAACGAGTATTGCGTTGTATTTTGTATAAGAGTTTAAAAAATGTATCCACGGCATTCAAATAATATATAACAAAGGTTACTGAAAACTAATAGAAAATATTCTGATCAGCCTGCAAAGAAGTAACCGAATCATGTCTTGCACTTATGTGAAACACTAATTGTTTGTATGTTGGATTTGCAAAGATCATGCTAAGTAAACAATCAAGTTTAAGGTCTGTAATTGATAATTCTTGACCTTAATATTTAGTATTGTCGGATTAAGTGTTTAATGTCTAGATTAATACTGTAGGTTTACACATGTAGGGTCCTTTTGTCTTTTGGCAAAGATAGATATTCTAAAGAAAAAAAGGTAATGTTTATAAAGAGTAACTGAGCAGAGGACTGAGATGGCTTAGGTGTAGAGTTGCTTTGCAAGTGCTAGTGTAGTTTGATGTATTAAACTGAGGTGTATTGTTCTGTATGTATCATTAGCTTGCATAAATCCTTTAGTCTCTGCAGTATTTCAGTGAGTGAATGACTTGTGTGCAGTCTTTCATAACTACATGTTTTATCATTAATGAAAAATTTCTGAGTTCTCTGTGTTGAATTTCATTTGTGTTGGCATTTCAAATATGTTTTTTTTTCTTTTATGTCTCCAATAAATACAGAAGTGTGTAAGCTGCAGTAAATTACCAGATACAGGCAAACAAATTATATAAAATCATTATTGTGGTAGAATAGCATTGAGCTAGACTGGAAAAGTTTCACAGATATAAACCTGATTTAAAAAAAATAAAAAGCCCTGATATTTATACAAACTAACTTGTTAGTACAAAAGTGTAGTAGGTTTTTGTAGACTAAAACATAAGTGATTGTGAGTGCTTTTATGTCTCATAACTGATCTGAAAGCTGAGAATATTAACACATTAGTTATATTTGCAGATAACCATAAATTGGAGTCACAAAAGAATGGTGAAAAGCCCAGAAAATCTGGAGAAAACTTAAAAAAAATAAATGAATGGATGGGTATATGAGGTTGAAGCACCATCACAAACATGTTAATTCTGTGGTTTTGCTGTAGTTTTAAACAGAGAAAAGCTTTATTCTGCTAATATCCTGTAAATGAATTTGAAACAGCCTTGAACTGAAGGAGATGCTACGTTGGATGGAAGGTGATAATTTTGACTGGGGTGGTAGGATTGTCTGGGACTTAAGGCAAGGGCCTAGCAAGCAGTGGCAGTAGCGTACAAAATAACCTGCACTGTTAGGATAATAAATAAATAGATCTTTTACCTATCCTAGTTTCTATCTGTATAACACTGTTCACACAACTGGAGGTTTAAAAAAAAAAAAAAGAGCAGCCAAATTTTTTTTTTTTTTTTTCCTCACGAGCTGGTGAATGAAAGCCCAGAAATTCAGAACAGAAAAGTAAAAATGTCAAATGGAGACACATAGCACTTAACTCCGTGGTACTCTCATTGAGAGTTGGTCGGACAGTTTTAAGAGCTGTCTTTGGGCGCTTTTTTGTTACTTTTGGTGCTACACAGGTTCAGCAGGGGCTGTTTCTCCCTCCCCGCTGCCCGTCTGCTGCCGGAGGTGCTTAGGGAGCAGGGCTGGAAGTGACGCAGGCCTTCCTCCCGCTCCCCCCCTGAGGAGGCAGCGTGGCAAGGGCCCGCCGGCTGGGCGCTCTTCTTGTAGGCAGATGGAGAAAGGTGGATTGCAGAGAAAGGCAAGTTAAGAGAGCACACTGGGAAGGAAAGAACGGCCAGGCAAAAGAGGGGGTCGGGGAAGCCATCATTTCCGCAGGAAGAGATATAATGGCGTTTCAACTAAATCTCCTGTATTTTACTTGAGGGAAGTTTGGCAGCTGTATTTTTGAGGTTTGTGTGAATGAGGTCGACAGGCTTGTTTGGTAGTCATTGTGATGCCTGTCCTTTTATCCTTTCTTTTTATTTGATTACTTTGGCAGAGTCTTATTTGAAAGATTATGCTGTGCATTTCTACACTTTTCATTGACTACTTGTAGAAGCTTTTAGAATGATTTTCACATCTAAAAGAACCTATTTTTATTTTAAGAGCAGACAGAGAAAAACCATTTGCAGTTTAATTTATAATTTCAGCAATTTTCCCCTGATGAATCTTTTCTAGATCACTTAGTTAAACTCTGTCAATCAAATCCCTTTATACTGATTGCTACAAATCACTTTTAAGCCTTTCAAAAGAACAAGTAGACCAGAAAAATTCAATTTCAACATCTAGAATGCTAACAGACTGGATTGATCTTTGAAAGGCTTCTTTCAAGAGTTAACAGTAGGAGACAGAGAGTACTATGAAACAAAGTGAGTTGTAAAAGTAAATGCCGATTCAAAAACAGCCTTTATTGGAAATGCCATAATTTTGAGATATGAAAATTATAAAGGTGCCTGTGTAGCTGTAAAGCTTTTTCTTTTCCTGCCAGTGCTGACACAGCTTTGCTGGCTGTTGTAAAAGGGAAGCATGGGCTTAGGGGTCCATTCTTTCTTGCCACCGGAAGTTTGGAGACACTGGACTTCTGTACGCTGCTGCTTTTCAACTTCTCTGATGTACCTAGAATTTTGAGCAAACCAGAGGCAATTTCAGATGTTTCAGTGTGTTTACTTCAATGTGCATTGCACAGTGGTGTTTTGGAAAATACTGCCAGGAGCTGTTATTTAATGACTTAGTTTGTAAGTGGAATCAGTGTCTTGTAGTGATAAACTGTATGATGTTTATCCCATCAAAAAAAAAAAAAAAGCTGTACAAAAGTCCTTCCATTAGTTGTCCCTTCAGCTTATGAAAAATGTGGTGAAACAATGATAGGAATTCAAGTTTTATCACCTACAGTGTGTAATATATGGTTTTTGTCTTCTGGGTGTAACTCTAGCCATTATGATGCTGCAGTTGATGTGTATGTGAAGCAGCTATTCCATAAATAATTCTACATATTATAGTTTCCTTTCCCCAGCCAAAACCAGGACATACATGTATATGAGCTTTCCATTGATCTTAGTGACACGCATAATGAGGAAAATCAATGTATTGTCCCCTCTGTATCAAGTGCTTGTAATTCACATCATATAAAATCGTATTTATAAAGTTGCTGCCACTTTCAAATCATCACTTTTTGCAATCATCGATATTCTTTTCTTATTCTTCCCTTCACCAATATGTGCATATTTCCTATCATTCAATGTTAACTGTATTCCAGGAGACAGTAGAGAGACAAAACCGATTTACCCGAGTTCAGTGCAGTATCTGTCCCACTTTTCATCTTTAGAGCTGGTCACTGCTTAAGGGAGGCTGGACCCTAGTAGGCATCACGCTATGAAGCAGTTTTGTAAAACTCATTTGATTTTTATTTTTTTTTTTCATACTTCCGTTTCTGAACCTATTTAATTTTAATGTTTTGGTGACAGGGCCCCTTTTGGAGGCCTTGGGTTGTGAGTAACCTCAGAATCTCCTGGGTTTTGAGCATGTTTCCAATAAAGCCTCAAAAGTAAAAACAACCAAATGAAATGACAAATCCACTGTCTATGGTGAAGCCTTCAGCCTTTCAGCCTTATCGTCATTCTTAGCAGGGCACAATACCTGTCAGATATTTCAGAAAGTGAATACAAAATTTGACTCAATGTAGGACACACTTTTTTCACCTGAAACAGAAGTCAAGGATATTTCAGATTATTTTATATAAATTGCCTATCAAAAATCTGATTGAAGCACAAACACAAAGAATGAATGGTCTGGGCAACAAGGCATGGGCTTTTGATGGCCCAGTTACGAAGCAAATAGCTCCTTTCTAACGAGCTGATGGAGGGCATCTTTTCTTAAAGATCATCTTAAAGATGTGTGAGTTGAGAAGGAGGGAGAGCTGTAATAGCTCTTTAATCAGGGACTTCCAGATGTTCTGGGTGGAATCCGTAGGTCCAGGCTGAGATGGACCTTGGCCATGGAAGGGCCTATACCAAACACCACAGTGCAGTGATCGCTACGGGGACCGGGAAGCAGGAGCAAAGGGAGAGGATGAGACACTGGGATCTGCATGCAGATCTTCCTCTGCCTTACTCCCGTCTCCCACCTCTCGCCCCTGCCCCTCTGAGCTTGTGGCAGTGGATGCAGTGCCTGAGGGGTCACACGGAAAAGAAAGCGCGTGTTCTTCTCTAACCTTTTCTTTTTCCAGCCCGCCTGACCTTCTCCATCTTTTTTTCTGAGAGTATTAGTGCAGTGTAAATGAAATTTAAAAGGGAGAGCCTGGCTTCCGACATAGGTTTTTCCATCATTTGATGGTTCTTTAGAAACTTAACATTTATATTTTGAGGTATAAACTGTAGATGGAAAGATTTACATTACCTACTGTATTGAAAGAGGCCTGGCATTAAGTAACAGCAGGGTCCCATTTTGGTGCATTGGACCACTATCAATTTTGTTTTCTAAAACTAAATTACTGCTTTTTTAAATAGCAACACTGTGCAGAGGAAAAGAAAACAAAAAGGAAAGAGATGGTCACAAGATGTAGTAGGAATCAATGCAATTGGCACCTTGTTGGAGTCTTCTAGAACAAAGGTCTGTTTCTGAGCATCCTTTTGGCAGGAGGAGGAGAATTACAGACAACCATTGGGGACAAAGTATCAAACAGTAGCTTGAAAAGGCTGTGTTAAATCTACGGTTTTCTAATATAAGTACTCAGTTTCACAGAACTGGTCTTCATAATCTGTCCTGAAAGCAGTTCTCTGGTTTCTAAGACTTTAAAAAAAAAAAAAAAAGCCAAGGAAAAAGGAAACCCAAACACACTTTATTTGCACCATATCAGGCTCAGGAGGGTCATTGGTGAGGTTCAGGCTTCTACATGGGCAAATTAAGTAAGTAAAATTGGCAGTTGTTTTGTAATATAGTCTCACACATTTTGTCTGTTTCGCTGGAGTCGGATGTTGAAGTCCATGTTTTGCAGGGGAATGTTCTCTAGCTGACTACGGAAGTTTCATTTCTCCTGTACCTCGCTTCTCCAACTTCTTCCCAAATACTGATTTCGGACTTCTTTCTGATCAACACCCCAGTCAGTCCTAAGAACTCTCTCATGAGAACTTTCTCATCTTCCTCTTTTTCACCAGACTATCGCTTGAGTATTTCCCACTGGTTGCTGCTTCCTCCTCTGCAATGCGTGTGGCTGCCTTTGTCTTCCTTCTCTTCTTCAGAGCCTGGGCACTGGCCTCAGTAACAATGTAGAGAGAACAGCAGAGACAGTCCCCCTGCCTCATTGTGTTTGCTCCGTATTGCGGCGGTCATCATCTGCCAGGGAGAAGAACAGCAAGGAAAAGTCTTGTCTAACCCCTTGACCTGGCAGACGTTCAGCGTAGATTGAATCCTCAAAGCATGTACCTGCTGAATTTTAACAAGTCTTTGTTAGGAAGAGGTGGTTTGAGATTCTTGCAGGAGCAGGCTTTTACAATAGTTACATCTCTCATACCTTTATTACCTTGGTGCGGAATATCAAATCCTGCTCTTCAGCATGGAGGTACTAGTAATCATCTCAAAAAAAAAAAAAAAAAAAAGCTGTATTTTTTTCTTCTTTGAATAACATTGTAAGTTTGAATTTTATCCATGCAAAATGAACTAACAGTTGAAAATGGAATCTTAATGGAAAGCACTGTGTATCGTTAATTATACTTGCCCTTCCCCTGGAACCTATAATAATAATCTTGGACTAATCACTGGGGAGGAGGGGAGTGTTCAAGGGAAAACAGTAAAAACCTTTGCCACTCTTCGCAAGAAATATTTAGAGATGTGACCCAGGCTACATCACCAAAACACAGCTTTTCAGCAGGCAGTAAACCAGAATTTCTGGAGTAAGTGCTTAGTTATCCTGTCAGTCCAGGGGGAGAAGCTAGAACTATAAGCAGTCTGTATTGTCTCTAAATTTTGACACCAGCATTAGGTGAGTGAGTCCTTGAAATGCACCTGCTTCTCCTTCATTGATTACATAGGAAAGGTGGGGACTTAAAGAGGACTCGGAACCTGACAGTAATTTTAACTACCAAGTAGTAAAACATACTAATATATCAATTGCAGTGTATTACAGAAAAAAAAAAAGTTCCTTTTCTTTTGGAAAAGAAAATGTTTGGCCATGTTTGGGTTTTAGCTTTGTGACAACAAGAAAGAAACCTTGATTCCTGTGATGTTTTTGCTGAAGGGAGTCCTTGTTTTTTGACTTAAGGATGTATATGACAGTTCTCCAAAGGAGAACCAGATTAATGGAATTAAATTTGTGCTCAAGCACAAATACAGGCTGGGCGATGAGTGGACTGAGAGCAGCCCTGACTTGAAGGACTTGGGGGTGTTGGTTGACGAGAAGCTCAACATGACCCAGCAATGTCCGTTTGCAGCCCAGAAAGCCAACTGTATCCTGGGCTGCGTCAAAAGAAGCGTGGCCAGCAGGTCGAAGGAGGTGGTTCTCCCCCTCTACACTGCTCTCGTGAGACCCCACCTGGAGTGCTGTGTCCAGCTCTGGGGTCCCCAGCATAAGAAGGACATGGCCCTGTCATAGTGAGTCCAGAGGAGGGCCACGAAGAGCATCAGAGGGCTGGAACACCTCTCCTATGAAGACAGGCTGAGTGAGTTGGGGTTGTTCAGCCTGGAGAAGAGAAGGCTCCGGGAAGACCTTATTGCGGCCTTCTGGTACTTAAAGGGGGGCCTACAGGAAAGATGGGGAGGGACTCTTTATCAGGGAGTCTAGTGATAGGATGAGGGGTAATCTTTTAAACTGAAAGAGGGTAAATACAGATGAGATGTAAGGAGGAAGTTCTTCCCTGTGAGGGTGGTGAGACACTGGAACGGGTCGCCCAGAGCAGTTGTGGATGGCCCCTCCCTGGGAGTGTTCAAGGCCAGGCTGGATGGGGCTTTGCACAACCTGGTCTAGTGGAAGTTGTCCCTGCCCATGGCAGCGTGGGTGGAACTAGATGATCTTTAAGGTCCCTTCCAACCCAAACCTCTCTATGATTCGATGAACTGCCATCAAAAACTCACCCTACTCTGAGTTCTTCTGCTCTGATTTGTACGTCTTATTTCTCACTGAGATATTGACAGGGTAAATGATCTGTTAACTAGCCCATATTAGTATTTGCCATACCTTGACACAAATGAGAGTGTAGGGAATTGAGCTGTGCTTTCCCTCTCAGTGAGTGTTTTAATTATTCAGTATAGACAGGGAGAAAGGTGTGTAATTACCAGGTACACACTATGATCACTTACTTTTCAAAACCAGCCAAACGAAAAAACCTTATCCAATAAATTTGCTTTCCTATTTAGTACGACAGTCTGCGTTTGGATCCTTAATAGTGCAGCAGTGAATTTAAAGACTGCATCTTGATGAATCAAAAAAGGAAAAGGAAAGTGCTTACACTATTTGCACTCCTAAAAAAGCTCATCTAATGTAAAGTGTTTCTGTCACTTTTGTCATACATAGATTACAGGTCCATAGCTTTCCTGGACTTCACCGGTCTTGGTTAAGCAAATCTAGCATGCAAGCAGACAGATTATCTGAAAATATTGTTTAGTGTTCACTTTTGAGATTCTTGCAGTCATCCGTGGAAGACTTAATTAATTGCCTCATTCATTTGGTGCTTTAGTGCTTATGGTATTGCTTATTCAGAACCTCCGTGAAAGACTAGGTCTTACCTGAAATCAGAAACTAGATATATTACACTCACCAGAGTAATACTAGGTTTCTTCCTATTCTATTTCACTTCTGTTAAGATTTTCTGGGAGAGCGTGTGGGAAAAGTCCTATATGCATATTGATTACCTGTTAAAACTCCATGTGCCACATGGAGCTGAATTACTGTGGCTTTGAGCATGTACAGCTAAATCTCTTAGGAAAAGCAACACTGCCAAGTCTAAAATTTAGATAAGAAAGGAGCAGGAAATGAGAATAAGCGGGTAGTAATAGCATACAATAGCTGGTTAAAATTATCACAGATCCAATCTCTTCAAGAATTCATCTACCTCTAAAACAGTATTTTTCTCGGAACAATACAACATGGGCAGGGACAGCTCGTAACTTCCTTCCTGCAGTCCCAGCCATGTACAGAGTGTGGGGAAGTTGGAAGGGACACAGAAAAGAGTGGCAACTAGCTGCTGTTCCGGAAAGGTTGTTTTGTAACAGAAGATTCTGCATTTCTTCAGGAGAAGGATGATGCAGTGTTGGGCTACAGCTTTAGTTGGCTTATGTAGAAAGCAGGTAACAGACACTTCTAGGTCTATTTTTGCTCTCGTTTTAGGCTCCCTTAATCCCTTCATCCAATTTAGTTTCTTTTGTAGGAATACTCCCTGCTGAGATAATCATCATCTCTTCTTGTCCAGCATCCCTGTTCCAGTTTTCTTCCATAAGCTCCCTGCCTTCCCCCCCACCCTCCCGCCCTGCTTCGATCTGCTGCTCTACTTCCTCTTCCCAGTGAGCGTTTCCCTCTTTCTTTCTCTCCTGCAGTATCACCTTGCTGTATGGTATTTTGAAGAACTCCTTTGACAGTAGCCTTGCTCACCTCGGTTCGGGAGTGATTTTTAGTAGTGGCTTCTAGTTGTCGCTTTCTGAGGCAGCTCTGATTTGATGAGTGATGTTTCGTCATTGCAGCAGCCACTGGCGGACTTTCGCTGGTGTAGCTAGCAGCGACAAGTTGTTTCTCAGTGTTTCCTCACAGTACAAGTCCTGGTAGCTGTTTGCAGTGGAATGACCAAAGGAGTTTCCATTCGGACAATTATGTACTTATTACGGATTTCCTGCTTCCATGATGTTATCTGTAGTTGGCTGAAACTACACCCAGTGACAGAGCCAGCAGCATTATGTTGCTATCCTGTTCTCTGGGTCATTGAGATAAGTCTGGGAGATAATTTTGGGAACTTGCATTCTTAATAGCCTAAGCCTCTACTATAATCTGTATGAATAGGAAGTATGTGTTTATAAGTAAGTTAATGCAAAAGAAAGGTTGGAGTCCTCCCAAAATGCACAGGCAAATCACTCCACAGTTGACTTCTGCTGTTAGAACAGTTAAAGAAGTGGTTTCTGCAAGCCTGGGACCTAGTGGTGCTGTAGTTGCATTGTGACTCTAAACATACCTAATGGCAAAATTACTGGGCACTGGTTTGCCTGTGCATTTGCAGTGCTGGTTTTGTGCCCTGCTGTGGACTTACTTCTCTGCCAGCTTATCTCCTCTCCCCAACCTGGATGTTGCCACGGGCCTATTGTCTTCCGGCAGTGGGAAAAGCACCTGGCTTTTCTCCTCTGTTGGAGATGCTCCTAATGTCCCAGGAAGGTGCCAGGGCAGAGTTTCTACCTGTGCAGGGTCCTCGGATCCCAGGCAAGGCTTAGCCAAGGTTCAAGTCCCACAGGTCAGAGGGTGGGAAGGAAATCACAGGCCCCTGTAACTTCTTTCATGGGATTAAATATTTTGGGTCTATGACCCAGCCTCCTAGTTAGATTACCTGTTAATGAGGCAGGAGATACCTCTGCCTGTGGTACTCGGAAGCTTCACTTACCCATGTGTAAAAGTTTTCATAGCATTCTGGTATTAGGGGTATCATTGTTCTTTTTTTGCGTCAGTTATTTATAGCCTTTCTTTTTTTATGCCTTAAAGGAGAAAATAGCACTTTTGGGGGGCTGTATTTTGATAACTCTTGAAATAGTCCAAACATCTGTAATTTTAATATAAATACTGTTACTGACAGGACTAAAGCTTACCATACTGATAAAGCGAGCTCAGTGAAGGAGTATGAGGGCAGGTTTGTGTCTCTCTTCAGGGTGGTTAGAAGTTTTCTGTATCCTTTCATGGCTCATAGACTTTCTTGGGGAATGACTGTCTGAAGCCCAACTTGAAGGTTTTCCACAGGTGGGCATTTATAAGAAATCCCCTTCTCTGTCTACTCCTTTCATTCATCATATGGGTTTCCTGATGTATAAGCAGCTTCAGTTTCATGCTACAGCCTCCCCCTTTGACTGTGTCTCTCTGCAGCTTGACTGTGTATTTCCTTACCCTGGTGAGAACATAATAATCTTTGAGGTCTCTTGTCCCTCACTTGAATTTAGCTGAACTCGGTCAACGTGCCCAAAGGTTGCAAGAATACACAGATGCATTGTCCTTCCCCTCACACCAAGCACTAACATGTAACCTTTGCTTCTATAGGAAGCCAGACTAAAAAGGCAGCAGCTAATTATTGTCAGCAGTAGATCAATGAGCTGCATCTTGCTTTAAAAAAAAAAAAGTATTTTCTCCTTAGCCTCAATCCCACTCCAGCCAACAGTCAGCATTGTCGGATATGAGAAACTTGTTTAGATTACCAAAAAAAGTAAGGATTAAGGAGCAATCTGATCACAGTCACATATTTATAAGACCTTGCTCTAGGATCATCTGATTAACAGTTTGTGTCTTGGGTAAACTGACAAGTCTGACGAAAATGTATCATTCCTGTCAAAATAATATTTTTTATATGCGTTTTGCAAAAATAATTCCTCACTGTTCCAAAGTTGTCGGGTTTTTTATTTAAATCCATTTATAACTCATTCATAACTGTTGACGATGGAGCATCTACAGAATACAAAGTACTCAGGAACAGCAAGGTTTGCTGAGCAACTTCCAGCAAACTGCCTTGTGGTGGTGTGATAAGCAGAAGATGGGAGTGTCCACAGTAGGTTGTTGTGGAATGTTTTTCATAACACATTTCAGCCAGGAAATAAAAAACCTTTAGTCTGGTTTGTTTTGGAGTTTTGTTAGGGTTGGTTTTCATTGGTGTTTTGGTTTTTTTTTCCTCACTTAGTTTAACCAAGACTCGTATGATCTCTGTTCTAAGTTTATTTCGGCTAATAAAATGGCTGTTACATTGAATGCTTCAGGAAAGCTAATAAAAATGGCTAAACTGATGCTCTGTCAAAGGCGTTATTGGCTGGTCTTCAAATGATCAAAGTAGTATCAGGCAAAGGCAAGCAGTTACAATAATGTCTCATTCTCAAATTTGAATTGGTTCTGGAATTTCAGAAGAGTCTGCTTTGATAATATTAGAATATTTATTCATGAGTTTTTTAAAAGTCTCTGGCATATTCAGTGTTTGCTGTTTCACCTTTTGTTGTCATCAGTGTGCACTTAGAATATGCTCTATTCTACTCACATGTTGCTACTAGTTTCTGTTGCTAGGTATTTCCAAGATGTCTTCTCTCTCATTTAAGATCTTACAATAAAAAAAACAATGTGCTGTGAGTTTGTTTCCTGAAGAAAAAGTGCAACTTTCTAATACCTTATCGTTTCTTATTTGTATTGTATTCTACACTTTCTCACCTGTGTAACAACTGCTAGCGTGGTAAGCTGCTTATGTTCTAAATGCCTTTCATTTAATAATCACTAGTTAAATGTATTAGGAATAGGTCAAGAGCTGAGATTTGAGCAGATGTGCAAGCACTTCTTGAAGTCAAATGTTCTTGACTCAAAAAGCTTACAATTGACGAGCAAAGGGTGAGATAAAGAAATGCACTTGTATCTTTTTCACTTTTCAGAGCAGAAAGATGGTGTAGAGATGTCAGGTCACTTACTCATGACCACACAGTCCTCTCCTTTGTTGGAAATTGAATTTGGATGTACTTTTTCTTGAACAGAGGCTCTTCCTGTTGCCTGGTTTGTTTTAAATAAAAGTTGTGTTGCTGTATTTGAATGTCCAACAGCAATGCTTATAAATAAGGTTCATTGCCTTACTGACATTCACTGTTCTGCACATTAATAATTCTCTTTTCCCACTCCTTTTCGCTGTCTGGATTCATGCTGACATACCATGTGCAGCAGTGCTGGCTGCACAGTTAAAGCCTCTTTCCCTCCTGGACACTGCTGAAGTGGTGTGTAAACTGGTGGATATGCCTCCCTTGGTATCATTCTGAATAAAGTCTTCTCTTGCTTTCTTGCTGCGTAGGGGAGAAGGTTGTTCCCCGTGTCCTCTTTCTCTGTAAAAATTTGCTGCTACAGTGGTATTATCGGCAAATTTGCAGACAATTGCTTTAAATACAGTTTGACATTTCTGTTACACAGATTAATATCACTTGCCATGTGAAGGTGCTACTTAAATTCATTCTTAAAGTGAGATAGTACATGTCAGACCGCTACCGTGCTCTTTATTTTCCCTCTTGTGCAGTGGAAGTGGCCCAAGAGATGCTGCCAGTAGAGAGATATTAATTTTACTTCTGTAGGATTGGTTTTCCCCTGTTAACCTGCCTTGCTGCATTCTGTAAGATACTGTTCTTGTGTTCTCGTTGCAGCTTACTTCTTTTTGCACTTTCCTGAAGGGAGAATTACGTTGTTTCATGAAGCCCTTAGGGTGGATATGTCCTTACGCTTCATGCTTACTTTGCTCTACAGAAGTATTAGAGTATTTTTTGTGACCAAGGTTATTGGCTGGCTGGCTCTAATTTGTACAATTTTAATCTGGTACATTAAAAGTGAGTAGAATATTTTTCTGGCTAAAGAGGATTGAAATGAACTTTTGGTGGTGCCTTGACAAGGCAACATGGCATACAGCAAAGTTTTGCTTCCTAAGTATGTTGGTCTCTATGTGGTATAGCACAGAACATGCACACACACACACACACACATATAGTCAAAAAAATGTAGAAATGTAGGAATTGGTTTATTTCATTTTGTCACATGTTGCTGTTTTTATTATGTGACTTAATGAAATGATTTTTAAAAAATAGGTTACAAACTTTACAAACATTTTTGCAAGACAAGAAACAGTTTTTAGGGTACTTTATTTCTGTATCACTGTAATTTCTGATTGGTTAGCATGCTTTGACTGGCAATTAAAATTTAGTTGAAAGACCTGAGGCCTTCATGTCCTGTGTTGCCCTGTAGGTTTACTATCTTCAGGTGAAGATACTTGTTTGTAGATGAAGATTTTACTGAGGTGGAAGTGCTGGGAAAATTTGGTCACTTCATATAATGTGATAGAGCTACTGTTCTTGGTGTTTCGAGGGAGAGTGATGAAACTTGAGTGTACTACCATTTTTCAAATCAGACACTTTTTTCTCACTTTCAGACGATGGGTATTCACTGGTAAGAGGATGCTGAGCAAACACATAGCCAGTTGTCTAGAAAGGTATTTGTAGTCTTAGCTGATTTTTTTAAATTATTTTGTGAGAGAGGTGTCTCAAATCCCGTGTTTTCAGTCCCAAAGGCAATCAGTCTTCCTGCTGTCACGAAGAATCTTCCTCTGTGCAGCACAATAGGGATAACAAAACTAATTTCAGTCTCAATTTAAGTTTAGTTCCAAGGTAAAACTTGAAATGAGGTGGTAATGAACTCGAAGTCATGGTTTTGATTATGTCCTGCATGCTTATACAAGCGCTCAGACACAGTACAGGTATTTTCCAGACATGGGTCTGTTCTGAGAGTGTTTGTCTCCCGAACAGATTAAAACCTGAAATTTTCTGCTTTTCTTGCTGTTACAGTTAATATGGTAAGAACATTTGGAATTCAGCTCTTAGGTTTGAATCAGACCTACCTAAATACATACCCAAAAGAAGAAAAGATTAATCGTTGTGACTATCACGATGTGATAATTCTAGGAAATAATGAGTTAGTAAGACAAAGAGACTGTTCCTCTGAAACAGAGAATGATCAAACCAGTTAAAACCATTTGGAAAGCAAAACTCACAAATGTGTTTCACAATCGCAGCTGTGCAGTCCAGTGGGTGCTGTGGTGATAACAGCCACCATCTCCCTCAAATTCTTCAAATTTGGACATGTATGTCTTTTCTAAAATACTGGTTTGTGCCCCATACGTTTAATATACTCATTAACAAACAGCCTTTACCTGAAATAAAACTGGAATAGCTCTAGCAGAGGCAAAGGAACTACACCAGCAAGTGCTGGCTAGAAATTTGCCGTCAGAGGTCTCTGGTGAGCCCTGTCCCGTCCCTGGCTCCAAGCAGCCGCACCAGCCGTATCGCAAGCACAGAAGGGAATGCAGATCTCCATGATGCTGTGATCGGTCCTTTCTGGCCAGTCTCTTCTCCGCTAACAGTCCACGCAATTAGTTACATTGAAAAGCATCCTCTCCCCATGCATTTGGCTTTTCTAAGCACAGATGGGGTAACAAACCTTCCCAAATGTGTCGTGTGGACTTCACTGATCTCTATGATGATATGTATCCAGATGGAATAAGGAGCCCACACTGGGCTAGCAAGAGTCAGAAGAACCTTTCTCAGACAGGACCAACACCTGCTATTAGGGTGAGCTGCTTTATGCAAATACTACCACTTTGTTATTACTGCATTACAAAAGGCATTAAGCATCCAATTTCTTTTGTAAATGAAGCAATGTATTACCCCAGTAGCGACTTTTGAAGCTATCTGCAACTTAAAACACAGATGTTAAAACTAATAGAACTAAATGAACCCCCTCTGAATTGTAATCCTTGAATAGAGAAGTGGGTTTAGTAGGGGTTTTTTAATTACAAAGTTTATTAAATGAAATACATATTACAATGGAGAGGAAAAAGTCAAATGATCTTTTATGGCAAAAATAAAAACTTTAAACTTGCTATCCATACTCCATTGGGTATGGAATGCCAAAAGAGAAATAAAAAGATGTTTAATCTTCTGCAAAGTTTAATGTTCTGTACCACATTGTTACATAGCCCAAAACAGACAATTGCTTGCTCATAAATCTTTTTTTTTTATTCACATTACAGAGAAAAATCAAGACTGTCCTTTAAAAATAGTCTGTAGTCAAGTGAGCTTGAAAGTTTATGTTGTTAGCCATCGTGTTCGGCTGTATTTATGGTGCTGGAAAGAAAATCTGAGGCTTGTGTGGTTCATTTTGTAAGTGACGCAGTGGTAGCGCAACTATGGGCTGGAGATCATGAAGCTCTGCAAAGATGGGGAGGAAAAAAACACTGGGCAATTAACCATTGGAGAATTTTTTCCAAAGCCCATTGAATTCAGTGCAACCGCTCATAATCAAGCTGTTTCTGTCATAAAACTTTAGATACCTATTGTATGAATGTCTAGGTTAAGAATTCATATTCCCAGTACGCACCTTGGAGGATGGTTAACTGCCTGATTTAGGGGCTCTGAATCATCCTGTGGATGTTCTGTAGACATATGGGAAGCCTGGGCTGTTAAATATGGCACCTAAAGACTTGCTGCTCCGGGTTAGGGAGTATACAACGTGTCACCTTCTGAAGGATTTGAATCAGATCTTGGAAGTGTATTTTGTAGTTATCCTAGTAGACAACTGAAGGTAAAATAAAGGTAGGAGGCAAAACTTGGCATGGGGGAGATTTTTTCTGGCATCGGCACGCTACCGATTGTGTTTTAAGCATAAATTTGTCACTGGACATCAATTTATGTGTTATCTGGGGGTCAGGGAAGCCGGAAGTTATTTTTTGAAAAAAAGGTAAGAGAAGTTAAAAGTGCACTGTTAAATTGCTGTTTAACCTTCAGCCACTATAATAGTTGGGCTGCTTCCTTTGTTTATCTGCTTAGATCCTGTGATAAAATAACTACTTCATGCTTTTGTATTTTGGGGGTAAAAGTTCACATTTGTTAGTTTCCTTGTTTATGTAGAGACCAGTAGCCGTTAAGCAATGTACTTAAAGTGCCATTATCCTAAATTGTTGTTTATATATATTTTTTATATATAAACTTTTTAATTTGATAGCTCTTCTGGACACAAAGTTACTTCAGCTTACATAATTCGGGGAACACTATGAATTCTGCAAATATTTAGCCATTTTAAGTAGGTGTGTAGAAGTTGTTTTTTCAAAACCTTTTCCAATGTTTCAGCAAATGTTCTAATTTTTATACCGTTGTGATCTGATGTATTTGTTTTTTAAAAGGACCTTATGTATAGCTGGTATTCTTTAGTAAAAATACGCATCTAATCATTCGAATGAATGGAAGGGAGAGGCGGCTTTCTAAATGAAGTATGTCCTCTTTAGGGAAGCAGGTGTTTGGTAGATAACTCTTCCCTTGCTCTCAAGTTGTCTGTTACTTCTTCAGTTGTTAATTATTCTGAACTCAAGAGAACATTATTGGGCCAATGTAAAACTCATTTTTCCACTGGAATTTCCATTAGCTGTGAATAATTCCAGCTTAGGATGGATTATCGTCTCTTAAATTTTCTACAGTGTTCTGCATGTATTTCATTACTGTGTACCATATCTGAGAAAATATAATTTATTATTTCATGCACCAAAATATTCTGTCTGCATTGATGTACCTACTCGTCTGACAAGTGCAATTGCTGGCCTGCACTCACGTGCCTTTAGCTTTGTTTGAATCTCCTGTCTACCGTCATTAAGTATTCATGCAAAGAGCAAAACGGAACAAAAATAGTTCAGAGCGTTTCTGCTACTTGTTTGCTTTAAACAAGCTGTAAGAGAGTAGGAAGGATATTATTCACCTGGTGGTACAGAAACAGTACACAAGCCAACTCTGCCCCCTGTGTATATTAATGAGGTAACAAGAGACGCCTGTAGCTTGGCAGTGATAATTTTTAAAAATTACTTTTGCTGTTTAATTGCAGCTTTTTTGTTTTATTGATTTTATTTCAGCTGTCAGTAGCAGCGCATTAATAGCACATTACAGAACTTACTTTTAACTAACGCAGAATTAAATACTAATAAAATGAGACAAGCATGATTCCAGCATCCTTTCCATGTGTAGGCTGGGCTCCGGTGAGATGATGTGAAGCTGATTTAGTTTTTAGTAAAGGTTAATTAAGAGTAAAACTATGAGAATGGTTGAGATCTTTTAAAAAAGAACATTGCGTACCTGTCGGTATATATTTGTGTTCATGGCAGAGGATAATCTAAGCCCTTTAAAAGCCTTGATCTCTGCTGTGTTCTTACCAGTGCGGTAAATGTATGCTAAAAAGGGAAATTGTTTAGTTACTGGAAGGCTGTAAGTGCTGCCCAACAGCCACAGAAATGCAGTATTAACCAAAAGACAAGGAGAGTAGCAGCCTGCTCAGACCAGAGTAGGTGGCTGCACTTTTTCGTAGTTCATTGGCCACAAGCAAGTGCTAGCGAGGACGGTGAATGCCGACACATCTCACCAGGCTGGAAAGGCCGTATCATTCCCAGTGAGGTTAATGTGGGATATGTTACCAGATAAGTGAAGGGCATTAGCACTTAATAGAAATTAAAAGGGAAGCAGAATTCCTTAAGGCCTGCCATTGTAATGGGCGTTTGGAGAGGATGAAGTGTTTCTAATTAACAACCAATGTGCTTTTTGGCTGCACCGTAGATTTTTCTGTTTGACCACCTGGCCTCTGGCTCACAGTTACTCAAGCCACACAGTTAAGCATGTGAGTAAGTGTTACTGTTTTGCTTAGTGATCAAAGAAAAACATGACCAGAAACCTGAGCAATACCAGGATTAACGTCTCTCAGACTTGACTGGGATGAGACGTGTATTCTTATAAAGAGAGTGTAAAATAGGAGGTACTGAAATTGCCCCCAGCACAATCTCATTTAGCGTTGTGTTCTAGGGACACTGAAGTTATTTCAAAGGACAGGGTTTTTCTGGAAAATTGCTGCAGTGTTTAGATAAAGTGGGAGCACCATGAGATGATGACTTACTGAAATGTTTCTTAAGCTGTTTTCCTTCCAGCATGCAAAATAACCAGTGTACATAATAGAGTAGAAAAACGCACTGCAGAAAGAGATGACTCTCCAATATCTCAGTGAGGGAAGATTTATACCCTCCTGCTACCTTCTGTGTCCCGTCCTGGGGAAGAAAGGAAGGAAATACTCAGAAATACTCAACTGGCTTGTTGCTTCTTCAGAAGAAAATAATAATAGATTATAGGTGGATAAGTTTTCCACAAAATCTTGGATGTTTCCAATTTTATGTTACGTGTTTTGGAATTTTCATAGTAAAACACTCTGTTTTCCCCAATTATAAGCATGTTTTAAAATAGCGTACATTCTGCTTACTTGTAAGTGATGGCAATTACCACCATTAGTGGAAAGCCCCACTGCTGTACTGCTTTGCATGTCCACATGCAGCTTGCTGCAGATGTGCTTGAGGACGTTCATTCTTAAAATATCTGTATCCCAGAGACTCCAGAGTTGCAGGAATTGGCAGGTTTCTGTGGCTTTTTTGCAAGCTGCAGTTCCCAAGACATTGTAGTCATAACTCGGGTGAGAATGTTTCCTCACTGCTGATTGTGTGTTTGAGAGAATAGAGTCTGCAATACAGGTAAAAAAAAGATTTTTAAAAAAAAATAGTATGTATCTGATAGTTCAATCGAGGTCAAGAAGTAAACTGGCGTTTTTTTCATCTGTCAGTGACTTACCTCATCATTAAGTGATACTGCCAGTGTAGTGAACTCTTCTTTTCCTGTTCAGGGAGTCCTGAAAGTAGTTCATAGCATATCCTGAGAGCTGCATCTTTGGTCTTTGGCAAACTGTGAATTACTGTGACTGCGCTGAGCCAAACCATGTCCTTCATTTCTTTGTCACGGTAAGGAAAATGTAGCATTATTACAGAGAAGAAGATGTTTGTCCCTGCGTTGTAATTTGTTTGTTTACTCCTTGCTGCTAGCAAAGGCTTAGGGGTGCAGGAGGTAAATATACTGCTTTTTGAATCTTCAGTCTATAGTTATCTCAAATCTTCAAAAGGTCATTTTTTCTGGAAATCGTAGGAGCAAAACTGTATGGCTTTCCATCTCTTCACTCTCCCCATCAGTGCAGTGCTATTTGTGCTTAAAAAATGATGGTCTCTGCTAATATTCACTTTTGCGATATGATGAAGCTCGCTGAAAGAGTATGTCTGAAGCTCGCTGAGAAACCTGCAGCAGCATTTGACATAAAAATTTCCTTACAAACGTGAGCAGTGACAACAAACAAAGAGGAAAAAGCTTGTAAAATACACAAGTATGTATTGTTTAAAAGATTTCAGCTTCAGTCCTCCTCCTTGGTACTTGGGGAAGAAAGGTACTTCCTTCTGAGAACAGGCTCCAAAAAACTTTGGCCATCTTCTAAATAGGTGCTAAACCAAAACAAGGGAAGAGAAAACAGTCACATCCACTCTCTTAATTTCCCATAGAAAGGGTTTGTTCTTCAATGCTTCTACGTATTACGTATTACCAGAAAGGACCACAAACGCTTTGAAGGCACTTAATGAGAATTTCAGCGCAGCCCTGTCACTTGCTCCAGAGGAAGTGGGTGGGAAAACATAGTGCATTTGGGGTTCAAGTAGGATGTTGCTTGCATTTTATAAAGCTCTCTTAGTTATGACTAAAATCAACCTGCTCAAGAAAAGAGGACCATTGGGGTGCAGTCTCCAGACTGCTACGGTCTGCATCCCAGCCTCTGCATTTTTGGGTAGGACATTTTGGTTAGCCACCTACCTAGCCTAAGTAGGGGAGCTTGCTTCGCTGCATTTAGTGCTCCTGGTACCAGCACTTGTGCACCAGCTAAAATCAGGTTTTGGTGCATTTTTCATGATCGGGGAATCTATGTGTGCACTAATTCCCCCTGCATAAATACACCCACCTACCGTGTGTGGAACTAGTGCTCAAAGAATGGCTGGGATCAGAACAGGTCAGATCTCAAACTGTCAATGTGTTTTAAAAAAAACAGTATCAGTATGTTGGTTGAAAGAAATTAATGAACTGGCATTATTTACTTGAATTGGAAGAGTAGTTTTCAGATCTTCCCTGTGATGTATTTTATGACTCACACGTTGGTTAATCCCATGAAGAGATTATGTGAATTGGTGTCATTAATCAGAAGCAGTCACTTTCTTTCTTTTGTATATCTCAAACTGAAGTTGCTGGTATAAAACGCTAAGTTACAATATTCCGATTTATACTTACTGCTTTTCAACACCTTCCTCACTTAAAATGATCTGCATTACAAATGCACCAGAGATTGAGTGATCCTCTGTTCACACCAACAGTTCTCTCTGACCTTAATTTTGTCATCCTACCCATAGATTTGAACATCTAGAAATTAATGTCAGATTTTAAGCATCATTCTTCACGCATGACTGTTCAGTTGTACAGCAAGCCTTTTCTGCCTCTTAAATCAGCTTTGCCACGTGTCCTGACCATGGGGAAAAAAAGGCTAAAAAAAAATCTTTGCCAAAAGAAAAGAGGTGATTCATGAAGATTTTTCATGGTCAACAGAAAGTATTTGAAACCTGATTAGACGTATGAAAGAGTGAATTTATCATAGGTTTATGTTTCACTGTGCTATGTGAGCTAAATGTATAATCACATCCTCGGTAAAATCCTTTGATATGACAGAAACAGACTGGAAGTAAGTGTGACTCACCAGCCAAATTATACTAGTGCCATAACCGTATGGAAGGGAAATGTCTTGTGTGTTCAGAACGTACCTGAAGGATGTAGTCGTCATCATTTCGCACATGCTCAGATCACTAAGAAACCTGAGATTTGGCTTATGGGTTGGTTGTGGTTTTTTGTTTGGTTGTTTTCCTACATGAAGACATAGATCACGCTTGCTTTAATATTGGTTGCACGTTGGACTGAATTTCAAACTTTGCAAGAGAAGTTTGTCAGGAAGGATTTTGCAATTTTGTGCTGAGAATTTCCCGTATATGTAATCCTAATACTTTACAGAAGAGTGTCCGGGAAGATTATTAGAACCATATTTTTTGATAAAAAGAGAAACCTGTGTAGAATTGATGTGTAATACTGCACAGCAGTATTGGTAAATAGTAGAATGAAACAGCAAATCCTTTGCTTGGAGTATAATAGAAGTGAAAATCATGTCTCAAAAACCACTCAGCTGTCTTGACAGGTAAAGAGGAATCTCTCCGGCAGACCCATCGCTTTTCAGTTCTGCAGCTAATCTCTCACACAGTTACCAGAATGACTTTGCAGGACTTGAAGCCTCAGCCCATGCTTGTAAATTAAAACCCCTGGGGAATGTTTCTAAGACATGATCTCAGTGATTTTACACGGTGAAATTATTAAATGTTTCCTGGCACAATTTTGCCTGATTCTAGCACTCTCCTGGGTGGTTCCTGGGCAGTGTGGGAGTTGGCACAACCAAGGGACCGTTCCCATGTGGCGAACTCTGGTCAACAATCTCTTTTGGCAGATGAGGGGACATAGGCACATAACGTGAACTTGGTTTTGCTGTTCAGCTGCAGCGGCAGGGAACTGCTGAGGGTGGGTTTAAACTGCGAATGTAGGTGTCTTAAAAGCAGCAGTGAGGAAAATGGGTTTTGTTTATTTTTATTATATTTTCGCTGTATGAATTTTGTCAATGTTACTCTTTTACTGCATTACTCTTTAATGTTAGGGGAGAAAACATTCTTGCAGGTGCTCTGTCTCGGTCACAAAGGGAAATATTACTTCTTTTGCAATCAGCAGAGATTTCTGAAGCTCTGGGCTTAACTCTGATGGAGTTGTATATTATCAAATAGCATATGTTTTGCGCATATTAGATATAAAGCTTGAAGCTGCCCTTTCATCTCTTCTTCAGATTTAATGTTATGTTAAAAGTAAACAAGGACAAACAGTAGGGGTTTTGCTCTTTGGTGAGCCAGCAATTTTTGGATGGAATGAACCAAACTGGAAATTTTTCTGTTTTTCAATCTGTCTGCAATGCTGCCCAAACAAACTAAAAATGTTTACCCTAGCATTTAATATTTCAGCATCTTCTCTTTTACTTTCTGTAACGTAGGACAATATTGAAAAAAAATTGCTTGTTCATAAACAAGAAGTCAAAATATTTCTCTTAGACCTTCCCCTTTCTTGGGCTGAAACTGTTAGGTACGGTCTGGTGTCATGAATAGGTCTTGGTTAACCTGTACTGTGTTTTCAGGAAACTTACTACATGCCAAACAATAATCAAGCTCTAGCTATATTCTCTAATTTTGGTAAATAACAAAATATCGAACTTGGGAACTATTTTTGTTGTTGTTAAACTGCAATCAAGTGAACAAACAAATGGTGCTCTGATCTTTTATCATTGCACACTAGTAAACAATAGATAAGCATGCGCTTTTGTGCCTTTTATTTTTTCTTTAAAGTATGGATATTTTTCTAAATTTTATCTCAGAATTAACTTACTGTCTTCCTCTTAATCTGAAGAGGACATACGATCAGATAATAAATTGTGAATACCTGGTTCAATCTGTAAGACTCCACACCTTTCATGAAGGGTGCTGCAGAGCAGGATTGCAGGGGGATGTTTCCACAGCCCAAAGCAGGAGTGAGCTGTGCTGTTTTATTGCCTGCAGGAGTGGGGGTGTGCCTCTCTTTCACTTGCTCCAGGAAATTCAAAACCAGCTAAGCTGATAAAACTTGGTGGGAAATTTGGACATTTATAATTAGTTTGACTTTAATGAGAACACATACACAGCAGAGGGAAAGAGAACAACTGTGTAAATTGAATTTTGCCTTCACCGTTCCTTCCAAAGAAACCATGTGTGTCAATGTGATCCCATAAAACAGTAGCCTTTCCCAGGATGTGGCTGTGTGCATGGAAAACAAATGTCTCCTTCCCTCTTATTAAGTACTACTGGAAGACAGTGTGTTGATTAATCTGTTGCTCTTTACTGAACTGTTATGGCCTGTCCATAATGGTGTTTAAAATCCGTACTGTTGACCATAGCTGAGCCTCCAGCACCCTGCTATTACTGGCCAGCTCCTCAAAATGGAATCTTTTTCTCTGGACAGACTGAGAACCCATAGTAACGGTGCTATAGTTTTGAGTGCAAAAAACTGAATTACTGTATATTAACTGCTTTTCAAGATCCAGGTGTCATGTCATCATGACTACATCATGAATCTGCTGCTTGGTCAAACTCAGTGGACAAGCCTCGTGTTATACGATGTGCTCTCCTTTTTACTTCCTAAATAACGGCATTAGAACAGTAATGTGTTATAACCAAACAAGAGAGAGAAGAAAGGAGGAGGGAAATAGAGGATGCTGGCAAAAGCAAAAAGAATGGGGGGGTGGGGGGAGAAGTCGCAGTACAAAAGGTAGAACAAAAAGAGGGGGGGGTAGTGTGACAATTTGATAAACAGATTGTTTGTATGGTTGGTGTATGTTTAAGTAGCAGCTGTCTCCAAATCGCTGACTGAATTCATCAGTATTCTTAGATGTGAGACTGCTCCTCGATTTCAGTAACGGCAGTTGTTTGTTTTGAACCAGTGTAGAGCTTATAGGAGCACACAGGCAGCAAAAAATCATTTCTAGCGTCTTTTACTTTGCTTAATACCATTTAGATTTGAGGAAAAAATTGTAAGTTGACAGCAATATGCATCAGAAAAATAATTATTGTAGAGATCACTGATAGAGAAAATGTCTCTGATGGTTCGCTTCCTATATCTTCCATTTTGAAACAATGCAGAAACATTTTTTATTTTTTACAAATTTTTGGAGGTTTTATCGTATCAACTTTATCTTTCAACATGAAGGGTTGTTGCCCGATATTCCTGTATATGTTTTATCTGAGTTCTGCTCTGATTCAGCAATCCTCCAGGGCTAGGCTGGGATGTATTTATTTCATTATGAATCACATTCTGTTCTTCTAGACATTGTAGTACAGCATCTTCATCATGGCCAGGAGATGCTCACATCCTTCCCCTTTGAAAAAGTTAAGGCTACCTTCTAGAACTGTAGTACTGCTGTAGTTGATTTTTCTCTGAAGCATTTCAGTGAATCACAGTAACATGTATAATGGAGAAATTAAGCTGCTTTCACTCCACAAACTTTTTTTTATTTTTTTAAAAGGGAAGCAGACAGTATTCTGTTTAAAATCTTTGAGGGCTGAAAACACTCTTTAGAGAAGCTGCTTCTTAAAAGTTCTGGATTGTGACAGTCTTAAATAAAAAGAACAGGTAAGTAAGCAAAATTGTGTAAGATCAAGAACCGTTAGCAATCCCTTCTATTTGAAGAAACACCTGTGCTGCTGTTGTTGGATGGGATTAAGGAGAAGCATCTCATTTTTGCCATTGTCGTGGTTTAACCCCAGCTAGCAACACAGCACCACGCAGCCGCTCACTCGCTCCCCCCCCCCCCAGTGGGATGGGGGAGAAAATCGGGGGAAAAAAAAAAAAAAATAAAGCTCGTGGGTTGAGATAAGAACAGTTTAATAGAACGGAAAGGAAGAAACTAACA
>JAVKLA010000007.1:20165084-20197098 GCA_034782735.1 Sagittarius serpentarius | reverse complement strand
TACTGAACTGAAAACACAGCGCTGTACCAGCTACTAGGAAGACAATTAACTCTATCCCAGCCGAAACCAGGACACCTGTGCTGCTGTTGTTGGATGGGATTAAGGAGAAGCATCTCATTTTTGCCATTTTGCCAGCAGGCCCAGAAACTGCTTGCTTGAGTCTGTCTGAAAAAAAGGAAAATTCCCCCAAAGTATGTGTGCTGTAAGACATGAATTCAGACTGAAGTCCCTGCTAGCGCGTGGGATCCTTGTGTTGGTAGAAAGCTGCCTGTCTGTGCTACCTGAAGCAGTGCTTTAGGACAAGTTAGCATTTCCAGTATCATTAGTAGCTGGAGCTGGAAAAGTTCCAACAAGAGAAGCGTATATCCCAAAGTGTTAAAATGCGTCTCCTCCAAAAACCTTGCACAGGGATGCCAGTGTGACTGATAATCAGAAGCCAGAGTGTGCCTTCATACGTGTGCTTGACTTTATAAGGACTCTTGAGAGGCTTCTTTGTTTCTCACACCATTTTCATTGTCTCTACTCCACGGCTTAGAGGTTCAAACAATTTACCATCTGAATTTAAAAACAACAGACAATACCTGCTGGTTTGCCTTTGTCTCATTTGATAGGCATGCAGCATTATCCCAATAGGAGTTTAAGATGATAAAACACCAAGTGAGATAGAAGACAGAAGGAAATGGTTATATCGTCATTAAACTTGCAGCACCTTTGGCTGTTCGGATGTATTTGTGCTATGTTGTGAGCCTCAAATGAAAAATTTTCAAGTAAATGAATAAAAATAGTACTATAGGTTAGAGAGGTGTTTGTGACCCCAGACGTTATGGATTTAGAAGCTTTCACTATTCCCCTTAAAACTCTGTGTGTGTGCAAAATAAAAACTTGCTGGGTATTTTGGGAGTCGTCTTCCTCCCCTTTGTTGTGAGTTCAGAGCTGTTAGAGTATGGTTTGTGACAGAGAGAACATCCAACCCTGCGACACCGTAACAGGGTCAGGTATCGCTCTGTTCTGGTTGTGCTGAGTATCAGTCAGCAGCCAAATAAATCCAGCTGACATGGCACCAGCAGGATTCATGCTGTTTGCAGTAAAACTTCTACAGGTTTTGATGAGCCAGGGAAGGAGTGTTGTCACACTGCTGACAGCTGGGTGTAGGGCCTCGCTTTGTTTAGCTAGGCACATTAGTCACTGCAGAGAACACTTTGAGATGTGTTAGAAGACATTGTCACTGCAGTGCATTGAAAAGTATTAGCAGAGCTTAGCAAGGCGTCTGACCGTGATCAAATATTCCTCTTAAATTAAAAGCATGTTTAGGTATTCCACTCAGCCTGTTCTTAGGTAGCTAATAATGGAGTTGGATCCTCTTGCTCTATTTTGAGGATGTCTTATTGAATCATGCATATAGAGTGGTGTGACTAATTTGGGGAACAGAAGTCCCTGTGCATCAGCTGTTCACTGTGGTTTTCCTGGGGGGAAGATACGACTTTTTATGTTGAAAGGCACTGATCATTCTTTTCACCATATCAAAGAACAAATGTACTGTAGGCTTTTCTATTGAAAAAAATAATAGAACAAATGGCTTTTATCTGTATTTCCATCATTACATCTGCATAAATCTCACGGATGCTAATGGGACTTGTAGCAACATAGATAAGACAGTCACACTGTCGATGAGATACGGAGCAAAACGGAACAAGGCACACCACAGCAGTAGGAGGGTTCATCCCTGTAGGGACAACCTGCAAGCGTGTATCTCAGCCTGCTTAGAATAAACTATTGGCATGCAAAGCTAAGGCTCTCCAGAATGAGGTACTTAACTGTGGCTAACGCAGTGGCCGTGCAAACTTCCTGAGCGGTCAACTTTGTTGCTGCCTAGGTGGATCTTTTCAGAGAAAAAAGAGTTTGGTCCTGCATCCGCTCTGCCATAGGCACACATATGAAGTCTGTGAAGGTGAAGACACCCAGAGGGACAGTCCAAAAGCACCTGGGCTCTGTGACTAAGAAGGAATAGATGGGACTATGGGGGCTGAGCTAGAGCTCTCAATTTTGGGCATAATGGGGGTAAGCTGAAACTAGCAGGCTCACCTTGAAGGGTAGAAAAGGGGTGATGGGACAGTGCAAAAGGGTCAAAGAGGCAGACTTGTGGGATCCTGTAGAGATTAAGATAGGAAAATGAAAAACAGCAAGCAGCATGTTCTTAAAAGTATGTAGAAATACACGATAAAGGAGAAAATTAACAAGGAGCAATACAGTTAGTCCTCACGACTGGTCACAAATGGTAACGTTATCACTGTGAGCAGAAGAGAAAGGAAGTTGTGGGGGGCGGACCCTAGGACAAAGGCGTTAATTAGAGTGGTCTGATACAGAACACAGAATTCTTTATTTCAATGCAAGCCATGGTGTTGACAAAGCCAGCGTAGCATGCAGTTTGCTGCGTTCCTTGACAGTTTCTGAGAGGATTTTGTCTAAAATACTGTTTGAGTTCTGTCCAGGTTCTATCCACAGACACTTGAAAACTGTAGACTAAAAGCAGCAGACACACTGACACCAGTAATTGCTTTAACCTAGATTCTTATATTAGGGATTTTATTTATCATCATTTATTTTGCTATTTAAAATAGCATGGGTTGCCCTCTTTAGTAGTGTAATGTTCAAAGCAAAGAAAGAAATTAAGAACTTACTATGGAAGCCCTCTTTAAAAGGTAAGTTGTGCAAGGAATGGTTGTGAGCAGCCCCTTTCCTAGGATCCCACCTGTAAATGCAGTTCTTGCACCTCTCTTGCTATACGAGCTTAAGAAACTCAACGTTGCCTTTTAACACGCGAGTCGGAACGGCAGGCTTTCTGTAAGATGAAGTGACTGCTGCTGTCTTTGAGCTACCCTTCTCATTTTACCCAGGGCTGTGTGATAACTGCCTTTACTGTCCTTACAGCCTCTTTGTGGTCTACTAGCGTTTTCTTTCTTTAAAAAACAGCATACCTGGGACATGTTCTTCTGAAAAAGCACTGTGTCGTAGTCTGATATATTTGGGTATTCTTAAGACCACAGAGAACAATGGCGAGTTGTCTTTTCATTCCAGAATATTTCTAGTAAATAGAAAAATAAAAATCTTAGCAGTCCTTACTGCCCAAAGGAAGTCCATAAACAGGACTCCTGAGCGTATGCAAACAAAGTTAGGTTCAGAGGGACTGAAGAGGTACGGTTGAAGGATGCATATTTCTACTTGTAGAGAAGCTACCAAGACTTACAATAGAAAAGATTGGCAGTGATTTGAAAGTATCCCGGCCGCTCTGGTAGGAAAGTGGCCACGCACCTTGCAGTGATTCCGTAGAACTTTGCTGTAAGCAGGTTAGTTCCTAGCTGAGTTGACTGAACAAGCTACAAGGTAATTTTCTTACAGGAATGTAGGTGTGAGGCTTTAAATAAAAAGAATGGCTGTTGAATTCAAAACTGAGTCACCAACACTGATGAATTTTTGAAGAAGTCAATTTACCATTATTTAAAACTATTTTAAAATAGTTGTTAATTCTTTCCAAAACGAGCATGTGCCCTTGCGATTTCTGCCTATATGTTTCCTAATAGATAGTGAAGCAGGACCAAAAAGCCTGTGAACACCATGGAGACACTATTTTGTCAGTGTTGCTTTGTGACATATTCGTGATCTTTTTTCTTTGCTTCCTTAACTTTTTTTTAACTTCCTTATTTCATCTCCGTTCAGTGTGTGTGTCCATTTTAGTGACAGTATAGTTCATCTCGTAAGTTATTTAATGTTAACTTGTGAGTACTACTCCGAGGCACGTAGCAGGCTTAATAACGTACTAGCCACACAGTCATCGTGCTTCCCATGTCAGCTGTAGAACACAATAAATATATTGGAAGTATGTAGCATAAATCGCTTTCATCGAAATGGCTATATAGTTTCACTTTGTCAAAATACCTACCTGTTGGCTTTCTTTGCTGTTTAAATGCTCTTCTATTTGTTCCTAACTTCCCCTGTTTAACAGCAGACAAACCCAGGGAGCACTGAATGAATCGGATGATCCCGAAACAGGCTGTCTAACTGATAACAAGCCAACTTCTCGACACTTCTATCCTGTCGCCTTGCTGCTTGTCAGCTCGCACTTGCTGGTTGTGTGGCTTATTTTAAGTCTTGCTTTGCTATTAGCCAAATATCAATAAACTTCACGTCTGTTCCTTTCTTTTCTACAAACAGCAACAAACTAACTTTAGAAAAAAGAATTATGCTGTAATATTTCTACAATCTCAGACCCCAAGGATTCATCTTTAAGATACAAATGTCTGAAATGTACTGTGTTTTCGTTCTTTTTTTTCTGAACTCTAAGAAGTATACTATGCATCGAGTGACCTGATTTGCTCTTTCTGTTCATGGTAAAGCTTTCCCACTGTAATTAGCTCAAAGAAAGCCCACTTACAATGCTGTCACTGTGTACAAGAAGGTGTGGAATCCTGAATGCTTGAACCCCTCTTTCCAGAGTAATTAGTATTAAAAAAAAAAAAAGGATAAATGAATTTGCACAACACAAGCTAACCCCTAGACAAATATTACAGGGCGGTGGTTTGTGAGACTTAACTTTCGTTGTGTTATTTTCATTGTTACTAGCTGATGGGATCTTTTTTGTTTAACGAATGAGTATTCTTTGCTGCAACTAACCCTTTTCTGTCAAGTAACTAAATGGAATAGAGTAAGTTCTGTTTTGTAATGAAATTAACCTGTTTGTAATTGTTGCTTTAGTTGCTTTTGCTTTCAAGACACTTTTATATTCTTTTTAACAAAGTCCTGTTTATGTCTTGATGCACCACTTTGGCACTTGTGACTTTTGTACTGTATGTGAACGAGCATCCTTCCTTTATAAAGCAGAGAGTTGGATTGGGCTGTTTGAAAAGCCATCTCTCTTTTTTTTCATTGCAAAGCTGAACATACGGGAAATGAAGCAGAGATGAAACTTTCCTTCACAAATCTCTAGGGCCAGACTTAATAAAATGCCTTATTCCTAGAATGCGCATTTTTAGGGCAACGTGTACTCTCACGTATATAGCAAACAATGTGAACAATTATGAGAAGGTTTAAAAGGCAAATATATTTCTGGAATTAGAACAAAATGTATCATTAAAGTATTTAATCTTTTTTTACTAAACTTTAAACCTCAAGGGCAAATATATTAGCGGGGGGAAGGGTTGGGGGGGCAGAATCTTATCACCTATTTCTGAGGGCAATAACTGTACTGGGCCTGGCCTTGGATTTAATTTTGTAAGATGTATCATCACTTGTGGAAAACAAAAATGTAGAGTTGAATCTTTGTTATTTTTACTTCAACTGTTGCTGAAACTCTGCAATGAACAAATAAAGCATATTTATGTATTCTGTGTTTCATGAAGTTGTACTTTTTCCCCCTCTCACTAGAGAAGGATGCCGCATAGAGAATGTACTGAAGAATGTCAAATGCAGAAAGTATGCATTCAACATGATACAGCTGATGGCTTTCCCAAAGTACTACAGACCTCCAGAAGGGACATATGGAAAAGCTGACACCTAAGTTTAACAAAAGTGTAATCAGGAACACACATCACGCTAATCAGTGAATATAAAAATTGCTGTTTTTTTTATTGGGAATGTGTAACCCGTTGAGGTGTTATTTTTATCAGGTTTTATCATTTTACATTAAAATGACTCCAGTTAGTCATTCTTCTGAAATAAAACATGAAAAAGCAGTGGACTGAATATTCTCAAAACCAAATACATTCAACTTTTCTTTGTGAAGTTGAAGCTTAGTGTGACTCATAAGCCAGCTGGAATTAGTTTTTTGGGTCGTTTGACTGAAGATTAAAAAGGGAAATGTCATTTGCTATAGGAACTGAGGTTAGCAACCCGGACGGTGACATTCTGACTCCGAACCAAAACCTGAGATTTGATTTAAGGGGTCTCTTGCTGCTGGAAATAGTGTTTTCTGGAACCAGCACAGCACCGAGGTCTTGATCACTAATGATTAAATCCTTCACAGAACTGTTTATGAAAGATGCTAGTGTTAATACCTGGGCTAATATAATTTTGATAATTACATTTAGCTTCTTTATATAAGCATGGTAACTTCATAATATGTTTTTAGTAATTACAGCCTGTCATTTCATTAATGCCATTCTGATTCCTTGCAGTTCATTTGGATGTATCATTCTTGGCTTTCTGTACCACAGCCAAATATCACGTATTTCACTTTCACATAAATCACGTTGAAATCGGGGGGGGATTAATTCTTCAAGTAAGATGAGCTGAATTTGACCTGTCATGTTCCCATTTACCGTAAACCCTTAAAACTAGATTTTCTTTAGTGGTAGGGAAAATGAGTTGTATATACAGGAGTTAATGTATCTTTAGGTTATAAAAACATCTATGTTTTTACAGAGCCTAAGAGAAACTTTATGAGTAACCTGCTGTATTAGGACTAGTTAGCCACAGCAGCTGATTTATATCAAATTTGTAATGCTGCGTGTAGACACTTTAGGATGAAGAACTATCAGCTTTAAAAATGAATGTTAGTGCTTCTGCCAGCTTGTGTTAGTACTGAAATTTGTCTTGCAAAGAACATTTGTATTTTCTAATTGTATCTATTTATTTCTGCCTTCTGCCTCCCAAAGAGAAATACAATTAAAAAAACCCAAGCATTCACTGGTTACTGACCTTTATGTAATGCATTCATTTTGAAAAAAAAAATATCTAAAGCGGAAGTGTGAGAATTTTATCCTAATGAAACTGCACTGGGAATTTGAGCATCCGCAGGAAATTGTAATTGCCATGGATAAAGAAGTTAATGTTTGCTTGCTCCTATGGAAGTCAAAGAAATCTTGATGCACCGTGAGTTATAATTTGTTCTTTTTAATCCATTAATGCCCAATTACTGGGTATAAATCTGTAACTATACTAGTAAAAATACATATTTAAGAGCCTGATTCTGCAAACTCTAATTGGATGATTACATGGAAATTATCTATCGTGAATAAAACTAAACCCATCTTGTGTATTTGCAAGATTAGGCTTTGGGGCTTGTGGGAGAACATCAGGAAGAGATCCTTGTTCCAATATTTATCGACTTCAGTGAAGCCAGGAATTCACCTATACAATATATTTACCTAAGTAATTAGAACTTGTTTTCAAAGTAAAGTAGGTCATTTAAGTAGTGTTTTGGTGCGTGTTTTATTTATTTCTGTTATATGGTGTGCTATCATGAATGACTTCTTTGTTCTTCTGGAATGTATTACTTCGACAATAGATGTCAGAAGAGTTGGCATTGCATCATGGATAAGCTCAGGCAGATGATTTTATTCCTGGCGTGCACCAGTAGAAGAGGGCACTACTCATTGTGCGGGTGGACATGCACATAAATTTGTGTTTGGGTCTTTAACTATGACATAGCTGATCTGTACACAATTTTTTTAGTGGATTTATGGAACATAAATCTTCCTAGGAAAGTAATGGTTTGTTCTGTTCAGACTGCCACATTAGCCCTCGCTATCTGCCGTGTTTATTATTAGCTTTAAAAACCCTACATACAGTTTAGAAATAGTGATAATTTTCCTCATGCACCTCTGAAATAATCCCACAGATGTACAATAGAGAATGCTGGCCTTCCTAGAGCAGTTCTGAAACAATCTGTAAAGTCTATGTGGGGATGGTATTCACTGATGGATACTATAGGTTCCTATAGTTCTTCGTCTTAGTCCCATGGGCATTTTGTCAGGTTCAAAATATGAAGTTCTATAGATTTTCTTCTTATCAGGAAAATAGTCTTTCAAGATGTCGCCTCAGCATTTTAATCCCACTTGGGTTCTAAATTGCCATTGTCACTATCATGTGACTTTTATATTGGAGACGTTTTCCCCATTGAAGCCATGTTTTTGGAGGGGAAAAAGAGGCATTGGATTACTGTCCTTTCTGTTTTAACAGCCACTCCCAGTATGTTCTTGTGAAATTAAATAATCTGTTAGTTGTTAAAGGCAAGTAAAGACAGCAAAACAAAACAAAAACCACATCAGTGTGCTGCAGTGAAACTTCACAGGGCTTGGGCCATTACAGAAGAGTAGGCTGGGGTTTGTGCTAAATAAGGCTAAAATTTTCCAAGCCAGTTTTTTGATTGGGGCATCTTTTTGTAGGTCGCGAGACCCTTGTAAAACCCGCTGCCGTGCTTCCAAGTCTCCCTAGAAGAGCCTGGCTGCTTTAGTACTGGAACGGGCTCAAACGTTTCCTTGTTTGGTTATTGCCTGCTGTGGGCTACTACAGTCCATATAGGCAAAGGCTGTGTCATCAAAGCTGAGTTGTCAGCTAAGCGTGGATTCAGAACTAGCGGTTTTTCTGGTTTGCCCTTTATGAAGAAACAAAGGGGGTTCTGCTGCGGGTTCATAGTTACGTTACTTGGAGTACGTTTACTCTCTGTAGAAACTGCTTCAAGCCCTGTGCGTTGTTTGAATGCCTAACAGAGGAGTTAAATCATCCCTGAGGTCTTGCACGTATCCTTGTAGTTCACTGAATATCAGAGGAGTAAAATTAAGCAAATTAATTTTTATGAGCAAGCTACATACACCATTTGTTTTGCAAAGGGTTAAGGGAAGCACACTGATTTTGGTGGCGAATTCACAGAAAACGTTTCGTACCTGCTCTCTTAAAACTTTTGTAAGGTATAAAATAATCTGCTTTGAGGTGAGGGCAGTTCTCAAGGGCTAGAAGATGAACATTTAAAAATATGTCTGGTATCTAAAGCCAAATCCTGTCTTAGGGAAGATACTATTTGTAGAAGTACCGCCATCAGGATCTGCTTCAAGGAATCCTGAAATAAGGGCTTCTGGCTTTGAATATTTGTACAATGCATTACATGCTTATGTGGGGGTTTTGTACCACAGGCTAGTGTCTAACTAGAGGGCTAGTATAAAATGCCTAAAAAAAAGTAAGGAAAGGAAGGTTAAAGTAACTTTTTCTCAGAGAGGATTGTAATACTGTTATAATATGTAACATCCATAGGCCTCACACTGTTAAGCAGGCAGGTCTTTTTTCTAAAGTCTTCTTTGGAGGAATTTAAAATATGTTCTTGTTAATGTTTATACTTTGGCTTTTGTGGAGCAATTAGGAAACAGAAATTTTTAATTATGTTATCTGATTTTTGTCTACATGAAGCTGTGTATTTTAATGGAATACTAGCAATGTATGTGTTACAAAGAACAAATAATTTAGGAGGACAACTGAAACAAAGTATTAACTGAGAAGGAGCCTTAATGAAGTCCTTTGCAATGTTAATTTTTGTACTGTCTGAATTCTGGCATTACGTAAGTGAAATAAGGAAATCAACAAACACTTTCTGTGTCTAAATCAATCGGTCCTGATGAAAATTCACTTATTTGCAGTGAAATAAGTTGTAATGGTATTCTAAATCATTGCTAGTAATTTAGGTGTAAAGAAGTGCAACATACCATTTTGAAGCCCACTGTATAATATGCCTATTAAGAGCTTCAGAAAATAAGCTTATTTTTATTTCTAGTTTAAACACCAGTTCCAGGAAATCGTATGGTCCACTTACAAAAAGCAGAAAATGCATTCAACATCAACCACTGTAATACAGAAAGAAATTGCATTAAAAACTATGCACCAAAATTACTTACGTGACTTAATGTATGTAATCAGTTAACAGTCTTAAACGTATATTGTGTCAGTTGGCTATGTTGTAAACTTGAAACCATCGATATCTATATTTAAGCTTTTTTATTGTAAAGAAGTGTGCTGTACAGGCAATGCCATGAGACATGAATTTGCATCTTGCTTTTCACATATTTGCAGCTTAAAAGCAGATGTTTACAATCAAAGTGCTTTAAAATAATTTACTGTTCTTCAAAACACAAAATCACCTTGTAAATTGCATGTTTTTAAAAAAAAAAAAAAACACACAAATGCTTTTTTAAAGAAAAAAAGTGCCCAGTCTCTAGAACATTGCTTTTTTCCTTAGTCACGCAACACATCGACTGTTGAATTGCCAGAGCATTCAGCTTACACTCTGCAGCACTCAAACATTCATTTGCTCATTCTCTCATAGCATCTACTGAATAAGTAATATAACAACAATGAATTTCAGCATGATACTCATGGTCCAAGATGAAAAACATGCATTTGCTCAAATAAGCAGGAAACATAATACTTCAGAATAAGTAAAACAGTGGACACTTGTGAACTGATGTATCTGTATTCCAAAGAGCTGAAACATAAAGCATGGGGTTTGCGTGCTGACAGGGAGAAAGAGTTATGGTAGAAATCTGACTGTGATAATAGAGCGCCCTGGATCTGTGGGGTTTGGAGTGGTGAGATTTGGACCATACTGTTCTTACTTACATCTCTTAACTACTGGCAGTGGTCTTTCGTACTCTTTCCAGGCATGAGAAGGGCTTTAAAAGTTCTCAGCGCTTCTGTTTTGTTTATGAATGGTCTGACTTTAAAATTTCTAAAATCCTGAATTACTTCGCTACTTGTTTTCATTTTGTGTAGCTGTTCCTTGTAATGTTCCTGTCTCACACTCTGGAGCACATGGGGCTGTGTATAAGTAATTTTAACAGGACTTCAGTCCATAGTGTGTGTTTGTTCAGAGAAATGAAGCACAACTATAGTGATTCAACTCTTTTTATATTTCAGGATTTAACATTTTTGTTTCATTGCTGTCTGTAAGCCATGTCCATTGTACACTGTGTGTATATTTTTATTTAAATAAATGTGATCTTTATTTTTTATGTTTCTGACTTTTTTGTTTGTTATTCATTTTTCATTTTCATTATGGTGTTGTTGCCCAGAGGGCAGACTGTGCATGATGCTGGGAGTGGGTTCCCTCCTAAAGGAGTCAGTGGAAGCCCACCCACAGGTCTTGTCACTGCTAGGAGCAAGTATTTAAGAAAAGCTCCAATACAACAGTAAAAAGCCTGCAATGGCCATAAATTAATTGTTCCTATTGTGCCTAGTCTTACTACAGCTTTCATCTCAGGACCGGGCGAGTCCTGCATTTTCTAATTAAAACCAAACAAAACGTTCACATACCTGTAAGGAAACTCCTTTCCCGTAACTGTTAATCTGTGGAGAGTTATTCAGTGTAACAGAGGTGGAATCAACATCTTTCATAATGAAGACTATTAAAAAGGTGATGTGGCACGCTGTGGCGTGCTTTGGCTGGTATTTTGTCTTCACCATCTTAATGCTGGATGCTAGACCTTGGGAAATAAGTCAGGGCTGCTTCTGTGCTGCTTTTTTTTGAGCTGCTGTGGATAACTAGATTTATTACATGATCCGTCATCACAATGAAAGGTAAGTTCTCCATGGCTGGCTGAAGCATAGCAAATAGACCTTCTTTTGGGGTATATGATGAAACGTGGCTCGCTTGCTGTATCATTAGTACTATGATTAGAAGCTTGTTGCATAATTTACTTTCTCTGTTTACGTGTTAGTATGTTTAGTTGTTTTACTGTGATATATTCAGTGAGGTGTTAATTACCTGCAAGGTTCTTGATAACCTTTAGAAAGCACCAGGAACTGACGGTTATTACGGAAGGAAGTTAAAAAGCTGTTAATATTCAGCATAGGGTTTTTTCTCTTGCTAATAAAAGTGACAGTCTTTAAAAAGTACTTTGTCTCACTTTGCATGCTTACGGATTTTATCTTCCCTATCAACTGGGAACCACTTTTTTCTCATGCCAATGTAAGGGAGAAAAGGAGAAAAAACTTACAGCTGTAATAAGGTGATAGCGTAGGATGATAGTAGAAATATGTTTTCACCAATTCCCTTTCCAAAGTTCCTTTGGGGCATGTTTGAGTAGAAGCACGACCTGATGATGTTTCCGAACCGTAGTCTGCAGTGGTCTGCACCGGGCTGTCTGTTGTTGGCACTGAGAACACATGTACAGGAATGCTGCTTCTGCTGGGCAAGTCAGTGAGAGCTCTCCAGTGCGCTTACTGTTGAATCTTGTATGGATTGCAGCCTTTAGCCGTTCTGTGACAGCTGCCCTTGATGGAATTAAGGGCAATAAGGCTCTAGGTGCAAACGGGACTGCGTGCTGCTCGCTTTGCGCAAATAAACAGACCCTATGTATTTCTGTGTAGGCTGTCCCTCTGCTGCAGGCAAGATTTTTGGCATTGTTAGTGGAGAAGATGTAAACTGCTTCTAAATAAACTGGGATGAGAAGTTAAATTCAAAAAGTAGCTGAGATTTGTTTCATGTGCGTATATACATCTCTATATATGCATATTATGTATACACGTGCACATTTTTTATATACTGTAGGATGGGAAAAGGCAGTTAAATAAAATCAATTAAAAAAATGAAGTAGTTATATTTCTAGCACTTTAATACAGTTTTGCTATTGGAAGTGTTGCTCAAAAGTTAAGTCCACATGAACAAAGCTTTAGCAGGGCCTGTAGTGTGCCTGGTGGCATATGTTGGCTCTGATGGCAAGAGTTACTTCTGGGGGAAAAAAACAAAAGGAGAGAAGAGGAAAAGGGAAGATGTTTCCCAGCGGCTGTCGCTGGGGGGTGTTTCCCAGACTGAGTCTGCTGTTCCTGTCAGGAGCCCGAAGAGCTCAAGCCTCGGCTGGTTGTTCCTGCTCGTAACGCTGTCAGCACTGACCAAAGTGGGCTTCGATCAGGGCAGTTCTGTCTGCTGACAGGTTGTGAGGCTTCGTGCCTGAGTGTCTTTGTGTCTCTAATGTAAACCAAAGGCTACGACCGAGGGGCAGGAAGAGGGGGAAGGAAAGGGTGAGCTCTGTGCCAGTGGCAACCAGTTCGCCTAAGCGCCTGCCCTAACAGTACCAGGCTGCAGGTGCGAGGCTGTGAGAACAACTGCATAAGAACAAGGGGAAAATACTGCTGTGTTCGTTTTATCTTTCCCCGGCAAAGTCCACATGGATATCCGTTTTTCATGCAAGAATAATTTGTGGTTGCTGTAATTTACAGGACAAAGCAGTTTCAACTGCTGACTTGAACAGAATTGGAACAACAGTCATACGTAAGCACTGATTGCCACAGCAGAGTTCGCCCCTTGGGTGATATCACTCCTTAGAGGTTTTATTCCCGTGTAAAGCTTAATATATTTTGAAACAGAGAAAAGTTTAAGGTCTGATCCTGAAGTCATTATTCACAAGCGATGGATCAGCAGTGGGGCACTTGAGGTGAGAAACTAACTCCGAGGACCAGATTTTGAGAGAGGATTCAGAAGCATTCACGTTCCTGGACTTCGGTTCAGAACTGTGAATGGCAAAACCATTTTGTACAAGGCCCTGCGCAAGAAGAGCTTTTTCATGGTCGTGGTCTGTGAATACTCTTTTAGTATGCATAAAGTTGATGGCAGTTTCCTGTAAATGACTATAAATAAGTAGCTAACTCACTAATGAATTCACACAGAGAAGCAAATACATGCCTCTAACGCGGTCTTTTTGGAAGGGATATGTGCAGTAAAATATTCAAAAGCATCTGAATGGGGTCTCGTTTTGTTAGTAAGACATAGGTGTCCAACTTGTTTGGGAGCTTATCAGAGGAAAAAATACATTGCATAAATAACAGCTTAATTCTATTTCCCCTAGTGCTGCTTAAGTCAGGGTAGATTCTCAACACTTTCTATTTGAATTTAGTTTCTCTCTAGTATAGTGAGTAGTAAAGGAAAGGCTGGAGAAGCTCAAGTTAATGAAATGTCAGAGTCTGGCTCTTAGTATTTTTCAAGACCAGAATATCAGGAAATAGTGACAAGCATGTGTCAGAAGGATGTTCATAAATTGGTTCATCTGACTTAGTTCTGTTTCCAGACGGAGACTTAAAGTCTTTGTGACGAAGCTGAGACTTCTGTTAATGTGTGACACACAGGACTGGTTTCCAGCAGCCAGATTCTGCTGCCTGCTCTGTAATGTGGCAGCTCTCAACCAGGCTCAACTGGGGCTCAGTAATCCCAAGAGAAATTTCTCAATAAATCCCAGCCTTCTTACCACTCAGTTCCATGCGCAAGGTTTCAGTGTTGGGGAGCGATGGGCAAGCACAGGGGCCCCCATACTGCGCCATGGCACCTGGCTTCTCAGTAAGTGTAGCAGCTGTATGGCTAGGTGGTTATGTGATGGAACTCAGAGTTAAGTTTATGGGATGTCTATCAAACACCCAGCAGATAAACAGATGTAATAAAATCAGGGAGCAGAGACATCTCCGACTAGTCAAGGACAGGTAAGGAAGGTCATGTCTTAACCTAAGCTTTGCATTTCAGATTGCATTCAACTTTTGTCTTCACCCCAGATATTCTTGGAGCTGAAATACTTTGTTGCTTCATGACTGTGGTAGCAGCTACGATGGAAATAGACTACCGGTTTATCAGCATAAATATGAAAAATGTCCTTGAACAAATGCCAGGATTGTTTAAGAGCCGTGGCTGCCTGGCCAAGCAGGTTATCATGCACATACATTCTCATACAGGCAAAATGATCTTGCAGAAAAACGGTCATACCACTTCGTACACTCTCGCACAAGCAAGGGACCAAGACAGTGCTTAACTGAGAAGGTAAGAAGTGAGTGCAAGAACGCATCAAGGCAATTTTTTTTATGCTTGATAAGCATTGTGTCTCTTGATTTCACATCCAAAGATTAAAAGACCTTTTAGAGGTTGATTACGAGACCTCATATAAACAGAAAGTACTTGCTTGTTTAGATAAGTTAGGTACTTACACTGTTCCACAGGAACTTTTGATCCAAACCAAGCTAATTTTCACCCTGAAAAAAAGAAAACAAAACCCCAAACTCACAAAATACCATTAGGTAATATTAAACAGTACTTTTAACGGCTACCTTTACCTTCCTATGATACACCACCTCCACGCTTTGTTGAAACAGAGGGTTATTAGAAAAAAAATTTAAAAAATCAAGGCTTTTACTTTTTTAATATTGGTATGGGAAAAAGAAGTGAGCGTTCATATGAGTGGAAAGTAGCCGCTGTTAGCAGTTTTTCTGTGTGAATCCAGTCAGTGTGCTTGGGTGTAAAACGCTGGTAAGAGTTAAAAAAGTGAAGCACCCAGTTTATATTTATGTATTCATGGGCATAGTTAATGGATATCAGCAGGGAAGATGTGCTCCCACACTTTTTAAAAATCAACAGGAAAGCAGTGCACACAATGCAATTCCCTTTTGCATTAAACTTATTAAGTCAAATCAATTTTTATGAGCACATAGGCCAGAGCTCTGGCACTTAATTCCTTTTGATCTTCCGCCTGCTAAATTTGGTTTCCCACTGTGCTACCATGCAGTTTATTTTTAACAGATAATTTGTTTGGACATCATTAAAAAGAAAATACTACAACTTGTAGCAGTACTAAGGCACTAAAATCCCTGTCAAGTTCTTAACTGTCCGCATACACACACACAAAAATAACCATTCGCACAAAGGGGAATTTCAGAGTTAAGAAAAATGCCCAATTGTTCTGTTCGAGAGCATGAAGCAGAATACATATCTGATACTGGTTTATGCAAATCCAGCATCGCAGGTAACTCTCCCTAATTTCTGTGCTTGAAGTGCAACTTCCAGTTACCATGGCTGTTAAGTGTCTGGAGAAAGAGACTGCTATGAAGTGACAGGTTTTGAAGGGAAGCTCCTGCGACTGAGTCAGGGGATTTGTCTTGTAATTACAATGATGCTAACTCAAAACTATCCTTTACTATGATTAGTGCCCTGAAAGGCACATTTCCTAATTATGGATTCTTTTTCTGGCCAACTACTGCTTAGACTTGGTATAGAGTGTCTTCTATACAAATAATGCACATCTTTGGGACTAGTTTTTTCATGCTGCTTACATTTTTATGCAATGAGAATCATAAAATATTTTAAATATTTCAATTATTGATCATGCTGTGATTATACTTTAGTAGTTTGGGGTTTTTTTTAGTTATAAAACTAGTAGTTCAGTGCTATTCAGTGATGGGCCTGTTGAACAGATCTTTGTTCTTTTAGGTGTGCTCCACTTGCAGCAGCCAGATCCACGTTTGGGTCCTTGCATCAGTTTGAGCACCAAGGGTTTAAATACCCGCAAAGGCTGATGGATTGCGTAAGGCCCTTGAGCCACCGACGTCATGGAGCCGCAGTAGTGGGGGTAAACGAGACCATGTGCTCAAACACAGATTAACTAATTGCTCTGCATGCCTCGTTCAGGCAGGTAGGTCTGGGAGAAGGGTGGTGCCATATTAGCTGGGCCTGGAAGTGTGTGGATCCAATAATCTTTTAATATTTTCACGGTTTGTGATTGCACCTCCCTGGGTTATAAAATCTGTCACAATCCTGTGGTCTGCTGAATATCCTCACCTTTTTTTTCTTGCTCTACCCCCTCTTGGCTTCTCTCTAATTAATGATTAATGATCTACTCAAGCAGATAAGAGTTCATGATCTCAGAAAAGATGGTATTACAAAAGATAACCAGATACGTAAGTGCCTTGTTTGAATACTGTGGTAAATCTGCATCTGAATCATCCATCTTTCAATAAAACCCGAGCACTATCAGCAATACAGAGATATGACGGCACTTGAATCTTTTTGTACCTAGTTTTCCTCTGCCAGAATTTTTTATAGTCTAGCTTCCTGCTTTTATTCCTTGTTTGTGTAATAACTTGGGAACCTGGGTGGAGAACTGGGTTAGGAGAACTGTCGTATACAAGCTTTGCCCTTTGAGCACTTGCAAAACGGCTCAACAGAGTACTCTTTAAAAGTTAAGTAAATGCAGGCTCAGTGAATATTATGTACAATTCGTGCTACTTGATGACACCTCCAAAGCAGGGATCAGATTCACCAATTCTGCATGACACCTTTGCTCTTGATATGCCTAGCCAATTGCAAATATAGGGGACTTCAGTAAAATGTAGGCTCTTTGAATCAGTTGAGATTTTATTACACAATAGGGATAATATGGCAGATTAGCCTTTTCAAATGTAGGCTATGTTAAGTAGAACACCTACTTCTCCAAGGCCTGAAAAGTTTATGTTTTAAAATGAGTTTTTATTAAACTTTGTTAGGAAGGCAAAGTTATGATGTGGATTCCAGCGAGAGAACCAAAGCCTGAAACCCGTAACAAAATTATTCTAAACATGAGCCAAAAAGATCAGAAACTACCCACCTAATCTTCTGCAGGATAATCAAATGCAGTTCAGGAAATGTCAGGTGTAATTGCCACTTACTTTCTTCAAAATGCACATTTGGTTTATCTATCAGGTATAGAGCACATTTCGTTCTGACTTTTGTTCCATTTCTTTAACTCAGGCTTACGTCTTGCATCCAAGGCAGGGTGAATGTAGATAAGCTTAACATTTGCGGGTGCACACTTCATTTACCCTTTAGTAGAAAATTATCTAGTCCTCCAATAAAGTTTTGAAGTAACACGTGCTGTAAGAATAAAGTGTGCACCCATAAATACAAAGTTAATCTATGCTTATGGAACATGGATCGAACAATAAATATGACAACAGGAAAACAAAAAATGCGCTTTGTAAATAACATTCTTACAATGTTATTTGTAACACAAGCCAACCCAGGATTTTGGTGCTCTTTATGTAAATTTTAAAATCAGTTAATCAAGCAAATAACTGATTAATTGGAACACAAGGTATGTCACTCTACAGTATTCTATTTTTGTCCTAAATTTCATTTCAGAAGGTATGGTTGGGTTTTGGGGGGGGTTGCAGGTGGAGGATGATGGTTTTTCTGGTAAACTCATTATTTTCAGTTTGTGATAGGGCCATAGGTCAGGGGAGAATTTATACCTAATGTATTTCTTATTTGGGAAAAAAAACAGTTCTGATTCTGTCTGAAATCAGATGTTAGACAAAATGAAAAAAAAAGTTGGGAAAATTAGCCAGATCTATCAGGAAAACTTTAAGTATCCTGAGTGTTGGCATTTTTTATCAGCATGCTTAAAACTAGAATAGCAAGCTCAGCCCTCTTGCATGGTAGTAAAGACTTTTTTTTTTTCCACTTCAACAGTTTCTTCAATCGTTTTCTCCCAGTGCACTGCTCAGTACATGACTATGTTTGACAAGGAAATGTGTCATAATACCTGCTATTAGTGTAATGTATTATTGAAACACCAAAATGAAGATGAATAGCAATTAAGGCAACTTAAATTGTAGTTCAGCACACAAGGCAGATAAAAGTGTATTATATCTATTCCTATTTTAAGCAGCTGGATGTTCTTACTCACACACCTTTGCTTTCCTAAAGCTATCTGTGTCACAGGAGCTTGACCTTGGAATGGCAGAGATATGTTAAACTCCGTTACTTTGGTATTTGCTACAGTTTTTATCGGCTGATAATTTTCATCCTCTTCCACTGTCTACAAAAGGCCATAAAGCAAAAGGGCAAAAAGTATAAGGGGACCAGTGTAGTGCACAGTAATATATATTTTTCTTCATAACTATTTGTATATATATAGTGCAGCAGTGAGAATACAGAGACATCACACGTTTTTCTCTGTGTCTTATGCTACAGCAAATTACCATCATTGCGACGATATATTCTTGAGGCTGAGACACAGACTTCAGCAGCGAAAATGCTACTGTCACAGTTTTCCAAGTTGCTAACTGTACTGAGATTTTGCAAATGATGCAAGATCTAATACATTGGCATCGCAGTTCTGAGACTGCAATCTAAATCTAATGCTACTTTATTTCATTTGATCAGCTGAAGGAATTGTGATGAATTCCACATATCAATATATTTTTTCCAAAAGAAAATTTAATGTTTGCATTTCTTTCATTGATAAATTATGTATCATTAAGACTATCAAATTTTAAACTGACATGGTTTGTTTAAGATGGACCTTGTCTTTATTATACTTCCATATTATACTTCCGTATTTTATTAGCTGTATTTGTAGGTAGTTGATAACTCATTCACTGTTTCTTTTCCTGCAGAGAGTTTTATAACAGGTTATTTATATCTGAACTTATCACAACAAAGAGAACAAGACAAATAATAGACCAAATAGATGGATATTGGAAAAAAAGTTGTGCACTTGTTCTGTGTCATGTTGGATCCTATCACAACTCTGACAGAAGAATGTAAATTAAAAGCAAAGGATTGAATTTTACATGTGTATCCAGGTACCTTAGGAAAAACCAGCAGTTTCCTATTATGTCCATAAGTGGGGAAGGTCAAAGTAAATACTTGTAATCCAACCATACCTGTCTGGAAGGAGATGATTGTTATAAAGCAATGATAAAATCAAGAGAGCATATTTCTGAAGGTATTCTACTGTTATAATTGCACTAAACAGAAAACAATACCATGATCAAACCACTTTCACAATAACTTTGTTGGACCGAAGTTGAATCATTGACTTAATCATAATCTCCCTAAACACTGAAGAATTTGTTTATCTGAGTACAAAATCCCACTCAAGAAAATCGGCCTTACTCTATTGAGTTTCCTAGGGCTTGAGGCCAGAAGAGATGATGAACTCCTCCAGAGGTACTTCTACTTTAAACCCAAATACTTTAGTTAGACTAAAGGACTTTACTCTTCAGAAATATAAAATTAATCGCTTGGAAAACCCAGCGATTATCGTAAGTACCTTGGGCTTTTGTTGTGGTATGTCATGGATCAGGTAAAATATGCCCAGATAATCCCGTATAGCTGAGAGCAAGAAAAATCCCAAGGCCATTGCCAATTTGTCTCGGGGAAATTTCCATCTGACCGTGAATGAGACCCCATGCATGCATAAAGGCTCATTAGTGGGATACGTGAGAAGCACCTGTGAGCCTTCTTCGAGCATAGGTCTTACATACTGTTCTTCACCAGCCATGGTTATTTTATTCAGTGTTGACCTCTGTATCCAAACCATTTAGCGTGAGAAATACAAGCTGAAGTTTGACCATCTTTGCATAAAGGATGGAGCCTTGTGCAGCTTAGCTCAAGTGCATGGGAGGTAATCCTTAGTTTTAGGATAGGCGATTCAAAACCAGCAAGTTGAAATACAGAGTCAGGGTTTTCATGTTGAAGTGGAAACTGAGGCATGGGTTTATGTTACCTAACTGTTTGTTGTCTAATTTTAGTTTAGTTATTTACATTCCCAGGAGAGAAATGGCCACAGCCAGAAACATGTTAAATCCAGCTCTCTGAGGAATGTGTGAACTGTCCTTTAAAGATGCTGCTCGCTCTCTCTAGTAGCGAAGGGACTAGATGGAAAGTTCTGAAAAATAGTTTAGATCAGACACCTGCAGTCAAAGTTAGGGTGTCTGAATCCTAGCCACAGCTGCTGCCAGCTGTCAGTGTTCAGCTGTGAAAAAAACAACCAGCCACCATTCTGTTGTTAAAAAAGCAAGGAGGAGGCTAAGATGTATTAGAATAGGTATTCTCAACAATCCTCGAAGTATGGAAAAGCAAGGTAAAAACTGTTTTAAGGAGGTGAACACAGAGTTGTCTGCATTATGTCACCAGTTTGCAAAAATTCAGTACCAAAAATCCTTTTTAATAATCAGGAAGCATTTCTTGCATTTAGCCAGCAACAGCATTCACTCTGGAGCGACATTAAAAATAAGTAATGTATGACTGTAGTCCTTAATCCATTTGCAGACAAGACAGTCATGTTTAAAGTTGGCTATTGGTCAAACTGCTTATCTACTTTCAATTTTTACTCCGTGAAAGGAAGTTTCAAAATGAAAGGTAAATAAAATATGCACTTTTCAATTTCATGTAGAGACTCTATTGGCTCCTTCTCTGTGTGCTAATCCAATAGCAAAGCATGTGCTCAGCTGTAATGCCAAGCTTTTTAACCTGTGAAGGTTAAAAATCATTGTTATTGAAAGCTATGCAGACAGCACAGCAGGTATGGCCATCAGTCAGACACCTGGCAGCCCCATGACCCTGAGCAGCAATGGGAGGGAATGCAAGACCACTGTTTTAAGAGAAAGAACAAACAGCCACATTGCTTTAAACATCCAGAATCAAATAAAGCAGCAGCATGAATACCATATCGTGAATTCCTCCCCTCAGGGACCTAATTCTCTGAGTCTTGAAGAAATGTAAGAAGTTGCCCAGACTTGCACTGAAACTACAGGATATTTACAGCAGTGCTGACAAGAAATTTGTTGGCAATTTTCACATCTGCACGGCCCTAAAAAGCAATGGCATTCAAATATACAGCAGCAGGTTGGCTGCCCCAAATCTCCCCTGGCCTGCGCCCTGCCAAAATGGCGTCCTTTCATGTTGAAGGAAGAAAGATAAAGGAGGAGATTCACTCTTCGGAGGTTGCTGCCTGTCAGTGAGATAGTGAATATTCAGCACTTCTGAGAAACCTCTTTTAAGGACCTCCACTTCTCAGTCATTTAAACACTAAGAACTGGGACAGCAGTGGAATAGCTATTTAAACAGAGGGTTTTAGCAACCATCCCAAACAAAATCAATTCCTCCTAGGAATATTAAACATCTTGGGACTGAACACGGAAGGGTTGTTTTTTGTAGGGACGGGGTTTTCTTTGTTTGTTTCTCAGCCCATCCAGATATATTTCAAATGTAATCACTAATGAAAGCAGCCTTGAGTTCAGTCCCTCCGATGGCGAGCGGAGCAGAACACATTGGATCCAGTGCCAGAGGAAGCGGCACAGCGGAGGAAAACCATTGATTCCGGCGCTTTCCTCAGTGCCTCACAGAGAGCTGCTTCATCATAGGCAGCGTATGTAGGCAGGCAGGAACGTTCTTAATATCTGGAGAACTGGTGTTTTTCAATATACCTTGGTAAATTAATTTGTAGCTTGAGAGGTAGTCAGATACGCAGAAAGAACAAGCTCCCAGCGAGAGCTGACATCTCACCTTCTTCGGCACCGCCACCACTCAGCGTGTGGCTGCCATCACACAGGGAGCTCTATGACCCACCTTCCTCCAAGACAGACCCTCTGTGCGTTAGGGACTGACTGAGAGGGTTTTCCTCACAGCTAGCTGCGGCCCTCTTGCCGAAGCTCCTCAGGGCTGTTTCGCTGCAGGGGTGGGAGAACCTTCTGGAAGGTGCGGGGAGGTGGGGGGAACCTTTGGGAAGCTCTGCAGTGGGGGAGGGGAAGGCAGCTTCTCTGAATGAGGTCAAAGACTTGGGGGGCTGCAGGAGGCCTGGGGACACACAGCCGGAACATCTGAAGCCATGACAGAAATAAGGCTTCTCCCGAGAGGGGCCGGGAGGGCCACGTGGCATTCCTGCCCAGGGAACCATCACCCCTTGGTGAGCTGAGAAGACCCCTGAAGGAAAGGCTCCATCTTGTCAGGACGGACTAGGCAGGAAGGAGAGATCCATTTTCAACATTGTTTCCTCCTTTTGCCTTAAAAATCAGAGCTCTAAGTGCTCTCTATTAAAAAAAAATACCTTTTTCTAGTGAAGCTTGTGGCAGAAGGTCTTTCTGCTACTGCTGCGGTGTGTTTGTTTTGAGGGAAGGCGCAGGCAGCTCCCCTTCAGAGTCACAGAGGGGTCAGGGGGCTGGTTGTGGGGTTGGGTGTGTGGGGGCTGCTCTCCCTGGGGGGACCATGCCTTCCCCGTGACGTCAGAGGATGGGTCATTTTAGCAGGGAGTTAGCTTTCCAAGGGGGACTGCATCAAACCTGCTTGTGCAGCAGGGTCATGGATGGCCACACTGCAAGGAAAACTTACGAGCTTCACAACTTCGGAGTCCTTCATTTTGTAACCTAACAGCATGTAAACGCGAGTGCCTTTAATTCTCTTTCATTTTTTAAGATCCTCTTACAGAATGAAAAGAACAATTGAGAACAACCTGCCTGCACTAGATTCAAGGACGTATATAGGTGGATTGTAGTTTTGACTTGAAACCCAGTAGCATTTAAGTTCCTTGAACTGCTGAAATACCGCCCTTGCAGGGTTGCAGGCTTTGCTGGCTCTTGCAGCAGAACCTGTTGGCTTGTTCTTCCGGAGTCCATGGTCTCTCTTCCTACAAATATGCTACATCAGGAAGTAAAAACTAAAAATGTTGCATTCTTGGCATTGTCTGTACCCTGCTTTTTAAACATTTGCTTTACCTAACAAATATTAGATACAAAAAGGCAAAAGAAATTATTGTTAAGAATTAATGAGTGCTTAAAAATCTATAGATTTTTAACTTTTTTTCCACCCTAATTTCATGCTGTTGGAGTTTCTAGAGTTCACTGGAGCACTTATTGTGGGCGTTACCTGGATGAAGCAGTTTTTCTTTGAGTCTGATGATGGGGATTCACTTAGCATTTACACTCAAGGCAAGGAAAAGTTAACGTTGGGCAAAGACCTTTCTGGATCAGACTGTTGTGTATTTTCTTTTCTTGCTGTTTGTAACCACTTGTTTTGTAGCTTAACAATAGGACATCGTATATGACAAGCACCGTAGAGGACAATGTTACCTTATTGCCGCTTTGTGGTACCTCTTCATTAGGAACCAAATCAGGGCCCTTTGGCATGTGGGATTTAAATAGCCGTATCTGTCTCTTTAGGCAACGGTGGTCCTCAGCTTTCAGTTCCTTGTAAGCCTGGCTACAGATGATGCCTGACCAGGTATGTGGATTTTGAACAGTAGTATGCATTTTTTTCACATTTCCTGGACGTACTGCCTCTGGTGAATACATACGTGACATATCAAATGTAAAACTTACATAAAATGTTTGTTCAGGCACTAGAATTTAGAAGACACTTACCTCTGTAACAATGCTTTTTCTTTCACCTATAGTCTATTAAATCACTGTATGACATGCAAGCTGTAACAACCTGACATACATGGCATCTAAAACAAATACATAAGGCTTAATTTTTGTTTTCTTGAAATAAGATGAACTTTTCCCAGGGCTGGAGGCCAGAGTTTGTATTCTAGTACACAATATAGCAATGCATTGAAAGTTTCTTACGCTGACTATTGATTCTTGTTATTCACAGGCCATGAGTCATGACTGCATAAGAGCAAATAATTCACTGTAGTTAGACAGCAGTTACCATACAAGTTTGGCACCCTCACAGGTTAAGATTCTTGTGTTTCAAATCGTTGTTGGGCTATGTGATAAAAATTAATTTGCAATGGGGTGGTATATTCAACAGAATGGTGCTATCTATCCTTTTCTTCTCCCTTGAAATGGCTGTAAACTGTGGCTGATCTGGTAGCAATCCTGTCTTAATTTTATTCTGAGGGCTTTGATGTAATGAAGACTTTGGGTACTCCTTTGTGGTAGCAGTTGAGGAATTTGAGGCTGCAGTAGGGAACAGAAGTGCTTGAAAATCTCCTGTTCTGCAGTTAGCTGGGATCAATTGATGTGTGACGCTACTTTTGGGCCAAGATTCTGAAATGGCTTTTAGTCATGTGGACTGCCGGGGCTCTGGTAATGTCACCAGAGCTCACCAGAGAATGAGAGGATTCCTCAGGTGCCCTCGGCCTGAGACTTTCTGTAACACCATGACTTTTCATGGGAATGAAATAGTCCCATAATGCCACCAGGCTTCTAATGCCAAAGTTTAAGGCATTTTAGAGTTAGCATTTGTGAATGGTTTTCTCCTTTTGACCACGCTGTGACATGCTTAGCTAACCTATCAGATAAAGCAATCTTATTACATATGTGCAATGAACACATGTGCCGAAAACATGGGATTTGCTGTGCATGCCTGTACTTATATAGTGAAGGTGAGCCATAGACATGCAGGTCTTTAAGGTGTGTAAAGCTCTTGATGCTGTGTCCAACATTAATAGACACATGCACAATTTTTGATTGAGGATAGTGCAGTCTCGGGTCCAGAGATGCAAACCAAACACAGAAATTTATGACGGACAGTATTTTCAAGTAGAAATACAGACATGCTGGGAGAAAGGGAAGCGCATATTAACACTGTCTGTGCACTGAATTCCAGAAGTGGCCTCTGTAATGTTGCTTCCATAAAATATATTGTATATGTTGGTGCAGCCTGTTTTTGTGGACTCTCCATGCTCCACGCAGAGAATAGCTTGAGACTACACAGCTAGGAATTCATGGAGCCTGTGCAGAGATCTGTTAAAACATCCTATTGAGTCTAGCAGTGCAAGAATATTTTCTGAAGCTGCAACGTGTCCTGAGGGGCCACTTTAACTGTTTTTCTCATAGCCTTGAAAAAAATCTTTTCTACTTTTCTCAGAAGAGTTCTCAGTTCTACTTCTCTGTACAAACAAAGCAAAATTGGCTCTCATTTAATTCAATTATGGATCAATATGTGTTGCTGTACTTAACAGACAATGGTGTAGAGATGCTTGTTTCAGTTGTCAAGTAATGAAGAATTTGCTCTTAGCCACGGAGGGGAGAGAAATTAAGCAGCAGTCACTTGAGCCATGAAATTTAACTGTTACACTGTATAAAAAGGCAGTGAAAACCGGAGGAAAATGCCTTGTGAGCATAGACAGGTCTGTTTGCTGAGGAAAACAACTAGCAAATATTTGTTTGCAACCCTTTAAAAGGTGTAGGTAGTGACACACATGGGACAATTAAGCAGATAATTGACACATAGTGTAGTTTGGTATTGACCGTTCCTCCTTAGGGTGAGCTATTATTAAGGCAGTGATTTCCCTGCCTTCAGTTTCAGGTACAGAGGTGCACACAATGTTAGCAGTTATGATCATTATGGTTTTTGCTTCCAGTAGCGTGAAGTTTTCTATCACCTGGTGCTATGGAGCTTGTATCCTTGATCACTGCATATGAGAGACAATTAATTTTGTCTAGAACTTTTACTTTCTCCTTTGTTCCATGGCTGCAGTCTAGCAGCTAATTTCACACCAAGGACCTAATTACTTTACCTTTCCTGGCATTTCTCCTCTGCTTAAAGCATTCATAAAGACTGTGTAACTGTTCCTACAGTCCTCATTAGAGTTGAGAAAAACTTGCCTGGCAAGGAAATACTTTAAGGAATAAATGTGAATGTGTGTGTATTTTAAATGCTATTGAGCTTTTTAGCCTATTGAAATTGTATAGTGCTATTTTAAAACAGAAAAACTGTTGCCAGTGCTCTGTCACACACTTCTCTAGCACTGAAGCAGAAGTGGACATAAGTAATAACGACAGACCAATAGTGAGCTCCACAGAGCTGTCCCTGTCTTAGCTGAGATTTATTTATATTGGGGAAAAAATTAGATGGTGATGCAGTTTTTTAAGGTATTTCTCTCTTTTGTATATTCCAGTGTCTTTCCAACTGTTTTAACCAAGAACAAAGTCTAGAGTCTCCTAAAGTCTGGATTTGGCATCCTTAACTCCAGTAGAGTCAGGATTTTCATGTCTGTCGCCTGCTTCACACACTTCTCTCCCGCCATGTCAGTGAAGGTTACAGTGTTGTATAAACTAAGCAAATTTCTCGCAGGAAACCAGTGGAGTGTGGCAGCATTGATATTCTGCCACTACATAAAGTACTGCAGCTCTAAATTTCTAAGCGATATGCAATGGCACTTGCAGCCAGTGTTACCAGGATACCCATTTCTTGTCCCTGCGTTTCACTGCGTCTCTCTTCTCTGCCTCTTCCTTGACTACTTCCCTCTCAGAGGAGGGCAACGCTGCTTGTATGTCTTCTCCACTTCAACAGAGGATTCGTAAGGGGGCTTCTGGTGGGTTGTGCTCCATCTTTGCTCTCCTGCCATCTGAAAGCCCACCCCACGCTTTCCACCAAGTGCTAGAGCCAGAACAGAGGTGCAGAGTGGGTCTGCATGTTGCAGAGAGGGAGTGGGGTGGGAGAAAGATTTTTTTTTTTTTTTTTTTTTTTTTTCTGTGACTGGTTCCCGTATGACCTTATGCTGCTGTCTCCAGCAGGAGAAGTTTTAGGGGGACAACTCCAGCCTTCCAGTAAGACCAAATCATCTGGGGAATAGACAGTAATGGGAGGAGGTAAAGATAAAACTTCCTCTTGCTTTTCCTGACCGGCTGGTTGAAACAGCACTGAACCCTTGTCCAGTGTCTTAATAATAGCAAAATACTTGGTGATACTCTGATACTTTGGGCGGTATCACCGTTGTGGAAGATTCAAATGGAACTGCTCAGCGCAAGACTCTAAATGAGCATTCAAGTATAATAGAAACACAGTAAAGTTTAATTAAAGTGTTAAAATATGTGTTAAAACTTCCAAAGGATGGAAGAGGAGAACATACTCCCATATAATTTCCCCCCGCCCCCCCGCTTTCTCCTACTCATAATCAGATCTCAGCAGGCGTGGCACACCCAAACTGAGTCAAGCTCTTCCATCCTTCAGTTCCAAATGATTCCATATCAAAAGATAAATAAGAATCTGTTTCAAGTAAACCCACAATCTAAAGCATATCAAAATAGCTCACTTCTTCACATATTTATAATTCTGTCACCTGGAAGAGTTGCAACACTTATTTCTTTATAGATTTTGCAGGTAGAGTGGGCTTTCAGCAGTATCTAATGCTAGCTGGATGGGTTTTGCTCCCCTATTCCACGTCCCACTGCGCCGCTGGGGTTGTGGGGGTAGGTAGAGAATTTGGGAGTGAAGCTGTGCCCAGGAAGAAGGGAGGGGTGGGAAGGAAGGTGTTTTAAGATTTGGTTTTAGTTCTCATTACCCTGCTCTGGTTTGATTGGCAATAAATTAAGTTCATTTTCCCCAAGTCGAGCCTGTTTTGCCTGTGACAGTAATTGGTTGAGTGATCTCTCCGTGTCCTTATCTTGACCCACAAGTCTTTTGTTATGTTTTCTCTCCCCTGCCCAGCTGAGGAGGTGAGTGATAGAGCAGCTGTGTGGCGCTTAGTTGCTGGCTGGGGTTAAACGACGACAACTATGTGGGTTCCTGTGGCTTCTCTGTCTTTTAGAAGTGCATGTAATGTGAACAAAAATAAGGCTTTTCACTCAGATTTTAGGTGCATTCACTCCCTTCAAAACAAAGTTGCGGTTACCCATCTGACTACATCAGTGGCATATTTCTTCATCTGACATAAAAGCAAGACAGGAGTGAGAAGGGAAATCGGAACATCTTCAACAAGAGATGTCTGTTAATGCCAAAATACACTGACAGTGGATTTTTTACAACAGTTTCAGCCTTGCTCGCTTGCTGTAAGTAGGAACCCAGCTGGGTGATTTTGTTTTGGCATTAAAGTGATGAGTTTTATACAACACAAAATTCAGCGCTGAATGCTGAGTTGATGTAATGTGAGACAAAGTTGATTTGGAATGTTAGGTGCTTTCTGATGAGGAAAGATTTTATCTGAAACCATGATCTGATCTGTCTCCCAAATACGATAAAGTTCAAATCCAAAAAGTTTGACTCTCCCTCAAAATAGGTGCTGCAAAACCACATAACGTTATTTATTTAGCTTTAGGTTACTAAGCTTTAGGTTACCAACTTTAGGTTGCTAATGATAAATACACAATGAAAGTATACTCGTGATTAAGGTACTTGCAGTTAGACTATGTTGCCTTATACATGCCTTTTTTTTTTATTTAAAAAAAAAATTGAGCTTCTGGAAATGCAGGGTATTCTGGACCTGTGGCTTTCTTTAAAAATCTCTTCTTTCCCTTGCAATCAAATTGGTTTTACATTTTCTTATCCTAACATCAGCACTGAAAGATTTGGAACGTGCTCTCAAGCTAACTAATTGCTAATAAATCTCTATTAAAAATTATAACAGTGAGATAATTAAAGTTTATTCTTCTCTTGTACTTCGTGGTAGCACTTAGAATTAGTTTTATACTCCCCAACAGTTTTCCTTTAAGTGAAGGGTAAGATTTTTAAAGAAGCATATTTTGCACTGGTTTTCTGCATTCTGGGGTGTGTTAAATTAATCAGCTGGTTTTACAGGCAAAGCAGTGGCTGAAATATAAAAGGAATTATTGCTTAATTATCTCAGCTTTACGAATAAACCAGTGTAGATTTTGTAGCCTTGTCAGAACAGAGCCCTCATCATCCTTGATCATATTTCATAGTCCGCTAGAATAATTAAGCTTGGGATAGAGTTTGCAGACGCCAACTTCTTGCTCTCACACTGGATTCACCTCATGCGGATTTCCAGTTCTCATGTACTTTGAGCATGCTTTCACATTGTAATGACAGAAATCCAGCAAGAATGGACCTTGTCTAGTTCTAGATGTGAATTTTGCCATTTTAGCTGTTGCATGAAGTTGTTTGGACTGAAGGCAATTGAGGCCCCCTAGGTAGTAGCACAGTTTATCCACCCATCTTCACCCTCTTCGTCCAGCAATGTTCAGATGTTCTGCTTGGCGCTGCCTTGGGAGCCCACCAGTGTTGACTGCACAACATTATATTTGTCAAAATTGTTATGGAGGAAGCGTTCTTGAAAAATACTTCATCATACAGATTGTATTTTCTTGCACCTAAATTACTATTTCGTGCACTTAGGGGGGAAGGAGGCAGAAGCATTATAATAAAATTGCTGCCTCTATTGGATCAGGTTTCACTTGAAGAGCCTCTGTGAGGCCGGTTAAGACATGGTTGTACTTGAATTTTTGCCAAACAAGGTGATTTATGGGCTTCCCCGCATAGAGGTCTGCCTAACATTTTTCCTGACACAGAGTTCCCGAACGAAGAGATTATGTAGCTCATTAGGGAATGCATCGTTTGTAGTCTCTTAAAAGAATATTCCTGGAAAGGTGAGAGAGAATCCAGTACTTCTGAAGGTGCATTTAAAGCTTCTGCCAACAAGATCATCTTAAAAATTAGATACAGATTTACTTAGTCATTTTGCATCCAGTGCTGCTGACTCTCCTAAGCAAGAGGCTGATAATAAACTAATTTAGGAATGGGTTCGTGCCTGCAGGCAAATGCCTATGGTGCAGAAATACGAACAAAGTGTAGCAAATCTGCTTTAACTGGACTGCTGGAGTCTCTGCAAAGACAAGTTGCGGCATCCTGGCAAGAAGACTGCTTGTAGCTAAAAAGGCTGAGTTCTGAGCATAGGTTTTCCTCAAGTGGTCAATAGTGACGTGTTTCAGCAAGAGCCCGTAAACACAGAGGGGCTGGTGGGGCCACTGGGTCTAGCTGTCTGTCCTGCCTGTGGCCTGAGCTCCCTGTGACCGGGCTGTCTTAACTAGTTGTCTGTGATCCAGCTGAACCTCTGCAGTTTGTAGCTCAGTGTAGTAAGGTAAAACTGCGCTGGTATTAGGCTACTTCAGCATAATTAAACTTGTTCATACCATAGACACAGTAGTCTCCACAGAAAAAAAAGACAGTGCAGAGGACAGGGTGTGGCAGGCTTTAATACTCCTTTGCTTGTGAGTGAACATTTCTCACATCAGCAGTATTTTAGATTTCCTGGTGTAAAGAACCTTTTTAACTTCAGCAGAGATCGGATGCTTTTTTTTCTCCTTCATCTTTTTCTTAATCCTGAGTTGCCAACAGCCCTTGTAGAAATAAAAAATTCCGTCTCGTTCTGCAGATGAATGCCTGACTTTTAATTAACCTAGTGAACACACATAGATCAAATTTGCTGTATCCATTCATCTGTACTTGAATTAAGAAAAGGGATGTGTTCAGTGCTGTAATGTAGTAGAGTTTATTTTTAATTAACCTGATTTGCACTTGTAAGTTAAAGCTAATTAGTACAGCTCATTCATCGTTTAAATCTAGGGCCACTGGGAATGGTTTGATTTTCTACCCGCTTGGTTCTAGGCCATAAAAATATGTCCATTACCTGCAACTTTCAGGTTTTTCACTGAATTGATAATAGTATTTGTAAGACTTAATATTATATAACAACAAAGTTTTCTTAGGGCTGCGTCCCTCAATCTGGTTTTCTGAATCTTTGTGCACTTCAGCTTTTGCAGTATGTAAATTACAGATCTGAGTTTCGCAGATTGGACCTATTTTTATTCTTCCTAAGCAGCTGTGAATCGTCCTTGAGTAACTTCTCATTTTGATGGGACAGCATATTGAATCATAGAAAACTGGGGCTTACAGAGCCCATCTCCCTCCCTGTCTCACTCCTGAGTGATGTTTAACTTGCTGGCAATACCACTGGGATTCCAGAACGAAGAAAAAACAATTCACCCTCCCTCCTCACTCCCCCCTCAAAAATCCCGGCAAATTTATCCCAGTGAATTCCTATCTTTAATCTTGGAAAGGTTTTCCTAATGTCCACATGAATCTTTCTGGAATGCTGCAGGTAGTGAATCTTTCGAGAAACAGATGAGCTGCAGCAGAAGTGGCCTGGGAAGGATGTTTGGAGGGAAAATGTAGCACAGGAAGTCATCTTCCATGTTGCTACTCAGCTGCCACAAGCTAGAACAAGCATGTTGCAAGAAAGTTCACTCTAGTTTCAGGGGTGTTAAAAGGGGAAAAGACTGGGACAGGATGCATTCTGAGCTTACTGGTTCCCTTAAAGGAATAAATAATGGCAACAAAAATATCCCTGGTATTCTATAGCTGCTGTCAACTGGAGCTGCTTAAAAGATATTTGCTAATGGTGTATATAGTTCAGTATTTTCTTTCCTGAGAGCTTTTCCTGAATAAACAATTTAAGTTACGTTTCTTTGCGCTAACTAAACTGCTCTAAATGTGGTCCAATGTTATTCTATATATACTTTTTATTACTCCTCAGTGCATAAGCCCTAATAACCAGTTAATGGTAATGTTTCCTTGTAAAATGCAAATATAACTTTTTGTATGGGAGCACCTGCTTCCCTCTCCCTGCTAGCCTACACTAAGGGAGATTGATGTACAAGCATCCTAGCGTGGCACAAAGCAATCAAGTCATTTTTAGGATCTAAGTAGGCCAGAGATAAAAATCAGATTCCAGGACAGGACAAAATAGGAGCCTACCAGATAGTCAAAGTGGTGAGCTGGTGGAACAAAACCTCCTTCCTGAGTTATGTTGTTGTTCTCAGCGTGGGCTTCAACATGCTCGCAGATGGAACCAGACAGGTTCCTGATGTGGCTGTAGAGGGGGAGAATCACTTCCCTTGACCTGCTGGCCACGATTCTCTTAATGCAGCCCAGGATCTGGTTGGCCTTCCGGGCTGCGAGCGCACATTGCCGGCTCATGTCCAGCTTTTCATCCACCAG
>JAVKLA010000007.1:20112189-20162299 GCA_034782735.1 Sagittarius serpentarius | reverse complement strand
CTTCGCGGTTTTGCCGCAATTCAGCCGCCTGAGGAAGGGTCCCCCGGCGCGATCCTCCGCTCCAGAACCCTTCGCCTTGGTGGCTTCGCCAAATAATACAAAGACCCATCACCCTGCCTGTGTATGACTTTCTGTTTAGCCACAAACCAAACTAAGTGACAGTGGTTTGACAGGCACTTTTTTGGTATTATAGGCCTCTCCGTTTCTTTTTTAAGCATTTGTAGGATGGATTTCCATGGTGAAGAGACTGATCAGATGCAATAACTCCAGAAGGAGTGTTAACTAAACCAAACAAATAAGATTGCTGATTCCCCCTCCCCCCCCCCACCCTCTACCCCCCCCAAAATGTATCTGAGAAAGCTGAAGGGAGCATCTTGCCTAGAAATGGTGTGACACAAGTACTGGATTCAGGACTGCTTTCATCAAAGTGCTATGATGACTTTTCTGTTCCTCGCAGGGAAGCATGTTTGTAGGATGATTTGAGACTCTCTTCATCAAAGAGCTTGAAACTGCATAGAACAAGTACGGTCTGAGGGCAGTTGAGCACAGTTCTACTAATCTGGCTTTCCTTCTATATTTAAGGTGACTTTTTTTTTAAAGAGCAAGCATAATTAGTTCTTGCAATTTAGCAGGAGCTGTGTTGTAGTTAGTGCTTTTCTGTCAAGCTCTCTTTCCTTAATTTCTCAACATTTGTGAAATTAAGTTTGTATTCACTTCCTCTTGGATTATATTATGATAGAAGAGAGGAATCACTGTATGCCATAAAACAGAGTGAGTATAAAATTTCGGTATAGAGCATTCAAAGGTTACATAGAAGAATTTACATGGAAAACGTGCTAAAATTTATATACTCTTTTAAAAGTTAGGGGAATGAAGGGTGAAAAGTTCATATAACTGTAAGCTTTTACAAAATACCTTGTAGCATTGTCCAGAAGCTTGTATGAGAATTTACAGTTTCCATACGGATTATTGATTAATAAATACACATTGCACTGAATTTGCAAACCTTTTCAGTACTTGAATGTAAGGGGGGATGGGGGATGGTATTTGAATTTTATGGACAGGGAGGTTTTTTCACGAGTCCTGAATTTTAACTGGAAGGGAAGAGAGTAAACAGTAAAACTCACAAAATGGATCAGTCAATGTCTTATGAACTTTGGTTTCATAACAGCATTTTCTCATCTCAAACTACCTGGCCATGTTTCATAACCAGGTTTGCACTGTGCCTGGTGGTGAAAGGCAGGAAACGGGACTCTATTCTTCTAGTCCTCTGCCAGTAAATCCATAGCTGTCAGATGTAACTTGCACCGGCTGTAATACCCAGACTGAGAGAATTGTACTTATAAATTAACCCTGTATTTAATAGTTTCACTGGTGCTAAAGTGTGTTGGAGAGTCTAGAAAAGAATCCCAGAATTTAGTTGTCATTAGTATCATGCTGGTTTATGTTCTGACATAAACCAAATTTGTATCATGTACTCCCAATAGTATATGGATTTCCTATTATTCTGTATTTGTTTATTGTGGTATTCTCTGAACCTTTGAGATGAAGACTTAATAAAAATAGTTAAATGGTGCTGTCTATAGCAGCAACAATAGTAATAAAGAATCAGACTAATCCACAAACAGACATACTGAAAGGGAAGATTATCTAAGGAGTAATCACAATGTTAATACTAATACCAAGCTAATCCTCTTGAAATAATAAGCTTACTCAAACCCCAGCACTGGGCATGAAAACTCCATGCCTGAGTGCAGCATGAGTCCTTTCTTGAGATCTGAGGAGCATGTGCAGGGTTTACAGGCTTTGAGAGTGTCAGAGGGCAAATTTCATGGGGCTGGACATTGCCCCATGTCTAGCTGATAGCAAGTGGTGTCAGAGCTGGCCTACACTTGAGCAACATTGCCCTTCCATGGACGTCAAGAAATAATGATTGCTTTTCCTCTGCACGAATGATGTCAGAGGAAAGGAGTCGGTGGTTTATCAAAATATCATGCTTAACTTCCAGCTCAGGATATTTCTGCATTTGAAATAAGTGCAGAGGTGAATGTCCAGTTAAGAACCTTATAAAACAGCTGAATGCTTGCATAGGACTTCTTAATTAACCCCTCTGAATTGCTCTGTGGAGTCAATTGTACTTTAAAAGGTAGGAGGATTAAGAGACCTTTCCAAAGAATCGCTTGCAAGCCATAACGCATGAGGGACAGAGCAGTGAATGAATCCATGGGTCCTTTAGTAACTGGTGTAAATTGGCAGCTGTTTCCCTGATGTCTGGTATTTGGAAGTGCTGAGCAGCTTGAGTCTAGATCTACCTTCATAGACTGAACACTTTCTGAGAAGAAAGCAATCACACCTCTGATGCTGGACAAGGAAAATCTTGTGCTTTCAGAATGATAATGCCGGGACTGGATCTGTCTATTTGGAATTTTTCCCTTATTTTTTATACTTTGTTCCCCCATTGGAAACTGCTCCATAATGCATAACTCTACTATTTCACCTCTTGCTGCTGCGGCATTTAAAAAGTATATTCCAAAAAGCTGCTCAGGTAAATGAAGATTCCTGGGATGATGTGTCCCGTCTTCTTGGACAAAGTGGGACTGGCAGTAGATTAATTGCCGTAAGCAGTGGCATTTTTTACCCAATCATGCAGCTGTAAAAGCAGCAGTCCTATCTTCTTTGCAGCACTGGAAAAAGCAACAGTCTTCTTTTCTTTCCAGCAGTGGGAATTATTTTTCTAATGAGTTAAATGGGCAGAAGGCTTTCAAGGAGTTGCTCTGCACTTTGGAAACATTTCAGTGCCATAATGCTCTGTTTGACACACAAATGTTCTGCCTCTTAAAAAGAGCCAGCTGAGAAGTTACCTCCTTGAAGATCTGCACAACCATCTTGAAAGCCCATCTGTGAAACTCCTCATGTAGTTTCCTCCATCTCTACGCAGCCTATCTAAACCGAAAGGGAAGCAGAGCTTCAAGGGGTAAGGATAGAAAAGATGGATTTTTCCTTATGAGAAATGCAGCTCTTTGGGCTTCCTGGCTGGCACTTCTGCGTAGAATAATAAGCCAAGGCTAATATTATGAGCAAGTGTTTTCTCTAAATGAAATATCTGGAGAGATTCAGTGTTGGTCAGGCTGTATTTAAGTCTAGACATTTTATAATCTTTTTGACTTTCTGACATTGTCATTCCCTCAGGCAAACTGATTTTTTTGGCAGTGTCCACTCAGCAGCTTATCCTTTTTACAGCTGGTAGCTGGTTCATAAGAAAGCTCTTGTTCCTTGTTGGGCCCTTATGATGAGAAACAACATAACAGCAGGTACAATTATTTCTGTTTTCCTTCACTTGGTTTGATGAAAAATCTGCGGAGAGAGTGATAGGGAAGGAGGCTGGAACCTCTGAGAAGCAGATGTCCATTGCAGGTAATTAATGCATGGAACTAGCATACCCAAGAGTTTTGTAAGGGATCTGACACATGTCAGGATACAGCTGACTGCTTTCCCTGAAGCTCCTTTTCTGTCAAGCATACTTACCTTTTGACGTATCTGTAACTACCGCTGGGTACAGAGGTCTCAAAGTAGGAGTCAGATAACTCTTTCCTTGATTTATGGTGAGAGGGATGAGAAAGGATGTAAGCTCTTCAGCTGAACAGTTTGCCTTTTCCTCCCATTTATGCCTGAGCATGGTTTGATCTGAAAGACATCCCCAAAATGAGCAGGAATCTTTCAGGTTTCTGTCACTGTTAAATTTCTTATAGAATTCACAACAGATTAATCAGGACATTTGTTTGCAAGTATCCCTGGAGATGGTGCTGGAGAAAGCAATAATGTTTGTGCTTGTAGTAGACTTTCTGCACAGTAAGTGTTGAACAAACTTTTATGCTGTTTTCTGACTGGAGTAACACTTCTGTAGCTTAAATGTAAAACAGGAAATCCCTTACCAATTCTGCAAATTAAAGTGTCTCCAAAGTAGCTAATAAGTAAGTGCATTTTCCAGTGGTCTGAGGTTCAAGATTAGTGTTTTTCTGAGCTTTTTGCAATGCCAGTCCTTCCCTTCCACAGTGTGTAGTCTAGAACTTCTCTTCTCGGGAGCTGCCTATATCACTGACATGCTTATCTTAGTTGCTTAGTGGTTGAAACTGTATTTTGAATAAAGGACTTCATGAAGTCAACAGATGACCCTACCAGACTATTTTCGGGGCTCGTCTACCAGATCAGCTGAACACTAAAGGAGAAAACAGCCTTTCTGAATGCAGGCTGGAGAACAGGCATGCAACATTGTTGGTCATTGGTCTTTTTTTTTTTTTTTTTGTCTGATCCTACTGCTTTGTTACCCATTTTTCCAAGTAACCTTCTATCAAATCTTTTAATATAGGATCATCTTTCTCAGTGACTGCCTGTCAATTTACAGTGGTATTTTATATAGTAGACTGCAGGTTTTCATCTCAGAATTCTACCGTGGAATATGACCAGCCACCAAAGTGACATGGAATTACTGGAATTCTGGAATTTTTCAAGCTGGCTAATTAACAACTAGCTCTGGTTTTCTAGTCTGCAGCACAAACACATGCAGCTAGGAATAACAGGTTCTATTTTGTGTTTTCTGTACGCTACTTCTGCCTACTAAGTCTTTGCTCACAAATGATTAATTTTTGTCAAGTACTGTTTGAGAACATTCGACTTCTTAACATTATAAACCAAAATTCTGGTTGATTTGATTTCAGGGTTTGCTTTTCTTTGGGAAACAGGTGTTCAACAAATAACCTTGTACTTTTAAGACTAATTCTTTTCTTTCCTTTATTTTTTTTAACATTGTAGTTTTTAATGAGATGAAGAAATTGCCTAGTAAATACCTTTCAATTTAAAAAATGACAGGCTAATTACTTGTCCATTTTGCATTACTGAGAGACAAAACTTTGGCTGTGAAATGGAATTACAATTATTTCTAATATAAACTATATTCAATGCTTTTAGTTAGAAGTGATTGTACTGACAGAATGTATTCTGCAAGGGTCAAAATGACTTTAAGAACCTCCCTTTTCAGATTAACTTTTGAGGTTTTTTTTCTTGTCTGGTGAAGTGAGGTACTCAGCGTGCCCTAACTCCCCACCCTCCTTTCTCTTTTAGAGTATAGCATACTAAGAGATCTATCTCTTACCTCCTTCCTGGGAGCTTGCTTGTGTGTGCACTGATGCTGACAGGGAGTGCTGTACTGGAAGATTCAGCAGCTGAGGGTAATTGGCCCATGGCTGCTTCGACTGTGCACAATTTAACAATGCCATTCAGTCTCCCTAGAGTAATCCAGTATAGCTGGAAAGCAGCACGGTTTGTCACAGCAAGCAGGCAGCTGGCAGCCAGGAGGTTCCAAATTCTCGCTCTGCTTCCGCTGTCCGCTCTGTGTAGGGTCTGTCTCATCACCTTCCAGCCTTAGTTCAACACCTGCGCTGCCTCCCTGGACAATGAGGGTAATGGCTGTTTACCCGCCAGCATGGCACAGCCATTTTGAGTACTAACTTGTTAAAGCCTCGCTCATTGCCCTCAACGCATGCGTTGTTATGAAAACGTGCAGTCCAACACAAAATATAGCAGAGGAAGCAAGTGGGGAAGAAAGCACACCTGTAATGAGCAAAGAGCATTCCCGGGGAAGTGAAAATTTCTCAAACATTGTAAAAAGCTGCAAAGAAACAAAAGAGTTTGGTCCACCAAAGCTGATGCTGGGAAACTGCTGCTCTACAGACTAGAGGAGACAGGAAAGAAATCAAGATCTTAAAACATTATACAGAAAGTTAGACTGTATACAAACGTTTGCTAGTCAGTGATGCAAATGGTTAAGACAGACTTCCTGTGAATACTAAAGGAGTTGCTATTTTGACAAAAAGCCAGGTTTTTCTGTGAGGTGAAGGGGAATTACTGCTGTGCAGCTAGATGGACAGAGCAGTCTGTGCACAGAACAGCTGCCAATGCTGCTCCACTGTCAGAAGAAAGAGTAGCAAGAGCAAGGGAGAAGTTAAAAAAGGGGCAAGAACACAATAGCTGAATTGTCAAAAGCCAGTTAGGTAAACATTAACAAAGCACTGGATCATATGTACCTGCTCCTGTATTTGGTTTCAGTCCTTCTCCTCAAAACTCAGTGCTTCCTGTGATGAAACCCGAAGCCCAAATTTTCTCTGCCTGACAGAGGTGGATGAATCTTTTAATGCAGGAATGGAACCTCACTACTATATTACAGGGAACGTAACACCTTTGAAAAAAAAGTGTAAAAGATTAAGTGTAAAGGATTCAGGCAATATAAAAGGTAAAGATCAGGAAGTGGTAGTGGGTGGCTAGATAAAGGCAACTTTTGTACTAAATGTGTGGGAAGTGTTTCTGCTGATGCAAATTATACAGGTAACTGTTTTTATCGTTCAGCATTAATATTGTAAAAAAAGTTATGAAAATTATAATAAATGAGTTATGATTTGTTGTATAGAGAGGGGCAGGTGTAGAGACAATGCAGCATTATGATTTGAATGAGATTAAAAGTGAGAATGAAGGTTAAGGTGTTTGCCATCTCCAGTGTTTCTCTGGATACGCTCCAAGTCAAGAGGGGTGTGTTACAGAAACAACAAAGCAGTAGGATGTTTTCTGTGTAAGATCAGTACTGCTATAAAAACCTGTAAGAAATAACTGCAGGGGCCCTAGAACCACAAAGGGGAAAATCAATTAGTAGCTGAGAAGTTTGATGTGACACGATGTTATCTGATGTGATATTAGGACCTGGATTTTCACTGTGCTCTTCAAGTGCATAGAAAGAAATGCGGGTGAGTTAGAGAATGCGGCACTGGATGAGCTAATAGAGAAACCTTAAACTCAGGTTGCATAGATACTCTTTTCACTGGCAACAGCAGCAGCTGCTGTTTCTTCTAGTTATCGGACATGTGTACTCCCTCATTTTCTAAACCAAAATATATAGCTCTGTCTTGTACGACATTCACACCCCCTCACTGCATGAAATCCCTCCACCAGCTAGGAACTTGGCTTATGCTTTCCTTTCTTTCTAGCCTTCTATTCCACTTATCAAAACTGAACAATCCCTGAGTATTAAGTGGAAGACACATTTAATTGATTGTGATAAGTCTTAGGAAAGTGGATTCAACTTGGACAGTAAATCCATGTAGTTGGATTACTATACTTACTATAAGTGTCAAGAGGATCAAGTGGTTGCAACTAGGAACACATATAGAATATTGAAATGCCTCAGCCAAGAAATCACAGAATAAGACCGACCCATGGAGGCACCCAGAGGGCTTGATAAGCTCTGATGGTTCAGCCAACACTGAGATTAAAAAGGGATACCTCTTAACAGCTAAGTGCTGCAGAGTAATTGACAAAATTAGAGTATAATAAAACATTGCATTTGATAACAAAGTGAAGCTTTATCCAGACAGTTCACTAATAGTATTACTCTCTGGAGTGGAAGGCGATGCATAAAATAAAACAGATATGAGGAGGCTGTAGGCAGCACAGGTGAGAATTCTTCAAAAGACAGCAAGTGCCAAGTGGAACATTTTAAAATCAAATGTGGGTGTTAGAAAAAGATTAAGGTCTGAAACCATGGGACAGGAATAGCTGCAGAGAGATTAAGAACAGGCCTAGAAAAAAATTAAGGGCAGGCCAGCCCCAGAGTAATCACTGGCAGGAGGGCAGGACACTGTTTGAGAAACATGCTCACGATGCTCTGAACAGCGCAGTAAGCCCTAGCCAAGCACAAATGGATACGCTGTACTGACACACAGGCAAAAAAGTTCAAAGTTCATCACAGTATGCTTCCCAAGTGACAGCCCTCATAGCAGTAGTCAGCTGAGTGCAAGAAGGCATTCCTGTGCCCTTGAGTCCATTAACCTCTGCTTGACAAGTCGTGGCAGTGACTCTGACTACTTACCTGGCTCAGACCTCTGCTAGGAGGAAAGTGAAAGAAGGTGACTTTCATGTCCTCTAAAATATAAGGCATCAGATACAATAAGTTTATACAAAAGTTATGAATGCTCATTATAACTATTCCTTTTACACCACAGCACTTGTCATTTAATAGTATGCTGTCAAACTGAGATGTCACAAAAGATATACAACAAATACTTTGGTATAAAACTGAATTTTGCATCAATTACATCTGACACAATGGAATGAGCAATGTGGCTTTGGCAGGCAAGTAATTAGTGAGAAGTGGTTTTGACAAAAGGACTGTTTTACAGCTCAGACAATTAAACTATTCAGTGTTTTTCTAACTGAGCTGAAAGGAACGATCTTTTCCCGTGTCTTCCCTCCAAAGCTACAAGAAGTCTGCAGCAGAACAGTATTACCCTCCGTACACACCTCTTCGGTTCACACACCTGGAGTGCTGCCGTACAGACTGTGCCTTGATTTTCTTGTTTTCTCGCCTCTGTTACTATGTCCTGCCACTGTGGCCCCACCTTGTGTGTTAGGTTCAAATTTTTTCTTCCTATTTGCAAGCTTATGCCAGGTAGCCTTTTCTGTGCCAGCATTCCGGCATGACTCTTCTGTTACTCTTGGAGTGATTTTAAGATGAAAGCTCTTGGGGTGGGGGAACTCTCAGATCCTGACATAATGAATGGTATATAAGTAGTTGGGATAGATTCCAAACCAGAGGAATGCAAGTTAAGAAAATATTACAAACTTTTGGGGTATAAAGATGAAATGTTTAACACATTTTCCCCTTTCACCACTAAATGCCAACACGAAGTACTTAACATCTTTTCCATTCATTTAATTTCATTTCATCTCAATACACTGTCTTCTTGAAAGCACGCATCCTAGAAACAGACTGATTTCGGTATAACTCATAGCAGAACAAAGTTCAGATTCTCCAATGCAGTGAGACTTTGACTCTGGTAAGTGCTGTAAAGATGGTGGTATTCCATAACTGAAAATCGGGTATGTCGGCTTGGAGGGGCACCTGGTGATAGTGAATTGATTGATGCTGGCAGGCATGCTTTTTGCAGGTTTGAAACTTGCTTCGGTTTGTTATTTGTTCACCGTGACCTGTATTGTTCTGAAGTCATGGGCTTGAGAAGGGCTTGTCTGAACAAGGATTTGCTACATGAATTACTTGAATCAGTTTATAAACCTGCAGTGCTAAACTGTGCAAAAGGGTGTGTGGAAGCACTTGGCTTGTTTTTTGGTGGCAGACATTGTAGCAGACCCCAAGGAATCCATCCACAAGATACGTGTCTCAAAATCCGTAGAGCCGCAATCCATGGAGCTACTCATTTGCTCTTGGCTTTTCATATGGTATCTTTTCTGGGATTATCTGGGCACATCTCAAGTAAATTCCTGATCTTGCAAGGCTTTCAGGTCTCATCTTTCCTGTTGTCTACCAACAGCATGGCCAAGGCTTCTTCTTAAGGACTAACATTCTTGCTTTAACTGGAAGCTTTGAACGTGTTACGGGTCATTTCTGTAATATGTAATTCACTGGCATGTGAAGGGGTTGGGTCTGATAATCTGGCATTGTCCCCAGGCTTTATTTCATTTGAAGCAAAAGCTCTCCTATGCAGTTTACCCTGGCTCTGCACCACTGGTTATACAATGGAACTTTCTCATGTAGTTAACAAAGCCTGTTCTTAGACTAATATCCGTCTTGTGATCCTGAAGTACAATAAACATAAAATCTATTTTCCCAATGAAAAAGGAGGTCTAGATTTATCAGGATTATTTTTTTCAAACAGAAATTTCTCTATCGTCTCTCAAAGGTCACAGCACTCAAAAGAAGATTGTGCTATATTCTAGAAAGATTTGGATCTATTAAGGCAAATTCCCTAATGGTAGCTAAAACCATCATTTAGTATCATGTCTACAACTGAGGGGACAAAATAACTTTGAAAGTCATACAAGGTGCTGCTTTTGATCATAAAATGAAAATTAATCAGCTAAGGAGCTATGATCTTTATGTGCAAAACCAAAGTAAAAAGAAGCAGCTTCATATATAGAATCTTTGTCCTATTCACTGACTGTGAGTGTTCCACTAGCATTTCAATTCAGTTTTCAAATTTACTCCCTGGCCCTATTTTATTTAAAACACATTAATTTTACTAATTCATCTTTTTTTCTGCAGCAAACTCTGTGACGGTAATTTTGGTTATTTGAATGACTACTTAAAAATATATATATTATGTTAATTGCTCTGTGAATGCTACCATTTATCCAGAAAGGATGAAATTAATCCATTTGGGTATTATGGCTTACTAGACTGATAACTTTTGAATCTCATGGCAACAATGTCTGTTTTCACAAAACATGCTAAGCTGATATAGAACATCTAATTTCACTGTTTAGAAAATACTATTTTCTTTTTAGAAAAAAATATGGGTGAGAAAATGTCAGTAAATATCTTCCAGAAAATCATCACCTAACGTGTTACATCAATTCTTCTTTGGATCTTAGTAAGACTAGTAAGTCGTTCAACCTTGGTTCGCTGACAAAACAAATCATTGTCCATTCATTTACGCATTATCTTCAAAATCAGTGCAATGAAATGTCATACCAAACTTACCATATGTATTCTCGGGAGAAAATGGGTATAACACAGGGGCTACAAAAGCTACTAATGTAATAGAAAAAAAGAGCATGTGATCCTGTCACTACAGAAATCTTGGTAACAATTTTTAATGACAAATAGCTGGAAAATGCTGTATTTCTTCTCATTAATTAATAAGGACTCAAGGTAGAGTAGCATTCAGTGTTTTCATCTTTCCTCTGCTTACTAGACCTGGGACTCCATTTTGATATTAAATCTGGCAACTAAATCTGTGTGTTTCTCCAACACCCACTGATTTTAGAAAGGATTCCATGTAGATGGTGGAAAAATCCATCTTCATTTACCTGTGGTAATACATAAAAGATTTTTATCTTATGTGTAGCCTCTTTTCCCTGCATGTTTTCACCAAAGATTTCCAAAAGTAGCTATGACTGACCAGTGCACAAGAATTTCTGCTGGTGGCCCCTCAGAGTAGAACGAGAACTGTCTAAACTGGGTTAATAGATAAGTTTGGCAACCAATAAAAGAATAACGAAGAAAACATTCGCCTTTCAATTTGTAATATGTGTTTCTGGGTTTAGTGTGTGTTTTGAGGAGGGACTGGGATTTTTCAGTTTCATGGAACATTTTCTTATAGAAACTTGGATTACAGAGGAAAGGAATATTTTAATACAAACATCTTGTTGAAGGCACCGACAAATAGTTTTGGATCTTCCCCAAGTCCAATGAATATTCTAAAAAGAAATACACATTCTTGAAAAGCATTAAAGCAAAGAGGGCTGCCCATATCCCACAAAAATGTACAGCCCGTGCTTCCTCTGTATATGGTACTGCCCCTGACGCATGAGAAGCTGACAACCGGAAAAGGAGTGTCACACAAATAACTTCATCAGAAAAGAATAGCCTGCACTACCGTTCCTTTCAGGTTATGTGCCTGTCGAAAAGTGAAAAGAAAAGGTTCACTGAAGATTCATGTTAGGTTTTTTTGTAACTGTCAACAGAGGTCTGCTCTTCCCTATGATCTTAAGCGTACCTGATTCTGAAAAGGGATGGCTGAATGAGGTCTTACCCTATATTCTTTTTCTGTGTAGGTGCCAGCAGGTCATCAAACAAGGATTTTCAGTTAAGGTAAGCAAGGGTGAATAATAATTCACCACAGAAATTGTTCCCAGTTCTGCATGACATGTGCACCTTTGCTTCTGCAAAACATTAACTCCATGTGAAGTGGTAACACCAAGAATTCCTTTACAAGAACTGACATGGGCATCTCAAAGCATTCAGCGGTGCCCTTGTGCTGGCTCCGCAGGTTCTCTATATAGGTCACCATGTAACGTTTTACTGGCTCCATGGACCACTTTATGTCAGAAAGTGACAATGACTGCTCCAGTTAGAATTCTGAATGGGGAGCTAGGAAGTTGAATGTTGAGACCGCCCAAAAGAGAAGAGACTTGCCACAAATGATAGAAAAATGGTAGTAGGCTTTTAGCCGTGCATTGGAGGTAAAGTCTTTCTTTAGAAGAGGCCAACAGGATGGGACAGGATGTTGTCAGATTGCATGTTGCAGCTCTGTTAATGTTTGCTTAATTTGTAAATATAGAGAGTGGAAAAAAGCCCACAAAGCTTGGTCTTTTCTGGAAGCCTAACGCAGCCAGCTGTAATGTAAATTAATTAGCAGGTGATTCTTACTGAGGTTTGTTTGTAATGAAAAAAAGTCACAGTGCCAATATCCCTTTTATACGATTGGCACTTCTGATCTATGACAGATTGTTAACTTTTTTATTCTTAGATCCCTCTGCCATCTTGTTGTTAAATTTCTTTCCTAGGTTTTAGAGCTCAGAAGAATTTCCTTCAAGTACAATGAAGGGATCTCTGGCGCAGGTTCAGACTTACCCAGCTTTCCACCATTGGCTACACAACTCCTGAAACTGTAACAAATTTTGAAAAAAACCCCACCACTTGGGGACACCAGAGGAACAGATAAGGGGTATCTTTTAGAGAGGCTGCTCCTCGCCTTCTGAAATTTCAAGGACTGAATGGAAACATTTCCTTCCAAGGAGAGCTGGCAGAGGTGTTCCCAGGTCCTCCTCCTGCAGGGAATATGGGCAGCCATCTTTGCTTCAGTGGTCTTCAGGAATGTGTGTCCCGTCTTAAAATCTTCATCAGACCTGGGGACAACCCCACGAAAGCAGCAGAAAGCAGATTGGTTTAATATGTTGTTGTGGAGTACCAACTCTATTTTAGGCTAGATCAAGCAGGTTGGGGAACAGACAGGTAAGCTGGGGGAGTGGTGGGGAAACAGGGAGCAAGTGCTTTTGGAATATTTTCCCTTTGCATTCCCAGCTGAGTATTTTGGAGATGGGGTGACTGATGTTATCTGGCTGTGTGGGTCACAGTACTGAGACAGCAACTAGCAGCTGAGCATGACAAGGACAAAACACACCTAGCCTAAGTCCTTCTTGTTTCTTGTATAGACTAGTCACAGCTCAGGATAGAAAAGCTGTTCTTGCACTTGGAAGAATACATTAAAGAAAAAAAAAAAAGGAAAAAACAGGATTCCTGTTAAGAGGTGTAACATTTGTTCCTTCTAGTGAGAGCAAAAAAAAAAATCTCTCACTAAATATCAAAAAAAAAATTGATCAACACAATAATTTTTCTCTTTATCATGGCTTCACATAGGAGATTTGTGAATTGCACATTTAATTCTAAAAGAAAAACAACCCTAGATAGCATTTATAATACTTACATGGTTGTTATGTTAGGAAAGGATCTGACTGGTGTAGATTAGAACTGAGCTCCTTTAAAGAATGACTTGAACCAGGGCTTAATGCCAGTCTGCTTGAGGGCTTCTGAGAGTGAAACTCCCAGAGTTTTCATGTCCTCAGGATATCATGGTTTTTACTTTTCTGAAAAGTAAAGGAAAAGATAATTTGGAAAGCATTAGATCAGATTTCTGAAGGACAGTTCTGGTACAGTATGTGTCTTGCTGAGATCTATGTACTTGTTATCCTGATTCTATTAATTAAGCTCTGAAAATATGCTTATCTATTTGAAGCAAATGCTGTGACAGAGGATTTGGGGGGAAAAATGGATATTGTAGAAGATAAAACACAGCGGGATTCTAAAACTCACAGGAAGTAGTAATTCTGAGAAGAAGGAATGGAGAGGGAAGTGTAAGAATCTCAAGACCTACACTAAAATGGTAAAAATTAAGATTATTAAGATTATTCTGGAGCATAACACAATGTGCTTTGAACCTTTCTTTTTAAAGACCCCCTTCACTTTCTTGACAATAGTCTTTTTTCCACAAGGCAACTTAAAATTCCATCATTAAATCACTCTTCTATAATATACTACAGAAATACAGTTCAAAGCCAGTAGTGTCAGAGGGCATTACAACTATGTGTAAAACAGAAATGAAGAGAAACTGGTATTATTCAAGAAATGTTTCCTATTTCCCTCAGCTATCATATTTGATGTGTATTAATTTTTAGAAGACAACTCCAGGAGAACTATTTTCTGAAAAATAAAATCGATGCATAAACTTGTGACCCTTGTCTTTACTACTGTCTAAAATCCTCTTTACAGATACTTTGCAATTAGCAAGAACTCAGTTGAACAAAGAAGAAAAAAAAAATCCACGCCCAAACCCCCGTCTCTTCATAGGAAAATATATTAAGCAGTGAAATAAGAAAGAAAATCACAGCTAATTTAGACTGACAGTGTTTTCCACCTAGGCAGAATGAAGTGAACTTTTTAGACAAGATGTTGGGCTAGATGTAAATAAGAATAACCGTTCTCTTCTTTATGAGATAAAGTCAATAATTTTATTTTTAAAGGCAGTTAAAAGAGGCAGGGCTTCAGATTCTCAGAAGCACAAAAGATCAATGTAAGAAGGATAGAGTGTCTGAGGCTGGGTAGGTCTCAATCCTACTGTCTTTACCTTGGAAAGTTGCAAAGGATCCAACTGGCCTGCAAGTAATTCAGATCATCTCAATTGTTCTAAGGCCTGTGGTTTCTATGAGGGGTTTTGTCATTCATTCAGAGACCGTGAAAGTACCTTATTTCTGGAATGTCATCACTCATCTACTTGAAAGGTAGCACAGAATCAGCACAGTCATCATTAGAAGGGGGGAAGATAGTTACAGAGTTATTTTATGACCTGTAACAGTCTGCTGTACAACATCAAACTTGTCTGTGATGTGGTATGTTTTCCAGCCTCTGGACAAGGAAGAGCCAAAGGATTCACTGAGTTTGAGAACCTTAACCTAGAACACACTGTGATCTTCAAGACAGAGCATAAAGAACAGTTTCGGGGAGCAAAATGGAGAGTCCTCCAGACCCTGTATTCTGCTTTCTCCCTACCCACAGAGAACAGGTATGTCAATTAATACTGTAGGAGTGAGAAGTTTGGATGAATATTGGCTGTCTGCCTGAGAGATTTCCTGCTGTGGGGGTAAGAAAGTAAGAGACTGATTTGCTGGAAACCTTCTTGGTCCTCTCTGGTACAGAGTTTATATAGCTGGCACCAGGCTCCAAAGGATTGCCTTTTGTCAAGTGATTTAATGTAGTCCGTGTAAACCGCCTTCTCTGAATACAGACTTGACTGACTTGACTTCTTCCACAGAGTATATTCATGAAAACATGTCACTCTTGAAAAGACAGCTAAGGCAACACACATTTACAGCAAGTAGGAACACAGAGCAGTACTACTACTGTTCACAGAGTATCGCTTGCCAAGATGTCTGAGCTTGTATCAGTACAATAATGTGTGTGAACTTAAATCTCTAGCATCAATCTACCAGTGCCCAGGTGCAAGATGGTGTGGACCTTAAGTGTAGTTACATGTTCACCACAAGAATTTGCAGCATTCACATACACTCCACCTGACCCCTTCACATGTCCGTGTGAAGATCCCCTCCAGATAATTTGCAGCTGGAGGATATTAGGAAGCTGTTTCCTACTGCTTATCAGCTACTAGACATTGCTTCCTGACAGAGATCTGTTGTCTGAAGGTCTTCATAGCAAAGGAGAGTATAAGAGGATAGTATCATTCACATTCAGCTAACCTCTTCGGTTTTGTCCTAAAGGGAGCTAGGACGTCATTGTCCATTGTAGTGGAAGGACAGTTTAACTGCCCCCTAAGTGAGATACTGCTTCTCCTCTCAGATTTGATACCTGACTGAAAACAGGGCTGGACTTACCATTCACTAACCTGGGTGCAAAACTTACATTTTAGCAGGCATCCAGTGAATGAACTTGACCAAGATCTCAGCCAGAGAGGCATGTAGACCCAAAGTCTTTGGAAGCTTCAGAGATCAAATAGCCATTCTGTTTCCAGCAGCATTTGGCAATAGCTCAGAGAAGGAATTACTGTTTTATAGAAGAATGCAAGATAAATAAATACGCTTTTTTACTAATGTATAATATGTTCTTTCTCATTTCCTTAGGGATAGAAGGCTTCTTCTTACCACTTGTTTCATTTCAATAAAATTAAGAGGAAATACAGCATTAATGTAGTTTCCAGCTCGCTTTTTCAGACTACAGATATCTTGATATGCAGTTGCAGCCAGGTAAGTATCATTATCACAGGAGAAACTACCAGTTCAGGAGTAATGGGAGCAAATTCAGCACCTTCCTGCTCATATATTTGTGTGGGGGCAGGGTTGCAGGTTTTTTTAAAACATCAGTGAAAGTCAGATTTCTTCTAGAAGCAGAGGAATTTGAATAATACTAAACCGTTAGGGGAAAAAAAAGGTCAAATTTTTGTTATAAAAAAATTGTGAGTTGTCTCCATAGTATATAAATGCAATGCAAAAACTTCTGTTATGATTTTCTAAATATCAATAAGAATGAGTCAATTAATGTGTTATTGTGCCTACAAGAGCTTTACTTAGAAAATGTACAAGGTATAAAAGTCAAGGAACAACTGAAATTAGGCTATGCTTTGAGTTGCCCATGGCAGAAAATGAATCCTTCCTTCTGTTTCAAAAAGGAAAAATCTCAGGTTTTTTATGTTTGAGCAACTAAAACGTCTCATAATTCTACAGTATATGAGATCTGGTGGAAGCCTCATTGAAATAGATTGGAACAGATCCACTACTTCCAGCGAGTCTTGAAGCAGACTCTGTCACATTAAAGATAGGAGCAACCAAAAAACTGCTTTGAATGGAGTTAGATGACAAAATACTAAGTACAAATTTTTATTTCATTTAATAAATTCCAGTGACGTATGGTCTTGGCATATGGGTGTTTTCAGGTTTTCACTTCAAGCATTTGAAGTTCATTTGCATAATGTGATGTCATACATGAAAGATTGTGAACAGGTTGAAAAAAGCAACCCACACAAACATTTTTTCCAAAAGATTTTTGGGGTGAAATATATCAGCGTTAAATGTATTTTTGACAAAATAAGTTTTGTTTTACAGTTTGAACCAGATCTAAATATTCAAATGTCAGCTTAAAATATTATCAGACTGAAACTAGTCTGTGAGCCTTCAGTTTGTTCTTGCTCAGTTTATGAAAAAAATGCTAAAAGAAACCAAGGGATGCCAATGTGCCTTTACATGCACTTCTTTGTCGGTGGTCATGTTTTTAATGTTTTAAACTATGAGCGGTGTCTATGACCTGTCTGCTATTTCTGGTACAAATAATTGCAGTAGCTTCTGCTCTGAATCATGTTCTGGGTGCTGAAGAAAGAAGGAAACAACAGCTGTGCTGGAAGCAGAGACTTTGTCTGCATTGTGCCATCAGCTTGAGATCCTAAGCTTTTGGAGGACAGGCCAAAGCCATCTTTTGAACACACGCCTTCTGCTGTAGCTGAGTTCTTTGGGTTCTCTCCTTAGGAAACCTGGAAGTGATTTAAATCACTTCCTGCTCACTTCACCTCTGCTTTTGCACTTGTTTACTTGACCAATGACCCAATTTTTAATCATAATCTTTTTTTTTTGCCACGATAAAATTTAATGGCAAAATTCCCAAGAAGGTACTGTGCTCATTCTTCAACTTCATTCAAAGGACTGCTTTTCACGTTAAAATACTTTGCCCCTTTCCCCAACAGACAGGGCATGGGATAAAAGGGCCTTGACATATACTGCTGAGTAAAAAATATCCATTTACCTCCAATATGAGCTTTCTCACTTTCATAATTAGGTCCATCTGACGTGAATATTTTTTGCTCCTGTTTTGTACCTCCCCATTAGGGGTAGGACTGCAAGAAAAGCAAAGGTAAATTTATGTTCCAGAAGAAGCTGCCAGGCTAAATTCAGAGCTGACTTGACAAAGGCTGTCTAGTTAGGTGTGGATGTGGGTCCCAAAGGGGTTTTTGATAATGTTAAGGATGCTATTAGGATTGAAATTAGTGTTGACACTAGTAGCTACTGGAAAACACTGACTGGAAGTGGAGAGAGGCAGGAAGAATCAACATTGACTGCATTGAAAATCACAGTACCTTTTTGCTTCAGATGAGAATGTTCCATATTAGATAACATGTTTATTTTGGTAATTTCATTTTTTGTTTTTTACTATATAACTTTCAGTTTGTCTTGGTGAGAAATCTCAGGTTACACTGAAGTTAAACTATCCCCTAATTTTCTCACACATTGCTTTTTCAAAAGGGATTAAATAAAGATTTGATGTTGGATTTGACCCAGCTGTGTTTGATGACATAAATGAGGGTAGAGGCTGAGCCTGACTGTGAAATTGGGACCATCTAAAGACTTCATCTGGGGGCAAGTGAAAAGCCAAGCAATACAGCTTATTCACAGCCTCCTCGCTCTTTTGAATTTGATGTCTTTGATATGATGATGGTTTGATATCAGTAAAACAGTCAAACATTTTAAAATAAAGAAGGCAATTGAGGTTGAGAGATATAACGGTATAAATTGCAAAGTTTTCATCTTTCACTTGTTTCACAAAGGTAGAAAAGTTTCATTTTGTTTTCACAAAATGCATAGTGCCACAGACTGAGATAGGGATATCGGTAACTGTTACCTTAAATGGTGGCTAAACTGTGTGTAGGTAACAGAAGCAGATAAGTCAGAGGAAGAGAACCTTATTCCTCAGTAAAGACTTGGACCATCTGAGATAAAACAACATCTGTGGAAATTTAAATTTGATTTAATAGACAATGATGAAATTGACAGAAAATTCTGTTTTTGAAAGTCTGAAGGTTACTATTTTCTTTAGGTTTCTACAGTAACTACTGAATTGATGTGGTCACTATTCAGTTTAAGAAGTGAGAAGAGGAATAACAGAGTGGAAGGATATCATCACCAACAGAAACCTCCTCAGAGAGTAAGTTTGTAATTAAGTCATTATGGATGCTGAGTTAGGAACTGAGAGAAATCATTGTTTCAGGTTTGTACAGCATTTGAGGAGATACCAGCAGATCCAGTGATGAGGAGTGAAAAGCATCAGAAACCATGTGTGCATTGGATTTATTCCTGCTGGGCTCACTAATGTCAGTGGCAAAGTTCCCACAGACCACAAAATCGCGTGCTCAGGCCCAACTGCTCATGTTGTTGTTTGCTTTTTCTTCATGAGGAAAACACTGAGATATGAAATGGGCAAAAAAATGGGGTAATTGTGATCTTTGAGAAGTCTAACAACATAGTAATCTGACTGCAGCTGCCGTATTGGCTGTTTTCCTTTACACATGAGACATTGATTAAACTCCCTGACATTTCTCTATTTGTACTCCAAACATGCCCTTTATTGTACTAGCAATACTGTTTATAATACTAGGGGTAACAGAAAAGGGAGAGAAAACTTCTTTTTACAGATGTAAGTGGGTTGATAAGACTAGCAATGTTCCTTTTGGCTTGGTTTTGTCTCTCTTTAGGACAGGGATGTGTGAAATGGGCTCTTAACTTTTTCATGTTGGGCATCTTCTAGTCTGCTAAACATGGAAAGCATGAAATGTAACTGATGGTGTTAAGTTATTTTAAGCACAGCTCCCAGGTGTTCACCACTGAATAGAAGCTGGAAGATACAGTAACTGTTCCGAATGTGAAATAGCATTTTTCCTAATAGGTGTTGACTGGGGCTTGAAGTTTAGGATTTGTTAGATTACCAAAAATTCCTTCCTTTGCATTAGTGATTTGAAGTATTTCTTCATCAATTAAAATAAGTTAGGTGAGATATACAGTCATCCTGTATCAATAACTCCAGAAAGGGAATCATAGTACTCAATATCAATTACTCTCTAATCTTTGTAAATTATTGAGACTGTAATATCTTCAGGGCAGTCACTGTCTTCTGTGCTGTGACTGTAGAATGCATAGCATAAAGCGCCTCTACTTTTGGTTGCCTTCCCAGTGCTATCTCAATACAAAATAAGTAACATCATTATGATTCCACTGTATTTCCTTCATGCAATCAGTTTTGTCACAATTCACAAAATAACATCACCAAGACTCAGAATTATCACTGCCATAGCCATAATATGAGAACTGACAGCAGCAAGAAGCACTATTTTTTCTTCTGAAAGGGAGTCCCCTGATAAAAATAGAATTTAAGACCTTTGAAAGGCCATTTACTATTTATAATTTATGTGGCTCTGTGGCAGGTAGTGCAGTCTTAAAATAGAGGAGACTAATGTCTAACATTTTTATCACTTAGGTGAGTAAACTGAGTTGTGGGCATTAGCAGACCAGGTAATGAACCATGAGTTTTACTGATACTGAAGTTTAGAAGGTTATTGTGGAAGCCTGGACACAAACATGTTTGAAATAAGCCTACTAGCTCAAAATAGGTGTATCTTCACTGTAAACTGTGAATTCTAAATTCCTGAACACCCTTGCATAATTATAGCAGTAAGAGCAGCAATATTAACAATAAATAATGTGTAATCATTATTAAATAGGAGTTCAATTCCCTGTTCAAGTAGTCTTGTTGGTACTGTGCTGAGGAAGTTCATAGGAGACCGAAATGAAATCAAGACTCAGACCATTATTTGTAGACATACAGAATTCGACTCTCAAATTTTAAGATTAGTCTGCAAACCACATTCCCATTACTTGTGCTTGTGGGTTTTTTTAATCAACATCATAAATGCGTAAAGTATACAGCATTTTAAATATTCAAAGTACAGTAGAGGCATTACTGTTAATTATGTCTCTTTTATTCCCCCACAAAAAGAATAATTTCTTACTCCTCGCTGTCTTTTTTTCCCCTTCAGTGAAATGTTATATTCAGTGCTGAATATTGAGAATTTGCAGGGCCTTCCAAGTTAGATGCCTGATTAACTCCTGCTTCAGATTTGATGAGATCTTTCTCTGCCTATCTTGAAACTGTGCTTGGACAGACTGGAGAATGGCATGTTATGAAGCAGAGCTGTAAGTGCTGGAGGGCAAAACTCATATCTGAAGACAGGGGAAACAAGGTCTGAGAGAGTTAGCACCATAAGTGTTAAACCTACACATCCTCCTGAAACCAGCTTCTCCAACTTCTCTGTTAATTGTCTTGTTATGTTGCAGTAATCTTTATCCTAACTAAATAGCAAACTAAAGAAATCTGAAATTGCCCTAGCAGGAATCGTGCTTTCTTCAAATCCCAGGAGGTGCTTTAGCAGGCACTAGAGAGTATTTTCAAAATACTAAGAAAGAAGTTTGATATTGTTAAGTGTTTGGGAGTGAGAGAGAAAAACATCCAAACTTAGCTTTGGAAAGCCTGTTCAGTGCAATACAGAAACATCCTTGCTGAAGTGAACGAGGTAGCTCCATCTTTCCGTCGCTAGAGGAAAAGTGCCGTGATACACTTTGCAGGAAAGGAACTTGGTAGTGATGTTGAGCCAACGCTTCTGCTATCATGTAGACTTGTGTCTCAGGTCACAGCCTCTTTGCCATTTCTGCCATTTGCGTGTTAGCCCCATCTCTAGCTCTCGTTGGGGGTGAACCAGCTGATTCCCTAGGTAGGAAGACTTAGGAAGAGGGCAAAAACTGACTCTGAGGTTGGATTCACCTGAAGCTCTTTGCAATTGTGACTTCAGGCTCAGACACACGCCCGGCTGTCAAAGGGATTAGCCAGGAAAATGCAGGGCAGAGATCCTCGATGGCTATCAAAGCAAAGTGAGTAACACAGATCGGACTTCAAGCCTTAAGAGTCTGTGTTTGCCAAGGACACTTATCATAAGCATATATGATTGTCTGTGATTGTTAATGGTTTTTGATGTCCCTTATTTATTTCTGATGAAGCAAGTATGACATCTGTGGGTATCGTCTTAGGTGAACTTTCTATGATAACACACTCTTCTAATAATAACAGCACTTGTATGCATGCTTGCCTTCAAGGCCTGAAATGTGATACAGCTGCTATTGAATTTCCATGCACTACTGCTTTTCAACAGTCAGCCTCTTCCAAGACAAAATGAGGACAGTTAACAGTATTTCAGGATGAAAACAGCATCTTGCATATACAAGGATATATCATCATTTTTCTACAATGTGAATCTGTAGGGTGCTGCAAGCTGCATGTTTAGCTTGTACCTAAGTTGGCTAAGATGGACTGCTATAGTCTGAACAATCCATCCTTAACCCATCTGCTGCTGCTTAGAGAGGGTCAGTTTATGTGAGGATGAGGAAGAGAATGGCAGGCTGCATAAGGAGCCCCAGTCCAAAGCTGACATTGTCCCTACCACCACAGGCCTGCCAGGAAAGGGTCAGAAAGCTGCACTCTCTGGGATCCCCAGATCCTTTGGGTTCTGCTTCTGGTCCTGTCTTGTCTTCAGCCCATATTATCAAGAGTATCTCTTTGCCCTTCCGTTGTTAGGGAAGCTGCTGGGAAGGAAAACTAGTTTATCTGAGGTAGGGAGTGGAAGGTGGATGTTAAGGGAAGAAGATGCCTTCGGAGGTGGGGAGGAGAGTGGAGTTCTGTGTCTTGGATGGGTTGGGGGTTATGGTATGAGGTGGAATGGAGGGCAAATATGCCAGAAGAGAGGTCAGCTGAAGAAGGGGGAAAGGAAGGATCGCTGTCCCTCTCCGCGCCTTTCAAAGTGTCCTTCAGGCACAAGACCTACGTGTCTGTTTTTACATATAGTCTTTCCCCATATATGATTGCTTGCTCCCAGGCCTACTCAGTTGAACCTGAGTACCCTCTTAATACTCTTCTGACTTCTCCCAGCCTTTTCTCTCCCCCAGCTTCCCATGCCATCTCTTCCACCCCTGAAAAATACAACCCTTTTTCTGCCTCAGGACAGCAACATTCAATTTTGCTTTCATAGCTGTGTAGCTTTGCATCTTCTCTTCTGTAAGGTATTCCAATAGTTTCAGTGGTGAATCGTCATGTTGTTAATATGACACTTAAAACACTCCTCTGACTTCTTTCCTACTATAAAGAAACATTCTAATAGGAGAAAAGAAACAGTTACAAACTGACTTCAGGCTAGAAAACAATTATAATCATGGTGAAAGTAACTAATTGACTTCCCTTTAATGCTGAAATTTTAAGTAGGGGTCTTGAAAAAATACTTTAATGCTGCTGCAAAGCTGCCCTTTCCATCAACATCCTTTAAATCAGACATCAGAGAGAGAGAGTGCTAGCAAAGGGTAAGGGCTTTTCTTGTTTGTTCAGTGAGTGTCTGCTGAACAATAAATATTTTTTTATTAGGGTGTGACTGGAAAGTAATCTTATGATGAAATGTGCTCAAGTATTTTCAAGTACTGCTTGTTCAAAGGGCAGTACTTGAAAAAAGGGAGCGATCTTAAGTTTGATCCCAAAGGAAACTTTCCAGGTGCCTAGCTAGAGGAACATACGCCAAGGTGAAATATTCCATTATCAGATATAAAGTATCAACTGTTGGTTGGTTACATTCTAGTAATGAACCATCCTGAAATTATAGATCAATCTGTCTTTGATTCCTACGCTGTGTTTTAATGCACAGTGAGCTATTTTCTCTCTACTATTCCATTTTGCTTAATTGTCCATATTGTTGTTAAGTACCGAAGAGAGTAAAGGGGTTTTGGCTGAATCTGGAAAGAGTACACTAAGCTATTAAATGGAGAATTTCTAATCTACCCTTACGTTTAAAATGTTGCAGTCTTCTATCAAAATATTAATCCAGGTATGACCATTAAAATCTGAAATTCTTTATACTAGCTTTTATTGACCATCAAGCAGATGGTGCAATCTAGTTAAAATGCATCTAATATGATATGAAAAAAAATTAGTTCTTTTTAAAACCATTCCTTAAGACTGAGAACACATATCATATATATATATATACACACACACTCTCATATCTGCAATCATAGTAATGTTGGCATATTGTTCTTAGTAGGCTAAGTTAAAAGACCACAATGAGCCAGAATGCTGTTTCCAGGATGCTGTAGGAGTCAGGCCAAATTTTACACAAAGTATAACTAATTATTTGTTTTCCTGTCCTGCATGAAAAGACTCATTTCTTGGTGATCACCACAAAACAAAACCAGGACACCATCCACTAGCAGCTCTAATTATTTCTTAGCTACAGTTAAAGAAAACTGATATTCAAAAGCCAACTGGACATGGTTATGGCCAGCCTGCTCTAGATGACTCTGCTTGAGCAGCAGGGTTGGACCAGGTGACCTCCAGAGGTCCCTTCAATCTCAACTGTTCTGTGTTTCCTAACACAGAGTTTATGAAGATGAAGCCTTTCCTAAATGGAATTCAAAGACAAACGTTTGTTATACTTGAAGGCTATCAGACAAACGTTTAATGGCATTTTCAAACTCTTTACTGAAGAGGTAAATCTCCCCTGTCCAATCCCATTATAGTTACCTGCTTCCTTTGCATACCTTATTAGATAGACACTATATTTATATGCTTCTCTACAGACAAAATAAAAAAGTCTCAACTGGGGCTTACTTGCAGCTGCAGAACTATAAGGCTGGTACCTTGCTAAAGAACTATTGCAACTAAATTGCCTGCCCAATACAACTGAAGTAATAAATAATCTGTATTTTTATTAACTTTAATTAAAAATTGCTAGAAATATATAGGTATAAATTTCTTTATTACCTTAAATGAGTTTTCATTAGAACTCTGATCCAGCAGAAATCCAGTCTAATATTGAAACTTCTTAAGTATACTTCTGCTAAGTACAGCACTACACACACCTTTGGGAATTCATCACCCATCACAGAGTATCTGAGGCATATGCGAAAAATGGGATAGTAGGAAAGGATGAAGTGTGTGAGCACTGAAACACAAGGGTTATTTTCAGTCTTCGACTTACAGCTGTAAGTTCAAGGAGAATTTTGATCCCTTTGTTGACATCCAAAACAAGCGCTAAGACAGTTTACTCATCCAGCACAGATTCTGTGGGAAGATCAAGACAAAGTTCTACTTCAGAAAGTGACAGTTCTTTGTTTGGGATCCCTATCTTAGGTCTAGATGTTGTTGGAAGTTTAGACTGACAAGCTTTAAGGGACAGAGCAGATATTTTTGAGATAATCATATTAAAGAAAATGCACCTTTGTGCTGGAAAAGCTCTGATTTTCATTTGCTAACTAATTGAATTATTGCTGTATGTATGTAAAATGGGTTTTCAAGTGTACGTAATTATGGAACTGCCAATGCTGTCTCTGGGATAAGAGACCTACTCGTGATGAATGTGCCAATAAGTTTCCCACTTCTCTTTTCAGAAATTTCTTCAGAGACATACATAACTAACATGCGGTGTTGTGACTTGCAGAACAGCTGCATCATTAGGAAGTCAAACTGTGCTCTGAAAAATATACATTGAGGATGACTTCATTATCATAAGCTTTTGCTCTAGAATTATTCTGAAACTGACGTAGTAACTGTAGCCAAGTGCAACAGAGAAGGTAACACTGTAGTGTATTTCTGAACAGAGGACTGGGCAATAAACAGGACTATGGTTATAAGTCATATAAACGTCATGAGGCAGCAAAGCAGAGAATTTAAAAGAAAAAATGGCTATTACTGCGGATTGATAATTTATCTTTTAATCTAATTTTCTGTAAGCAAAGATATACCAGTTGTATTGGGTTTGCATGGCAAGGTTTTGGTAGCTGGGGGGGGCAGGGCTACAGGGATGGCTTCTGTGAGAAGCTGCTAGAAGCTTCACCCACGTCCAACACAGCCAATGCCACCTGGCTCCAAGACGGACCCGCCGTTGGCCAAGGCCAAGCCCATCAGCGACAATGGTAGCACCTCTGGGACAACAGATTTAAGAAGGAAAACCAAAGTTTCTGTGGCACAGAAACTGCAGCTGGAGAGAGGAGTGAGAACACATGAAAGAAACAACCCTGCAGCCCCCCAGGGCAGTGAAGAAGGAGGGGCAGGAGGTGCTCCAGGCGCCGGAGCAGACCCCGTGGGAAGCCCGCGCTGGAGCAGGTTTGCTGACAGGACTCGTGACCCCGTGGGGGAACCACGCTGGAGCAGTTCGTGAAGAACTGCAGCCAGTAGGAAGGAGACCCACGCTGGAGAAGTTCGTGGAGGACTGTCTCCTGTGGGAGGGACCCCAGGCTGGAGCAGGGGAAGAGAGTGAAGAGTCCTACCCCTGAGGACGAAGGAGCGGCAGAGACAATGTGTGATGAACTGACCGCAACGCCCATTCCCCTGACCCCTGTGCTGCTACAGGGAGGAGGGAGAGAAACTCGGGAGTGGGGTTGAGACCGGGAAGGACGAGTTGGGGGGAAGGTGTAGTAAGCTTTGGTTTTATTTCTTATTATCCTACTCTGATTTGATTGGTAATAAATTAAGTTAATTTTCTCCAAGTCAAGTCTCTTTTGCCCGTGATGGTAATTGGCAAGTGATCTCTCCCTGTCCTTATCTCAACCCACAAGCCTTTCATTATATCCTCTCTCCCCTGTCCAGCTGAGGCGGGGAGTGATAGCGCAGCTTTGGTGGGCACCTGGCATCCAGCCAGGGTCAACCTATCACAACCAGTACCTCTGAAAGTGGCTCGCCACAATATTTGGTGCTTACCACTCTGGCACAAGTTCCAAGTATTACTTCAGCACTTAATTTCAGTTACATGGTTGTACGCCTCTGCTTAATAATATGTGTTCTTCTGCAGTGCCTACCCTGTAGATTTTCTGTCTCTGGGAAGCTATAGCCCATAAAGATCCCAATACCACATCTTTTTCCAAGAAAAACTTAATGCTGAAGAGACAGTGTCCTAACCCACTATTCAAAGTACAAAATCAGTTAGTCTCTGACAAAAGCACAAACATTCCTCAGCCCCAAAACAATGTGTTTAGTTTAGTTTTTAAAAACGAGATTTTGTTTAACCTGACATGAATCATAGGCTTGATTCAAGTTCAGGAACTGAACTGAAAAAGGAAGAAAAGCTTTTTCAGTAAAAGACAGTGGCAAATGCAAGCATGGTACAATTTTCAAAGGACACCTCTCACAGCCCTGTTGACACTTGAAGCATAGGAAAATATGAAACTCTGATTATATCCCCCAAAATCTCTTTTAGAAGGTAAACAGGTAGTAGCTACTTCTCTTTTACACACCTGTTTTGTATATTTACAGCAACTGATCATTCCAGATTTGGGGGGGGGGGGGGGGGGGGGTGGTTTTCGTTTTGTGACGGCTGATTTCTCTGTTTGATCTCTTTCCTGGAAGAAAAACCAAACAAATTCCTCTGTTTAGCTTGGACTTAGAGTACGAAATTATCCTAAACACATGGATTATGAGCCCTTTCATCTCTGTCCTGTGATGTGGTAAAAATGTCTGTCTTCTCTGACAGATCATCTTAAACTTTCCCTTTTGATGAAATCTTTGACATAACATGGGTGCAGCATTTGCTGGTAATGCTATTTTTTCTGGTTTGTTACTCACCCATGAGAGAGAAGCAAATGGGGAGGTCTTACAATCTTGAACTACCCTAGATTTAAACATGTATTTGAGGTGGGTCATTTGTGAAAAGACACAAAGCATATTGGATAAAAATAATGCACCTTCCAGCCGTTTTTCATCACGTGTTACAGTAGTCTAGCATTAAACATTTATTTGTTTGATAGGCACTAGTATTGATTTTAAGTTGTAAATACATTTTCATATAATATTCCATTCAACATAAAATGGGCCTTTATACTTGACTGATAAGTCACTGAGCTGAAATTTGGTCTTGGCTGTGTTGGTGTAAGTGTCTATCAACGACATGCTAATGCAGAATTTGACCCTTTTGCACAGGAGGACTCAGTAGATTTGCATATGAAGAGTTCTTGTTATAAAATACAATATTCTAGGGAAGTATTAGCCAGTGCTTACAATCGAGCAATTATCTGGCTGATATTGTCCCAGTTATATATGTGGTTAAAACTGAATTTTTTTTTCAAGACTTTCAGTCCTCAGAAATAATTTTTCAATACAGAGATAATTTTAATACAAATTTTGTATTTGGCTTCTGTGGTCATAATTTAGGTATTTGATTGTGGGATGCTTTGGGGTCTCAACATGTAGGATTCCTTTTTATTTCCCATAAGTGTTTGTCCTCTTGCAACAATCTCTTTTCATACACAGTTATGATGTATGCCCTGATAATCAAAGAGGATATTTTAGGGACTAAGGATTGTTATTGGAATTATTTTTTTTTTTAAGTTTGTGCTCTTGAGGTCTAGCCAAATTTAGATAGCAGCTTTTTAAGATTAGAAAACAAGAAGCTGCGAGACTACCTCATTTGAATCTCTATTTATACGTAACAGTTCCACAGAAATTTTCGCCTGTGCTCATCCATTTCCCCCCTTCTGACCAACAATACAGCTCCCTCCAAATCAACCTGGCACTTACGAGCTGGCGATTTTGCAAGCTCACTAGAAACAATACTTTTGAAAGATAGATTGTTATTACTTGTTTCTTCAGTCCATCCTATTCCTAGATAAGGAACCCAGTTATGCCTTCTTGTTTGTTTTTATTTTTGTTAGTGCTACTAATTACTTAATTTTTTTAAAAAATACAGATACTCTAATAGTTGTATTATGGATGCCTCAGGTTTAAAGAGGGATATTGTTGTGATTTAGGCTAATAGTTATAATTTATCATTTGCTACCTGTTCCATGAAAGATTTTGCACAACTGCCTGTGTTGCAAGACTTGAACACTTACAAGAGATTATATCAGTTCACTGAGCTAGACTGTGATTCTGTTTGCTGCTACTGTTAATTTGGCCTATCCCCTTTGCTATCCTAGAAGTTACTTGGGAAATCCTCCAGCATGTGAAAGGCCAGAACGCAGCACTGTATTTCACTGTTGTTGGGTTTTTTTAAAATGCTCTAGTAAAATATTACATTCTAGTGTGCAATTTCTTAAGCCTCAAATACTGTTGAAAGCTAGAACAGACTAATCTTTCAGAGTACGTTTTCTTTTGATAGTCAGAGGAATTCACAGTCATAACTCATTTGTGTTTTCTTCTGTGGTAGTGTGATGGCTCTGTAGGGAGGAAAGGTCTGCACGTATTTGTACACTAACCCTGGTTCTCTGGCTATGGTAAGAAACCCTCTCTGGGACTGCATGCACATAGAAATGGGGGCACAGAGGAATCCATATTCAGTTTGTTAACCTAGTAGTAGAGCCTACAAATTACTTCTGGCCGGGTAGTTTGGGTAGCTATTTGAACGCATGCTTTGTCTGTGTAGAACTGCAGCATTGCTTAATTGGTATTTTCCCCTTGGTTGCTTGGTTGAAAAGTTCAGTTTGTCACAGCTAATCTTTAATCCACAGCAACTCCCAAATGTATTTAGTGCACTGAATATATTGAGTAGTACATGTCAAGGATGGAATAATAAATTAAAAGGTCATTTGTGTGCAGTGAAGTATGATTAAGGTTCTCGGTAATTTGCACGCCTCTGAGCTCAGATACCTGCTGGCGACAGTCCTATACTGAAAGTGCATAGCACGGGTATGGTAGGTTAACCTCAGCTAAGGGCTGAACTCCTCCCCATCTTCTCACTCACTCCTCCTCCTCCTCAGCAGGGCAGGGATGGAAAATAGGACAGGAAAGCTTGTGGGTCAAGACAAAGATAGGCAGATTGCTTACCAATTATTGTGGAGGGCAAAACAGACTCAAATTGGGGAAAACTAATCTAATTTATTGCCAATTAAAATAGATTTGAGTGTTAGAACCAAATACAAACTTTAAAACACCTTTTCTCCCCCCCTTTAACGTGCTCAGCTTCATTCCATCACTCTGGACTCCTCTACACCCATCTCTGAGTAGCAGTGGGGAAGCTATCAGGAGGGTAGGACTGTCAGTACATCGTGGTTTCTCTCTGCCGTTCCTTCCCTCTCCACACAGTTCCCTTGCTCTGGCGTGGACTCTTCCCATGGGCTGCAGTCCTTCAGGGAAAACCTGCTCCAGCACGGGCTCTCCATGGGCCACAGTTCCTTCAGGAAACATCCAGCTGCTCCAGTGGGGGGTCCTCCATGAACTGTGGAGGATATCTGCTCCAGTGCCATAGAGCACCTCCTCATCATTCTCTGACCTTGGTGTTCCCTCTGCTGTCACTCATTTCTTTTGATCCTACCTCACCTCTCTCTGTCTGGCTTTATTTTGCCCTTTCTTAAATATGTTTTCAAAGAGGTGCCGCACACTTGTCTGTGATGGGGTTGGCCTGTGGTGGGGCTGTTGCAGAGACGTAGATAAAATCTCTATGAATCGAGTGCTTGTGCTGCTAGTGTAACCAAAGTTGTGTGCAATTTGCATACCTAGTTTGCCTTGCCATTTTGTAGGGCATGGGAGGGGATAGCAAAGGGAGGCTATAACTGTAGTTATAACTGATCTATTTGATACACTGTAATTTATTAACAGAAAACTACAGAGTTGGGGTTGCCTGGAGGTATAATCATGCCCTTCTGGAATGGCTTGTTCAACAAAACTCACTCTGGTGACCAAGAATGCACAGACAACCTTAAGCACTATAGATTTCATAACCAAAGGAGATTTGCCTGCACTGAAGCTGTATTCACTGTCTTAGCCATAGCTACTGTAAATATTGGAGGGCTAAATGAAAGCAGTTTGGCAGTGAGAGAATGATGCAATCTGGAAGGACTTCACTGCGATTGAATTGAGTGAAACATTTTTCTTGCATGTGGATGCACATGGCACAATGAAAGGAGTGAATGCGCATCTCGAGGTTTAGTATGTCCCTTGTTCAGTACTGCTTCAGCTGCAGAACCTAGGGTGGTCTTGCTATTGACAGCAATTAGGTCGGAGATGAGTGTTGCCTGGGTGTTTAATGAGAGGAAAATAAAAATGTAACATCCTTAAAGAGAAGAGGGCTGTAAGATGAAGCACATGCAACATTTTTTACCATGAAGCAAGAAAGTGTTTTAGTGGTAAAGGCAGATCTTGGTTTATATTGTTCGTAAACAAAGGTATTCATGGCATGGGTTGCTGTTGAAAACAGTGTCTGAATGCATATGCTACTTAATTCTTACTCCCTACTTGTCAGAACCTTGAGATTTGCTAGTCTCAGCATTCATGGACATGATATTCAGCCAAGGAAATAACTGTGTGTCATTCTTTTATCTCTCAGTTTCCCAGGGTTTTGTTGATTGTGGTGGTTACAGAGTACCTTTAGGTGTTAGAGATCACTGTTACCAAGATGGTTTGTAATTGAAATGCTACTTGTAGCTGGGCAGGGAGAAAGGAGGCTCTGGTTTCAACAAACAGTACACCTTGAATTGGTCATGATTTCCAGGTGTGGAAGATGTAGCTAAAGGCTTAGTGAGAGAAGTCACAGGTATCTGTGTGTCTAAATTCCAATTTTTGTCAGCTTTAATATTTAGTAGTTACAATAACTTGAAGGACCAGAGAAAAAAATATTACTTTCTACGCCTTCACCCCTTCCTTGTGACTCCTTATAGCATATTAGTCAGCGGTGCTATCGTTTTTGTCCTGTCCCTTTATGTCACTGCAGCTTAAAAATATTCCTTGCTTTCTGGCACTAGATGCAGATTCATTCGTTCATGTGGTCACCCCCAAATAAGCTGTGGTGTGCCAGTTGGCCTTGGGGCCAAGGAATAATTCCTCGCCCTTTCTTTTTAATTGTATAAGCATAGAGGCCTATGATAAAGTCGTGAGAACAGGACTTTGGAATTCTTATTCCAAGGCAGCTTGCCTAGAAGAAAATTGTTTGCATAAACCCCATGTTCTGTGATAGCCTGATAGCTATCATCACCATCCTTCTCAGTTGCTAGTGGGAATTCTAGAAGCTCCACTGCACAGTCAGAAATTATGACTTCCAAAGAACGGTTTCACGGGCCATTGTCTGTTGGTGTTTCCCATGCATTGAGGAGGACAAGGCATCATTTCCGTAGCTTGGTCTTACAGTCAGTCACCAGATAATAGAAATCCTGTACAAGCACGTATCTGGAAAAGCTTATGTCCCACCTGCTGACACAATTGATGCCTGCTTTGTGGAAGTTTATCTCCTTGATATTCCTTCACCAATGCTGAAACAAAACATAGACTATCCAGAGTTACGGTGATTCTAGAAGATCCCAGGAGATCATGGAGGGGGAAAGGGGACATTAATCTGAAAAAAAAACCCCTTCAGGTCTTTAAGCCAATACTTAACATCTGCACCTTATATGTCATAGCTGAAGAACTTAAAATTTACAGACTTAAGAAATTCAATGAATTCTGTCTAAGTTGTCCCAGGTAGATCTTCATAATTTATTATTGATATAAAATACTAGAGGATTAGGTCCTAAAAAGGAATTATGTCAAGTGATAAAAATACAGTACAGTCAAGGGATTTTGGATAAGTTACCTTATCCAAATGCCTGATACTTACTGCTAGGAAGATTGTCTAGGGTAAAATGAAGCCCAGTCACTGTCCGGCAGTAGGCAGTGTAAGAAAGAGAAATGTTGTCTGAAGACATCAGAAAAAAATTTAGACTATCGAGTCATGCATGAAAGCAGGAAGCTTGTTACAGAAAAATGTTGCAGAAATTATTCATAATGATCTAATTTTCTTTGAATTAGTTGTAGCAACCTTGCCAAAGGAATAATCAAAGGAAATATATAGATTAATCTATCATTTTTTATCTTGTGACTAAAAGAAGAAAAGAAAGATTCTTGCAAATGTGATGTAAAAAGCCACAATTAAGGTTAATGAGGAGAAGAAATTCCCAGCTCTCATAACTGATGATTATGAACACCTGCTGTTCAGTATTGCTGCCTTAGGGGACTGGGGAGTTCCATGTACTACTAACTGGATAAATATTAAGTGACTTGAATGCTTTGAGACTGACCAAAGTCATGGTTTGACTTCTCAGAACTCCATTCAAAAACAGTAGACTCTATCAATTATAAGGAATATTAGGATTTTTTTTTTTTTTGGTGGGAAAGAAAATTTTGGCTCATTGGGAAACTGATGGCTCAGAAGATCCCAAGCTGGGATTACCAATATGTCCTGTGTTAGTGCAAGACTATAGATTTCAAGCTTAACTGAAGGAAGTATATGAATCTTAGAAGAGCTGGGAAAGCCTTTAAATAGAGTGGTTTCTCAGTTTTACCTATGGCATAGATAGCACACTGCAACAATACAATGTTATCATTGTGCCATATTAGAAACATTCTAATGACATAAGCATATTTTAAATTTCTCTCAAATTCTCTTTTGTCACTTTAACGACATCTGTCATTTGTGGTAGAACAGCCGTTAAGGTTGTGTAATGATTACTGACGTGCAACATTTCATTTTGAAAGGCCCAGTACAGTTGCTTCCTGAAAGGCACTGAATAAACAAAGCTGCAAGCTGATGGCTTCTGTTCATCTCACAACAGAAATGCAGTATTTGGGTCTCATGCAGGTTCCTTCGGCAATACTGTCACTGTATTTTAAAATTAAAAAGAAAGGAACTTGACACACAAAAAGTTAGTTGCAATACATTGTTTTCCTCAACTACAACTTGTGAAAAAAGTGCATTAGAAACCATTCTCAGAGCACTTACAATGTTTGTTTTTATTTTTACTGGAGGCAGTCCTTAGAACAATGGGTTTTTTCATGCTTTTCTAGTCTGATGACCATTTAACATTTTCTGATGGACAATAGGGTTGTTTTTCTTCATTACATTTTGCTTAGGTGCCCTGTGGACCACAAGCTGAAAATCTTTTGACTAGGGCATACGGTAGTTGACCCAGTACACACACATACACACACATGTAAAATAAGCAGTAGTATATGAATAAGCTCACCTGTTTGATGTAGGAAAGTGGATAAGCTCTAAGCTCTTCCAGTTAGAAGCAGATAAATTCTGATTACTCCTGAAGACACCAATGAATGTAACAAAAATAACGCCCATGCCTCAAAGTCCTTGGAATGCAAGATATAAGTAGGTCAATACAGCAAATATACTAGGTAGAAATAGGTGTATTTTAGCCTGTAGATGTCTACTGGTAAATCTGCATGTTCTAGAAGTCTGGAACACTCAGTGTAAATAATTTGCAATGGTTTGAAAACCAAACCATCTTTTAAATTTGCTTGTTTAACTTTTCATAGTCAGTCCTTGATCCACAAAGCAATACCTGATTTTTTGTGAAATGTAGATATAAATTAAAATGTCTCTGCATTACAAGTAGTAGATGGAATATTTTACCTTGCTTGTATCACAAAAATGGTAACATCTGGATTTTTTATGCGGCTAGTGCTCATCCTATATACCTGCCAACATGGATCAAATGTGCAGTGCAAACCGCCAAAAAAATTGCATTGGTTGAATAAGCAGAGTTAGGAATTTTGTTGATAATAAATAGTATGGGCATGAACACATAAAGCAATGTGATTATATTGTATTAAAGCAACATTATTTTATTATTAGATGATTATTATATGTCATAAACATATTGTTATGTGCTATAAACAATATGGTTATGTATTATTATATTATTTTATTATTGTATTCTAACATAACCACAGTTCTCATCATTTAATATGTTCTGGCATAGAGCATCTCTCATACTTGAGTTTGACCAGTGTCTATTCAAAAGCAGCACTATTAACGTATTATCATATAAAACAGCTGCTCATATTTGTTCATAAATATAACATAGATAACCAAAAAAAAAAATTTCTTTCTACTAGAAAAAAAAATCAGCTCAGGTTACATAATGGTAAATTTACCATCTGGATAGAAAAAACAAAACACCAGAAAATACAGATTCATAGTGGGACTGAATAATCGAAACATAAAATAAAGCATATATATATACACATATATGTTCTTTTTAATATATATAAAAATACGTTTGTATTTTTTTATATATATGTGCTGCATGTTGACCCCCTGAGCATCAGATAATTTTCCATACCACGTATTATGCGCGTTTATTTAATTTGAAAGGCACAGCCACTTACAGAAAGATCTAGAAAGTTTTGGCACTGAACAAACTTTGGCTAATTCTCAGCTCTATTTCATCAGGTTTAAAGAAAGCAGTATTTTGTGTAAAACTGTAATCACAAAGTAGGAAATCAGAATTACTGAACCTCTTTTTATGCTAAAGAAGCTAATGGCCCAGGGAGAAGCAATGTAAGGCAGAAGAGTTTCAGTTAGCTGCAAACTTTGTTAAAGCCTGTAACCCTGACAGATACTCTTCTCCTCAAAAGAAAGTGCAGATAATCCTTTTTATGCTGTAAAAGTGGTTGATGTGAGACATGTGAAAGGAAAGCGAGGTTGCTGGAGGATATATTAAGCCACATAGCAGGTTGGTTTGTCTGGATTACTACCGAGTCTCTGTAATTGTACATGGAGACTGAACTCTGACCTGTATATATTGAAGTGGAAAGCTTGCAGCAGTATTGAGGCTCACTAGGAAAAGAAGGAAAGAGGCAAAGTTTGTGTGGTTCAGGACTTTGTGGAATTACAGTCTGGGGGTGAACCCATGCTGTTGTTTTTTCTTGCCTAGGTAATTTGAATATGATGAGAGACTAGCCATACTACAAGATAAATCTGAAGTAAATACTCGGCTTTAGAAATCTGAAAGAACTGTGGAGACATCCCGTTGGAATAGAAACCCATTTATGTTCCCCGGGGAAATCAGATTTTGAAGGAACTGGATGAAAGATTCAATTCTTTTCTTGGGTGACACAGTATTAGAGTCACAGTTGATAGGAACTCTGTCAGGAACCATTTCTGTTGAACACACGTTTTTACAAATGGACTCTAATAAATTCGTTGAGGATGAAGGTATTTACATCAATTCATTTCTTTTGTCCACAAGGACATGTTCTAAAGATTATGCTTCACACCTTAGATAACTCCTGCCATTTCTTCAACTGCTTCCCTCCCCATTCATCATCAGGCTGAGACTCTGAAGATTTTACCCAATAGTTAGTCACCATCCATCTCTGAAAAATGTGATTCAGTCTCAGAAGGAAGAGAACCAGGATGAGATACTCATATGTATGCTAAAGTTAAAATAAGATTCTTTAGCCTTAGGTATTTCTCAAGAAATTTCCCAGAAATCCCCCTGATTTCTGTTTATTTACTAACTTCATTCCTCTTTCCCCTATATATTTTCACTTTTAGAGGTAGTCATCTGCCTATGCTATGGTACAGATAAGTCAGTCATTTAAACAGATGTTTCATTTTTTATTGTATTTGCCCATCTTCTCTCTCATTTTTACAAATCCAATTGATTCCTGATCAGCTTGACTTGACCAAGAAAATACCACCTCTAATAAGCATTCAAAAGAGGGCGAGGTTTTGGAAGATTTTTATTTCTTTATGTCTGTCTTTAAGGTGTTAATTATTGGCCTAATTAAGCCAACATTTCCAGGTTTTGGAGGAAAAGAGTTGGAAGGAAACAGTTTAGAGAGGCTGATTTGATCTTCTTATTGCAAAATACATAACCTACTCAATTATGGCTTTCTTTTCCTCCTTAAGTGTATGTGAGTAATATTGCATAGAGAGCATAGTAGCAAAGTTTAATTTTTTCTTCTCTGCCTCTAGAGAAGGTATAGCTCTTTACAGACTACAGAATAGTCTCCTTCTAAGTATGGCTCAGCGTCATGTTGATCAGTCTCCTGATGCTGTACAGAAATTCTGGTATGCAATGCTGTTTCTTTTGCTAGTAAAGTACGCCCTCATATAGATAAGCTGCAAGTGAAGGCCACTTTGGATAAAAACTAATACTATTTCTATTCTCAAGAACACCAATACTGACTTGAGGACATAATGAAGTTTGTGTCTCTTGCTTTGGCTTCATCCACTTCTTCTGAGCAGCTAGTGCATTCTCACATTCTTAATCCTCCTGCCAAGACATCCCATCATGACCTTGGCTCAGTGACTCAGGATGGGAATTTCCAAAGTCTTCCAAAAGCCCCTTTGGTGCCTGTTAGGGGGAAGACATGAATGATTTGACTGCAGTTGTGGGAAGTACCCTTTGAAATATGCTGTTTAACTTCGAAATTGCAGGCGTATCCTTATTCCCATCCAGCCCCTTGCCAAATTCTGCTATTCAGAACGAACTGATGTAGATGATGTAGTAGATTCACAATGAGTTGGAATAATTTTGCTTTCACTGTTATCATTTAAGGTGGCTCTCACTTCTTTTCCTTCCTCCTGTTTTCTTTCATTCCTATAGTGGATGTTTCATTTTTCCTGTCTTTTCAACACTACAAGGAAGAGGTTGGCAGCTCAGTTGCCTTTGAGTATAACTGTAAGAAAAGCAAATTTTATGATATTGGAGTTATTGATAATTACAGCTAGGCTAATCTTAGATGACTTTATTATGATATTGTTCCTACATATTTATTCCATATTCTTCTTATAAGAAATGCAACCAAATATTTATAGCTCCATCCTGTTGTGGTGTTGCCCACATTAAAATAGGAAAGGATGGCCGGCAGAGAGATTCACAAGGATCATGGGGCATTTAGTTTGGGTTTAGTGGACAGTAGAACCACAATATCTGTGATGCAGCTGTCTAGACAAATGAGTTGACTAACAGTGTACATGTAATTTACATACTTGGAATGGGTAGTGATGTAATTTTCTAGTGCTCTGTGTTGTAGGAGAGCTAGTTCGCAACATGCCTCTGTCCTAGTCAGTTTGCCTGGATGCCATAAGCTACTGGACAGTAATTTTCTGTGTAAATGCAAATGTCCTTTGCCTTGCTTTATAAAATAGACGATACTTCTGGAAACACTCGCCCATCCTCTGGTGTGATAGGAGGTTAATACAGTTGCTCCAGTGTAGCCACTTGAATCCCTGTGATCTGCTGCACCTGCATGTCTAGTATTCCTACTTAGAGGCAGAAGTACTGAAAAATGGAACAGTTCTTTGGTACTCAAAAATATAACTGGCAAAACATGCAGGCAATGGTAACTCAGTCACATTTTCTGTTAAGGCATGTAACGATACCACTATTTTTCAGGTGCTGAACTAGACTTATAATAAAAAAAAACCCTGAATCTGTTGAAATCTCTGTGGGGCCTGTTCAGAAAGCTGCAGCAGGAAAAACAAAGAGCAGGCTGCTGCTTTTAGGAGTTTAAGTCAACGTACACTGTACTGGCTTCTACAGTAGAAGAAGTAGACGCCTCCTTGGCCTCTGTTAAGCTTTGGATCTGGACCCTTGGTTGAAGCAGTTGAAACACTGCTTTAGCTATAGAGAATGCCTGTTGATACATATAGCAAATACACTGTTTGCCCTCCTTTGTAAGTGTTACCACTGTACATTGGGCTGACTGACTCAAATGCTCGTTGCCTTTCTGAGCTTTTGGCACATGGAGCTGGAATGGATCCTAAAGTATGTTTCTAACTATTATTTTCCTCACATAGCCATATGAACAAGATAGATAATCTGAAATTGTTGCTGAGCCCTCAGCTACCTCACTGCAGGCAAAGAATCCCCGTTTTTTATATTTCCCTCAAAACAGTGAAGCTCCCAATAAGAGAGCTAGGTGCAGTTCAGAATTTGCCTTTTTCCACTACCATTAATGATTCTGGCTTCAACAAAGTTCTCATTTCCAAATGAACTAGCATCAGTGAACACTTACATCAATCCCTTAAAAGGGGATTTGAATGGAGAAAAAGATGAAACCACCCATACCATCGCTCAGGACAAATGAGGAGTCACCTGTTTCTGCCTGGGCAAAACAGACCATCAGCTGTAGACCTGCAGTACTCTATTAGCCTGCCCTTTGCTTGCTCCTAAGGTTCCCGTGGTTGCTGGCATCTGCTGGCACTGAAGGCATCTTGCCCATTAAAATAGCATCTCCTTGGTTAAAGAAGGGACAAATGGACCCCTGCCTCTGGTACTCTGGTACAGCCTCATGCAGCCACATAGGTAAATGCCTAAGGAGGGCCACTCAGGATGTAAGAGCTTGCTTTGGGTTATCAGAGGAGAATACTACTTCAGTGTACTTAACAGTGATAAAGCCATACTACTACCTTAATTAAATCACTGTATAACCTTAGTTAGAAATTGGGGTGACTTAAAAAATTGTGGGGAAACTGTCAGATGCTACTTTTAAGGTCCGAATGTCTACTAGGGAGATGACGTTGATAATTCATACTGTGTCCTGTAACTGTAAAAGACAATCGAACATTGCAGAAACTGAAATCTATTGAACATGCAGCGTAGCTGGACTGCTTATAAGAATATCTGGACTGTAGATATTATTGGTTAAATTCCGTTATATGTTTTAAGAGGGAGGTATTATAGCTAATAGTCTTGTCTAAATATACCGATGCTGAGCCAGAACCGACTTTAAACTGTGAGGACTTTCAGATTTCTCCTATGAAATTATCTGCATAGTACCTGATCAACAGGTGCTCAAATATTCGGAGCCACTGGAGGCAACGTTCTGTTGATGAGCAACCAATATTTATCTTCAGGGTCTAATAAAACAACAAGAAGGCAGAGGATGTCAGACATCATCCGCACTAGAGCTACTTGCATTATCCTGTTAAAATATAGACAGAAATACGGATACTGAATACCAGGAAAGGAAATGAAAAATAGATTTTAAAGTATTGCAAAGACAGGAACAGAGTAGTCCAAAACTTCTATGGAAGAGCATTATTCTTGTCTTCTGGTGTCAAAAGGCAGAGTTATTTTTCTTTCTGAACATAGAAACACTCTGCTATGAGTCACCTTAGTCCCAAACGGAGTTGGATTAATTGGAGAAAATACAGTATTAATCTTTTTCTTAGCATTTCCCAACAGTAGTTGGAAAAGATTAGATAGTAAATGTCACACAAATGACTAGACCTTGTGTAGAAGAAATACCTTCCTCAACCTAGGGATGTTTACTTCAAAAGTAGGCACCCTCAATTAGTTTTTACTGTTCTGCCTGCAGTATTAACAAGTCAGATCAGATTCATGCATGTCTTAGTCATATTGAATCTTTTCCTCTGGGATATGTATGAATTCCCTCACTAAAAAAAAAAAAAATACCAACCTGGCCTTAATTTAGTCCATCCTTTATACAGATGAGATCACCTCTTATAACCATAGGATTCAGGATGTAGTAAAGCTTTCAATGGGCAGCTTAGCTCTCAGGAAAGGGAAAACCCCAGGAGAAATACTGGAGAACCAGATTAGCAAATGGCCTTTTTTGGTTCTAGAATATGCATCTGGAACAAGTGGAGGTGAAACGAAATAAAAGAGATATGGCCAATGTCCAATAGAAAGTGGCTAACACGGTGGCAAGCTGAGTGGTCACAGACTTAGCAATATTCTTTGGGAAAGACAAATTCATAGTATTTAACATACTTGCCACTGGTAAATGATTTAATGAAAACCAGAATAAAATTAATCAGGTAACTGATTTTCACAATGGCCAAGGTAAAACTTATCTGAGCCAAGGAGCTGTTTGTTTCTCCCATCATGAATACTGCTGGACTGTGTCTTAAGCTCACCCAAACCTAGAAGAAAATTCCTTTATCTCTTTGATTAAAGACCACAGTTGTAACTCGGTATTACTTTGCCTATGCATGTGACATCAGGTAAGAGAAAATCATACTAAATGCATACCATTGTTTTAAGGAAAAATTTAAAATGTGGGACCAGTTTACTTCATCTGAACTATGTAATAAACACTTCTTTTATTGATGTTTTGCAGTGGCAAATAATTTGTTTATTTCTTCTGTGATACTTCTGCCAGTCTCTAATCCTGATATCAACGCACTTATGAATTTACCAATCAGTTAGTCTATAAGTCACCTGGAAGATGACACCCACTGTGCTCAAATTTATGTTCTTTCTCTTGTAGTTTACTGGAGATTCAGCTCCTCAGAGTGCAGAAGATTGACTTTTGGGAGTAACCCAGCAATAAGGGAGTACCAGGCAGTGTATTTGTTGCCATAATAAGATGGAGACTTTCTTCCTGGTAAGTGGACAGCTGAATGACTCAGCCATTTATCAAATTGTCTTGGTTTAAGCCCAGCCAGCAACTAAGCCCCACACAGCTGCTCACTCACTTCCCCCCAGTGGGATGGGGGAGAGAATCAGAAGAGTAAAATTGAGAAAACATGGGGGTTGAGATAAAGACAGTTTAATAGGTGAAGCAAAAGCACAAGCAAAGCAAATCAAGGAATTCATTCGCCGCTTCCCATGGGCAGGCAGGAGTTCAGCCATCCCCAGGACAGCCGGGCTCCCTCACGCGTAACGGTTACTTGGGAAGACAAACGCCATCACTCCCAACGTCCCCTCCCTTCCTTCTTCTTCCCCCAGCTTTATATGCTGAGCATGGTGTCATATGGTCTGGAATATCCCTTTGGTCAGGTGGGGTCAGCTGTCCCGGCTGTGTCCCCTCCCAGCTCCTTGTGCTCCCCCAGCCGACTCGCTGGCGGGGCAGGGTGAGGAGCAGAAAAGGCCTTGACGCTGTGTAAGCCCTGCTCAGCAGTAACTAAAACATCCCTCTGTTATCAGCACTGTTTCCACACAAATCCAAAACACAGCCCCATACTAGCTACTAGGAAGAAAAATTATCTCAGCCAAAACCAGCACACAAACAAAGATGGAGAAATGGAGGTGCCTGGAGGAAAGAATTACTTATTATGGAGAGCAGTTGGTATGACATGGTTATAAATCATGAAGAAAGCTTTAGAAAGAGCTGAAAGAAGACTATGCAACATTTCAGAACTACCAGGGGACAGCTGAGTGCATTGATTCTTAGAAATACAGTCATCATGATTTCCAATAACTGGTCAAAAGTGATTCCTGCCTTCAAAGTTCTTGCCCCAAAAGGAAACCAAAGTTACAAACTCTACTACATAGCAAAGATTTGTACCACACAGAAAAACACCACATAGTATATAAGAGATTTGGTCATCTCCTTTATTCAGAGAATGAAATTAATGCTACTTTTCTTTGGTTGAAATTTACATTGAAATCTTTGGTAATTGCTAAAGGAACTGTAGTAATTACCATAATGACTAAGGTAGTGTCTGTGTCAGAGGTAACAAAGCATGTTCTGTTGCTGGACAATGGAACCAAGCACCAGCATTACCTTCTGTTGAGAATACTGGAGATAATTTTTAATACCCTTATGCTACCACTGTACAAAAGGGAAAAAAGATAAGGAAGAATCTTTAAAGAAATATTCTAACTTTCGGCTTTGAACTCTTAGGTAAAACAAGTAATTGGGTTTACCTGAAAACCATAGTAGAAATAAATGTATTAAGAGATAGCCAACAGACCTTTAAGACAAATAGGCCTCAGCTTATGTTTTGACATTAGTTTGTTGAAGGAATGTTAATGAGAAAAAAAAATTGCAAGGAAAACTGTCAGACATGACTAACAACAGAAGTGAGAGATGAGCTACATCTTCTAGGAGCACAGATGGTAAAGGGATAGATTTTAGATAACAAAAATAGCTATAGCCAAATGCTTTAAAAGGGTATGATAATTTTGTATTAATAATAATAAAAGAAGAGCTTTTCTCTGAAACCCCATTCAGTCAGCCCTGAACTGATGTTCATGAGGAGGTTCCCACTGCAGATACCCTGAGATCTTCTTAGAGAATTTTGTTGAAAGGTTGGTCAATCAGGCAGGATTTCTTTTCCAGTGGACTTACCAAAAAATAAAGACATTTTAAGTCAAGAAGAAGCTTTAAACCCTGTTAAATTCCTTTCATTTATATTTCTTAAGTAATATCATTTGTATGTATTCAGTTATGAATACATTCTGAATTACAGGGATTTTATTATTCTTTGTTTATGTGTTATTCTTTGTAAGTAGGATTGTAAGTGATGTTCTTTCCAGTTTATTTTTGGCAATAATCTAATTTAACTGAGGATGTTCGTGGAAGAATCTTGGTTCCCAGCTTGTGTCTTTTGGTCAGTGTTTGCATTCCTTCTGTATAACCTTTACAAAACTCTGTATAAATTCTGTAAAATTCTTTTCTTCGTACTCTTCACATTCTTTGCATTTTGCTGATGTTGTGGAATTCAACTGAAAAACAAAATGCAACAGTAAAACAGGATACTGATCTATTTGTTCTGATAGAGAACTAACCCTTGTTTGTCCTGTTTTGGGGAATAACTCCAATGCAGTCAATGGCTACAGAAAGCATCGCTGGAGGCTTCCACGGTACTTATGGTCTGTGCAGCTCCTGGCTTGCCTTCTGAGTAGAATCAGCTTTCAAAGGTACAGCACTTCACTGAAAGATGCAATTAGCTGTCTCTTTGAAAATTAGGATACTTTTCTGTATGTGTCTGAGCATACCTGACTTCAGATACTGAAGTTATAAACTGTTATTTGTACATACACATTCAAACACCCTGACATACGTATGCGTGCACAGTCAAAAGTATTTGCTTTGACGGGAATCCTGAAAGTGTTTTTCTAAAAAACACTGAATTCTGCTTTTTCATTGTTGTATGTATAGCTTTTACATTGTTATATGTACAGGTTACTAGATCCCATTTGCTTTTATCTGTACCATCCCACCTTTCATATAACAAAAGAGGTATTTCTGCTACTGAAGAAACACTTTTGATTTGCCTTTTTTCGACAGACTGTTGGTGTTACTTACCTTGTTATTTTCTAAGCTTGCATTTCCATTTTTCCATATGTTGAATACATCCTGTGTTTTACTACAATTTTTGATAAGACATTCTTGAAGAATCACTTCTGTCTCTAAGAAAAAGCATCTCATTACAGGTTCTTGGCATTCTTTCTGAAAAAAATGAAGTTGTAATAGTTTTATGATTAAAAAGGAATAACAATGTAAGATATAATTTACCACAAAGTGGCTGATTTTTATTTACTGGATATCTCTTCTTACTAGTCAAATACTTTTAAATATCTGCAAAGATTGGCTGTAAGAGCTAGCAACATAAAGGCCAGCCAGTTTGCTAAGATGAGATGAAACGTAGTCTTAGTGAAGAACATAGGAAAATAGTTAATTAGGATAGGAATCTGGGATATAATTAATCATAGTGGAATTAAATTAGTATTATTCTCAGTAGTTCTAGCACTTTCGTTCAGATATCTGAATTCAGAGTAGGTAGGGGAGAAGAGAAAGTAGATATTACCTGTATTTCACAAATTAAAGAAAAAGAAGCAGAGGTACTAATTTCTCCATCAAGTCAACAATAAAGCCAAGAATAAGTCCCAGATTGTCTGACTTTCATATCAGACTGTCCCACTTTAAGAAAATCTTCCTGACATTACCAAGTATTAAATCAGCCATTACAATGGATTAACCTCTCTGGCTCAGTTCAGTTAAGAGAATGTGTGCACGAATGTGGACGTGCACATTTTGCGACCATTTTTCCTGTCGTGTACAGGGCTAACTGTAGAGACACATCAGACTCTCTGCTTTCTCAGGCTTGCCTGAGACTATTCTGCACTGAGGCAGTCAGTCCATCATTTTTAGGAAATCTTGCATTAACTCTTTATGTACAGGATTCATGTATCATCTGTGTTTGGCACAGTCCTTGTGTGAATGTTTATGTTGTCAGGAAAGCAATGTCTCAGAAGCCGGTTACTACCACAGTGATGAATCCAGGCAGTTCCACCAGGGCTATACCAAAGATGACTGGTAGGAGTGGGGTACTGGCTGGATTCATTTTCTTGGTGGGATGCATGTGTCCCATGGAGTGCAGACTGAGGTCCACAGCAACAGATTATGAAAGTCTCTTCAGGAATGAATTTATGGAAACTGCATTTAAGATGATCATATTTTACATAGGTTTCTATGATTGTATTAAGAATGATATTGACAAATTAACATAATTCATCCCTTGCAGGATAAATTATAATCTGCAACTAGAAATCTAAATCCTTGACAGTACCTAGGTATTTGCTGCTAAGCTAAGGAGTGGCAAAAGCAGAGGAATGCACAGGTAGATGCTGACAATTCCTCCCTCAAATTACAAATGAATACCAACATTATTTTAGCAGTGTTTGCTTTGATAAGATCACTTTGGATCATCCATCCTAATTGATTAATTTTAATAGCAGGTGATTCAATAAAAATAATTAATACCTGCTTACATAATTTATCATAAGTACTTTAACTAACAGAACTGTTCCTTCCAAGGCAAATTATTTGATTTCTGAAACTTTTCTCAAATGAGACCAAGGCTGCCTTAGGAGAAAGTTGGTAGTAAAGAAACGAAGCTACCATATTAGACCAGTTGACGTCAAATGTTAAGTTTACTTACATCCTCGTCTGTGTTTGCAGTATATAAACTGACATCAATGTCCTAAAAGAAAAAAGGCAGTTAGAATTATGAACATTAACTAACAGCTTTTGAGATAATAAAGCTAACTCTGCAAGACATGAATTAGCTCCAAGTTCAAAGGCCCAATCCATCCAGGTATTGGGAGCCAGCCAGTCAGGGGATCTTAAAATCACCTAGTACCCCACAGGATGGGCTTCATTGTGAGGAAGACTCACCAGAATCGAGTCCCACAATACTTTCTCCAAAGGACCTAACTCCCAAGCCCACTGCCCCTTTTCTTAGGAAAAGTGAGAAAGATGATAATATTTAATTCTAGAGTCTGCAGCATTTGGTCAATTCCAATTCCCTTTAACCTTCTTTTCCTTTGTTTCCACCCATGAAACAGCATTATACAAACACTATCCCTTTTCCTGCTCCCTGTCACTGACACTTCTTAGCTAAGTACAGTGCTAAATATTTAATTATGTCTGCTCCTATGATTATATGAAATGCTGACTTTTTTATGAACTTACTTTGGATGTCTTGATCTGCTCCAAATCTTTCAGAACTTCCGCCCACTTGCAGTGACCTGCTGCTGTCTTTGGTACATAAGCACTAGAACAGAAGAAAACCAGTGACCGTTAGGCTAAACAGCAGGTATACGAAAGGTTTGTGCTGAAAAAAAGACTCAGAGATCATTAAGATACTAGAGATACATTGTTTACATGTTTATTTACATATGGTAAATGTGTGGGGCAAGTCTATTTGACAAATCATAAAAATCATATAGATACATAAAAGCTGTATCTCAGTCACACGCTGTATAAAGTGTGTTTTTTAAAAAGGCCTGTTTTATAGAATGCAATGCAAGAGACAAGTTCAACTACTTAATGTAAAATACCTACATTTCTTTTAAAGTATACAAAAAAATCACCAATTTCAACGTTTCTTATACTGAAAATTCCTCCCCCTCACCCCACCATGGAATTTCTACCTTAAGCCCTGTAGAAATATTATTTGTCATTTTAGATGTAATTTTTTGTGTACAGGAAAGCTTCCTCCTGCTCTGGATAAGATTTTACTCAAAGGGAACCACTAAAGGGTAGAAGGAAGATTTCCTTCTCCTTGGAAGATTTTTGGAATGTGAATTGCAGTTTTAATGTGTCCCCATTGGATCTTTAATTTGGATGCCTTTCAGTACTGCTGTACTATAAATAATATACAACATTGTAGGGAAAGACAGACTGATTGTTTTGGAAAGTTGGTTTAAAACAAGCAGTTGTTAAACATTAAAGCCTTAACCAAAGGCTCAAAAACTACAGGATTTTTGGGAAAGGAAAAAAAGGGAGTTTATAACAAGAATCAGAGGACACTTACCATGCTTTTGCCAGGGGGAGAGAGAGAAAGAAGAAATGCCAGAACTTAGCAAAGAGATTTGACTGAAGGGGCACAAGGAGAAAACAAGTGGGGCATGTAGGCCCTAGAAGCAGGGCCAGTTTTCTAAGACAGGAAACTGGAGTGGGAATGGAAGGAGGTGTCTCGTACATAATTCAGCATACATATTTAAAAATGCCCACATGTGGTGTTTTTTTCATTGCAAAGACATATAGCAATTGATGGAGGTCGTTAAATGCAACAATTCAAACAACTCGAGGGTTATCATGGAGTTTAGGGCCAAGATGCATTCTTGACCAGACTGAGCCTAGTCAAAGACAGAATAAAGGGACCATGGCTTATGAAGCAATGGGGGACTGCATACCATGGCAGGAGAGGATCTGCTCTCTAAAGCAACTGGAGGCATGTAACAGCTGTAATAGCAAAAATAAGTAAGTTGTATTTACTGTCTAGTTAACATCGACTTTGTAGTTACCATAGGAAGATGATGATTAGTCCCATCTCATTCTTTAAAAGGCAAAAGAAATGGCTGTTCATAAGAAGATGTAGCTGGTATTGCAGACAAATACTTTTCAGATGTGTTTTCTGAAAGACACAACCAAGATGATAGCTTGTCACAATCTCGTTTCACAGAATTTTGCTTTAGTACTGACTTAATTAACCAATTTGACAAGACATCCAATCGAGACACGACTACCTGTTGTGTGTAGATTTAAAGACCAACTGAGTTGTAGCTTGCAGAAATATATAATCACTTTACAAAACAGTTGGTAGAAAATCAGATGCTGAAGACACAGTGCCAAAATCTGAAATCATCCTGGGGTCCTTATTTATTTATCTGCTCATAATGCAGACTGCAATTTAAAGCAGGGACAATATTAAAGAACTTTTGTTTTGTTTTCCATCCTGGAGATCTTTCCCCTGGCTACCTTTTGCCACCCAAATTCTATTAATTACCTTCAACTATAACATTACCTGCAATATTGTGGTTGCATATATATGAAACTCCGCATCAAATACATCAAATGCTGTAGTTATGTGTATAGATCTTAAATATAATATTTAGATACAGTATATATTTATACTTCTTGACATAGCGCATGTTCATCTAATAGTGGGAAGTGATACATTTAAGAATTCTGTCTGTGGAGTCTGGCAACTGGAAATAAGGAGGGGGTGTAAGCACTGCGCTGGCCATCAGCAAACATTTCACAGCCTGGGAACCTTTGTTCCAAAGTCACGAGCCCTTTGATTTAAGCTGATACAGCTCCTTCACAGACCTAGGTTAATTATCTGCAACTGTGCTTTTGAGCCAAGGTTTTACTTCTTACCATATGTGCAACACTTTTATATTAACTGACTCAAACGATGTTTCTTTAGCAGTGGTTTATTTACATACTAACTTAGGAGTGAATATTTATAAACGGCCCAGAGAACATAATAAAACAAGAGCTAGCACTACGCAGTGGTAAAAATACCAAAATGGGAGGTCAATCCATACATTGTCAGGTTTGCAGCTAACTTGCTGAAAGCGACCTTATTAAAGCATCTACTGGCAGAGCCAGGTGAGGAGTACTTACATGTGTCACAGGGGACTTCTGAAGAGTATTTGTAACAAATATTTGTTACTCTCTTAAACAGAGAATGTTTTAAATACATTGCAATTGTTTTGTTTCCAAAACCCACAGATAGAGCTGAAATAGCATAATAAACTGATCACTACATAAATTTCCACTCTCAATAATGGAAAGCAGTGCCAGACCCTTTTATCACCTGTGTGTGTCCAAAACCTGTTAAATAAGAAGTATGTAAATGAATGATAAATAGATAATCTAAATTACAGTAAGGCCAGAGCAAGTAATATATCATCCATCTTCTGAACTATTTCAGCATGGAACATGCTGTGTTATTATTACCCAAATTATGTCTAAAACCAAGGCTCAACCTGTTACTGTTTCCACAACAAACGGAAATTGAAAATATGTGAGTATTAAAACCAAAATATTAAGTATATATAAATATACATTTTCCAGACATATAAGAATGTAATGGAAAAGTAATATTAACTGCTTGGCTATGGTCAAAAGAGCTATATCACTTTGTTATAGTATGACAGAAAGGCTGTAACCATTCCACAGTTAATATTGTTTGATCTGAAATTTGGCATGGTGTTGGTTTTGTTGTTTGTTTGTTTAATCTGCATACTGTTTTGATTTGATTTGCCAATCCTTAAAAAATATTCTATTTTAGTTTGGGGCATTTTTTTCTTTTTTAATTTAATTGAAGTTCAAAAGTAGCCTTATGGGGAAACTCAAAGTACATTTAAAGAAATTTAAAATCTGATTTGTTGGATACAGCTAAAGAAAACATGTTTTAATCCCATGTTTAATTTTTTAAAAACTTGTTTTAACAAAATTACTTAAAATGTATCAGAAACGTTTTACAATAGGTAAATATTCTGATCATTTTACAAGCCAGCTTCTATCAAATGAGAGGAGGTGGCTACAAATGAAAATATGAAAGACTTATGTTGGGTCCATAAGCACTTACCAGCTTTGTGTTTCATAATTAGTATTATGAGGCCTTAAAAAGTTGATTTAAGAGGGAGTTCCAGTCCAAATGCATTGTCAAATTTATGCTGTAGAACAAAGTGTTCTAGTTGAGGAAAATAATACCTTATAGTACCTAATGAATAATGGGCCAGGGTTATCATTAGTTTGTGATTTGTTTCCTTTTTTTAATAATTGTTCACTGTAATAACAATGGAACAGTGTGTTCTTAATGATTAATGTAGTCTTGATTTTTGGTTTTCTTAAATATGGTAGGTAACTATTTTATTGTAATGAAATAATCATTGCTAATTTGAAACAAAAGCTTAGTTTTTAGGAGTAATAAAGAACTTGTACTGATTGTAAAATATATAAAAAGTATACTGCATGCATACTCTAAAGGGTATTCCATTTGTTTATAGAGAAAGAGGTTCTTAACGTCAAGTAGATCACCTAACGCATTCAACAATTCAGGGCCATTTTCTGCTTGAATTTCTTAATTATTTTGTCCAAACTATTATTCAACATCATCAGGATTGTTAGCTCATTTACATGCTTTGACAAATTTTTCTCCTGCCTTGAACACGCATTGTTGTAATGTAAAAAGTTTCTTTGGCTAGTGTCAGTTTTTCATTTCTTATTCTGTTTAATCATTAACCAATTCCTCTCTGTCTTCATTATGTCTCTGATACTTACCCTTGTTTTATGGAAGCTTGAACTTTGGACAAGGGAGCAGGTCATATTTAAATACATACATATTTTTATCTGTAGCTTGTGTCCTGATAACCTGCAACTCTAGGTTAAGGATTAAAGCCTTTGAAGTGAATATATGTTATTCCAAAATGTAACCGAGAGTTACGATATACACAATAATCTGTTTGGAAAAGGAATGCTGGTTTTTTTATAATGAATTTAAAATGAAGCACTTTAAGAGCAGTTTTTCTTCATGACTGTATCACGCGGGTGGCTTATACTTCAATAATATGTTCCCCTGCCAGACCTTTATGTCCAGTTCTTTCAGAATCCTGGAATGTCTGAAGAATCTTTCAGTATTTGCAAAAAACCCTG
>JAVKLA010000007.1:20089843-20112089 GCA_034782735.1 Sagittarius serpentarius | reverse complement strand
TCCAGTTCTTTCAAAATCATGTAATTTCTTAATAATCTTTAATTATTTTCAAAAAACCCTGCCCCCCCCCCCAAAAACCCAACCAAACAACAAAAAAAAAACCCAAACCAAAAAAACCAAAGTCTAACCTGCTTAATTTTTGGTTATTCTCATTTTTTCCCTAACTTCTTGACCTCTAGCACACAGCTTTTTCCTTGATCAGTCCTTTCTCCCTTTGCCTCTGGGCCTTCTGGCTAGTCTCAACGGTGCTGACAGACATCACTAGCCCTTCCATTCCTTACTCCTGTAAGCAAATCATCCTCCTCAGACGTTCTCTCTTGTAACAACCTGTACTCCATTCTTCTTCATCCTTGGCTTCTTGGTTTCCCTCTCTTTTTTGTGTGTCTGATGTGTTGCTCTTCTCTTATTTGCTGCTGTGCAATGTTTTGTTTCTGCCCATTTCTCATCTTCATTCTCTAGTGCAATAGACCTCTTCTTGCCCATTATTTATCCTGTTTTAGTCAGTCTCTACTTCTACCCTGTTCTACCGATATGTGTCCTCAACGCTTTCTCTTGTGCAACAAAGGGCTGTAAATATTCTTTTCTGCTACTGCTGCAAATTTCCCTCTAAAATTGTACCATCACCTCCAGCTCTCTCTAGTACTTGGACATTTTATTGAGCAGCATCTCAGGCATAAACTGTTTTTTTCAGATCCATATTCAAGTACTGTCTACATCGTGCAGAGCTGAGCTCTACGCCCACTCATTTGCATTGTTTCTGCACCTCTTCTCCTTCAGTGTCTCCTTTGCCACAAAAATTACGGCCTTCTTTAGAGAACTCTGCCTCCTCCCCCAACCAAATCTCATCCTGTGGCTCTCGTTCTGCTGTTCTCTGTTGGCTCCACTAATTAATTGTCCTGTCCTCTTGTGCCAGGGTAATCCTTTTCAAGGGGACAAAGCACCAAGTAGCTGTACAACTAGAGTGCTGCATCTATTTAAGGTTGTGTATTGTGCAGCATCTATTTAAGGTTGTGTATTGTGCATAGTATTTGAGCACAATAGAAGCACAGAGAGCATTTTTAATGTCAGAATCTATAAGACTGGGAAGAAAATCCACTGTTTTTCCCATTTGTGTTCTAGTCTTGTAAAAAGAAGCTTTTTTTTTTTTTAAGGTTTTTTTTTCAAGAGAGAAGCCATGGAGAGTAAAGATTTCATAAGCTAATGGAAGTGACTAAAAAAGGAATGGAGCCCATAAAGAAGGCAATACTTCTGAACTAGATAGATGTTTCAGTATTGAGTCCTTAAATAAGTAATTTTGAAATCAAATTTTCATGGATCATGAGTAAGTTCTAGAGGAAAGAAATGTTCTTAGTGGCTTGTTACGGAGTAAATGCTGGAAAACACTGCAAGTCAAAGGAGCAGACTCATTGAAGGATCTTTCTGCTGTTTCATTCCTAAGTTCCTTTAGACAGTTTAAAGGGAACAAACAAAGGGAAAGAAACAAAGAAACCCCTGAATATGAATTAGCGTCAGAATGTATTTATTCTGATAGGACAGAATCAAGAGATAAAAACAGAGAAGCACATTTTTGTACTCTGAGACAATAAGAAACTCTGCAGCAGATGCTACCTGTAGGTGCAGCCCTCTAAACACACCTTGAGAGTAATTTCATTTGTGTGTTACCAATATCAACAGAAAGTAGTATTTTCCCGTGAACGGATCTAGTACCAGGGTCTTGAATCCTTCCCCAATTTCTACAGACTAGTCCCATCTATCAAAGAAACATATTTTACAGCTCTGGTAAGTTCTGTTCTGAACACCATTTGATGCAGTGACCGTTAAAAAGTTGCTTCTTTGCTATCATCATGCTGCCTGAATCCATTATGATTCCACAGCCATTTTAGTTCCTCTTCTCCCTTCCTACCCATCTTTGCATAGAAGCCTAGGAAATCAGCCCTCAAGCTCTACTAGGTGTTACCAGCAGCTCTCCTTCTCAAGGTTTGAAGGCAAAGAGCAAGCTGTCCATGTTTCTGTCTAGCTTGTACTTACTGATCCAGAAAGGAAGTCAGTGGAATTACTGGGTGTTAAACTGAATCACATGCTTGAATGCTTGTCTGGACGAGAGCCAAAACATGCCTTAGACTGTCATGTCTTCAAGCCTTTATTTCACACAGCTAAAGTGCTTTCTTAGAGGTTTTGTATTTAGCTAGAGTTAGGCAGGCTAAAGCATTTTTGCAGCTGCCATTTTGAAATTGGGCATTCTTTAAATATGATTCCTATTTGATCGCTTCCCTTTCACCCCTCTCCCCCCAAGAACTATAGGTTTCCTTGCTTTCATTGTATAGTGGCAACTGTCCTGTGGAGTACTATCCTGCCAAGCCTGTTCTGCTTGTTATGAGAGTGGTGTTGACCTTCAAAAAGAGTATTCTCAGTAATCAGCATGGCAGGAAACTCTTTCAGTTTAATCACTTATGCATTTATGTGTTCTTGGTTTGCTTAAATACTTGTTGATTTGCTTTTGACAGTCATCCAGCAGGACTTCCTTCTCCTATATACTCTTGCTAATTGGCATTTATGCCAGAAAGTAAAGTTTGCAATGCCTGCTTGAAAATTGTGCCAAAAGGTCATAGAGTCATTGCTATTCCACTCAATACCTTAAAGATCAGAATTTGAAATGTAAGAAGTTAAATGTTTCTTTTGACCTTTTTTTGCAAAACATGCTTGAGGCCTGGGGCTCGGATCATTGCCTTATGAAGATGTGTCCTATACTCAGCTATAGGCCTGAGAGGAAGTTTGTCCTTAGTGCAAAGAATGATTTTATACCTTTCCGAAGAACCTTACAGTCACAGTAGCAGTGAAACTCAACAGAAGCACTGCAGTATTTAGGGATAAATATTATTAGCTGAATATAAGTATGAAAATTATAAATTAAGAGCTTTCCTTTTAGTCTGTCTGCTTTCACTAATTTGTCAGTCACAGTCTCAGAACAGTGCATACTCCATGACCACAGGCCTCTTCCATTAATAGCTGTGCTTGAAATAGGGTGTCAGGTCCCTATTTACATGACTGAGAGACCAGGACATCAAACACATCACTTACTCCATAGGTTAGACTTATCCCTTGCCTGTCAATTCAGGATCTCTCAAGCATTTTTTGCCACCTGGCAAAATCCAGCCAGAAAAGAAAGCTAACACATGCTTCTTTCTTTTTACATCCTTCCATGTAATGTCAGTCTTCTCAAGGTATCACTTATTAAATTATGAAAGATCCACTTAATGTTGTCCTGATACAAGCATATGTGACATTAATACTAGGTTTGCTTGACAAACACTCTGATTGATAAATAGAGAAGCCCCAGGTTTCAGTAGTGGCAAAATTAATGAGTTAAAGGCATAGTGAGAAAAGTAAAGAGGAAGTACACAGCAAAAAACTCATTTGTAAGGCACGGATAGTTAGCTTTGACCATTTATCCCCAAACAACCCCCCTCAGGATGCAATATGCAATAATTAGTGAAAAGGTCTTTCAGAGTATACTCTCCCAGGTAAGCAGTTGAATCACAGGAGATTCGAAATGTAAAGGACATTAATAAAACACACGAAAAAAGAGCCAGAACTAGTCAGCGCTGAAGTTTGTGTAGCAAAATGTGTCCTATCTATATATGCTGTTAGGCACTCCCTGTAAATATTATTTGTGATATTTTTATGCCACGGCAACAAATATCCAACAAGGAACGAAAATACAATCGGGGACAAAATTTTTGTGTGTTTAGGGGCAGGATATTAACATCTAAAACAGTGCCAAACACAGAAACTTAAACAGTAAAAAATATAAAGGATGTCGTACTGATGGATAGAAGTTGGATATCCTGAGACCATAGAATAGTTATCACAGGAGCAAATGCTGGACAAATATCTCAGTCTTAGCAAAATACTCAGCTCAGGGACTGTGAATAATACCACATGCTAATAGAGGTCTGTAACACACTTGTAATAGATAGAAGACTAAAAATAACAAATGCAGTTCTCAAAATGGTAAAGTAAGGCAGTATTTTCAGAGGTTTTTTTAAAAAGGAAAATTATAATCTGTGACCCTCTCAGCAATGCTTTTACTGGAATTTACTGGATCCTGAAGTAAACAGGCAGGATGTAGTTTGAAATACTCTACTTTTTCTTGTGCTTTTATTCTACTTAAAAGAGCAGAATGAAATCCTAATGTGTGTCAATTGCCATAGCTTTACTGAAACCAGTGAAGTTATTTCCATTTCCAGAGTTGTTGAGAATTTGAGCAAAACGTTAACCTGGGAAAAACAGATTTACTGAACAACCAAGGAAAGCAGCACACAAACTTGCAATAGAAAGATTGTAAACAGATCAATAGGCAGAAAAAAAATAGTATCAGGATTTAAAGAAAGAAGAACAAAATCTCTCTACTATAAATTTCTTTCATATTTCTGCACAGGAAAGGCAAACATTTGGAAGGGAAATGATTTCTGCTTTATATTACTCTAAATCACTTACAAATAACAATGCAGTAAGACTTACAGCAACTGAACAATCATCCTTAGTTTCTTGCCTTAGGATACAGGAAAATTGATTATTGGAAAAGCTCTAGTATGTGCTACAGAAGCCTCCCCCTTTCATGTAAATTTTGAATGTATTTTTGTGGAATGTAACAAATTCTGAGATTGCACACTGAACCACATTTTCTATATGTATGAAAGTGGTGAGTGCAATACAATAGTTGTCATTATTTGAGGTTTCTTCAGTTTGTACGGGTGCTGGTTTTCCTTCATTTCCTGGCAGCCAAATCCAGAATGTAGAGAGGAACGGAAGACGCTCTGTGTGTGCAAGTTAATAAGAGCTGAAGCAATACTAAATTATATTAAGCTGGTTTCTGTTATCGTAGCTCTTAAAAAAGAAGAAATGGTAGTCATAGTTCTTAACAATGCAGCACAGCACTCATCCAGAAAACTTCAAATTTTCTATCAGACAGGGTAAGATGAGTCTACTAGCAAGTACATTCATTTAGACAAAAGTGTTTTAAAAAGAAAAACAGCACTTCACGGGGATGTTAAAAGCAGTTGTATATAAAATAATTGGCAATACTGCAAAGCACAAATAAGTCCCTGTGTGCCTTTATATTATAAAGCTGTGTGGAACAATATTATTGAAAAGGAGTAAACTCTTGGATAAAATTACAGGTCTGCACTCTGGCATTGCTGACTTCATTGATTTAACATACAAGATATTAAGCCAAAAGCTATGCACGTTGTTGACAGTAATTAAGTGCTAATAAATGTTTCCGATATGCTCATACAAGATGCAAAATAAACTGTAAGAGATTAAACACACATTGTAAGTTTAACCCATGACCACATTGCAAAAAGTCAATCAATTCTATTCAATTAATATATATGTGTATATATATTATTTACAGAATTATGATTAGTCTTGCTAAGTAAAAGAAACATTTGGGGAGATAATGTAGCCTGCCAGAAAAATTAATACTTCTCACAAATTGTAAAGTGCACATCTTCAGATCAACATCAATCAATCAAAAAAAAAATTAGTCTAATTTTCAAAATAGACTGATGACAGCAGCTCCTGAAATAAATGCCTGATTCAGCTGTAGGTAACTGGTTTAGTAAATGTGCCACATCCATCTTGTGGGAAAGCATAAGAGGAGGATAAGCTAAAGATCGTATTTCCCCATAGTCTTTTTTCAAGCAAGATTTTTCACCACTTTGGAATGGTAAAGCTAGAAATTAGCTCTATGTCATTCTAAGTAAGGGCTGACACAGTGTTTGATCTGCCTCACAATCATAGTCTCTCTTTAAAAAAGAAAAATTACCCAAGATATTAATAACTGTGTGTCTTACTGTTTGCCTGAACAATACGCAGTTTGCTGAAGGCAATATGGCCCTGCCGTCTTACGTAGGCTTTTCTTTGCTTTCCCACCAGGAGTGCTTACTGCTTGCTTGCTGCCAAAGGAAGGTATCTATTTGTCCTGAATGGAAGTACAATGCTGCAAACTAATTTACTTTGTTGTCTTTCTAAGAACAGCTAACAAAGTTTTGTTTTGGCAGATATTCACCCAGATGGCATGCAAGGTCCACATGGTTGGCAAAGCTAGAATCAGCTTTAGAAGTCACCAAAAATATGGCCATTCACATACAGCCTGGCACCTTCTGGTCTTAAAGCCAAAAGAGGCATCATGCATACTGCACTTTGAGACACGTGGCAGATTGCAACTGAAATGAAAGCAGTAAAGGAAAATTCACAGTAATTATTAGAGATGAGTCCCAAGCTGCCACCTGGCTTCTGAAACTTCCCTGACTAAATGCTTGAAGACCTTAAGACTTCGCTTTATACTGAAGTTTTATGACTGCATTCTCTACGATTCATGCTATTAATAATAAATCTCTGGGCATTTCAGTGTGGGACCTCGAGAGGCCAAGGAACCAGCTGACTCTGCCCACGTAAGCATTCCTCTTTGGGTTTTTTTGAAAACTTAACTGATAGCATTGGGTGCCTATTTCCACATGGGAGCAAAATCAGAACAAAATAAGGTTGTGTTCCACCTGTCTCAGGTCAGAATGAACACACCAGCACACTCTTGCTACTTTCAACGATTACAGCAGCTCCCAAACCAAAACCAGAGTTGTCATCAATGCAAACACTTATTCTAAGGATCAAGATAGTGCAATAGGCTCTTTCACCAATGTTCCTAGTGCCCTCTGCATAAGACACGCAAACTGGATAATCAGCATAGCAGAGAGTATGGCTGAAATGTGTATGCTGAAGAATTTTATGCTTTCCTTCCCTAAAATCAGGAACTTCTACATTTCAAAATGAGCTCATTGATTTTTGCTCTCTCTTCTTCAGAAGTTGAACTTCTGAACTACTGAACTTGACTCCTCCTCCAGAGAACACACACCTAGAAGTTTTCAACACTTCTGCAAGAACAGGTCCAACACCATTTCAGTCCCAGAAAACAAAACTTTCTTCTTATTTTTTTTTCAAAATTTTATGTCTGTTTGTTTGATCTTTCCAAAGCGAATTATCCATTCCTGCCACTCTACAGTACCCCTGCTGTATACCGTCTCAGAAAGTCTTTCTTGCAAATTGATTAGGCCAGATTTAATGCCATTATTTGTTTTATACTTGGACATGGAGCCTGCAAGTTGCTGTGTCTGCTCTTTTCCCACTGGGTTTTCTACCTTTTGCTTTCAGAGCCTGATGACATTGGTGATGTTTGTCTTTGACCTGTATAGGCAGCCAATAACAGTTTTGGATCAGAGTAGCCAGGCAGGAGTCATCTTGTTGAAAACCTGTTTTATAGTAAAGCTTCTTTACACACTTTCTGTACACTCAAATCCTAAAATCCTGTTGTAAAGACTATGTCACACATAATGACTCCTCATTAGCCCCTGCTGGTCTCCAGGTAGTATGTACCTTATGGTTAAGTTGTAATAGGCAGATGAGAAAGGGTTATATGCCTTACAGGTTAAAAATTAGATACGTGTCCTTGATATGAATTAGAGAAGCATGCTGAATTTAGGAATAGCAGAGCTGACTGTAAGCAAAAATCCTCTAGGCCTGATGTCTCCAACCCTAGCCAGTTGTGAATGCCAAGGGAAAAGTATACTGATACCTCCCTGATATATCCTCCAAACTCCTGCAAAGGAGAAAGCATATAAAGTTTGTCACATTTGGGGCTAGTGTTTTCAAGTTTGTAAGTTCGCTAGCCATTTTTCCCTGCTGTTTATCAGCATAGATAAATATTTGCTTTTTAATGGAATTTTTAGAACTTTATGTAGCAGTTTCTTCTACGTAAATATTTTTTTCAGCTTACGTTTCAAATTTTGACAGGCCATGTTAAGTTCTAAACTTAAAATATGATGGTAAGAAATTTAAAAATGCAAAATGTTACATTAATGAGGTCTCTTCATAATGTCATTTTCTAAAGAGTACTGTTTTTACAAACATGTATAACCTAAGGGAACATATCTTTCCTTTCTTAGGTCAGCTTGAGTTTTCTAAAAGTCATAATGTCACTACCTTGAGTAAACATACATATTATTTTCAGACATTACAATGGAACAAATGCTGGTATTTAGCCTTTTCCTGAAAACAAGTATTTCATTTCTTTGTGATTTCAATCTATTTATTTTTGTTTCAGTTCACCAGGCACTGTGAGAACATTTTCATCATTGGCAATAGCTATTTCAAAACTGAGCAACCTAGTTGAAAAAGAGAAAACAAACTTTTTCCTCTCTTAGTTGCAAACTATGAATAAAAAAATGCATGGAAAGGCTATTATTTACTAATTCTAAATACCTGGGACAATGTGCCATACTTTCAAGATTACTTTTGGCACCAAGGCAGTCACATATAGAATTCTTCAGAGCACACAGCAAGGTTGCATCCCATAGACCGAAACTCGTGGTCAGCTGAAGGGATGATAAATACCAGTTTATTCTATTGGTTTCAGTAAGAGTGAGGCATTTATACTACTGAAATGGCTAGCATATTTTTTCCATATTTTTTCCCTGTCATTCAGAAAATCTGAGGGATACTGAGCAAAAAGAATAACCTATTACTTTGAGAATGCTCCTTTTTTCTTCTATGTCAGAAACAGTTTAGCTACTCACATGTAACTCATACAAGACAAGATTCAAATATTCTTTGAGCATATTACTTCCATTCCCATTTCTTTGGAATGAAGACTGACAAAAGTTGTAAGCAAATTACAGAACAAACTAGCAAGCAAAAAAGTCATCATTCACAATCTTATAGCATAAAAACATTGCAACAGTTAAGAAACTGAGTGTATAACTGTCCTGGTTTTGGCTGGGACAGACTTAATTGTCTTTCTAGTAGCTAGTATAGTGTTATGTTTTGGATCTAGTCTGAGAATAATGTTGATAACACACTGCTGTTTTTAGTTGTTGCTAAGCAGTGTTCATACTAGGTCAAGGATTTCATGCCCAGTATATAAACTGGGGGGGGCTGGCCTGGGGGGGAACACTGCTCGAGAGCTAACTGGGCATCGGTCAGTGAGTGGTGAGCGATTGCATTGTGCATCACTTCTTTGGTGTATTGCAATTTATGATTTTTATTATTATTGTTGACATTATTTGTTTCTTCCTTTCTGTCCTATTAAACTGTCTTTATCTCAACCTACGAGTTTTACTTTTTTCAGTTCTCTCCCCCATCCCACTGGGTTGGGGGGGAAGTGAGTAAGTGGCTGTGGTGTGCTTAGTTGCCGGCTGGGGTTAAACCATGACAATAACTTACAAAATTGCTTAAGAAATATGGCATGTTATGTTTTTTTCTGGTTAGAAATACTAAGTATGTTTAAAGTAAAGGTTTCTTTCACGTGCAAAAATTTTTAGTGGTTATGTGAACTAGAGAAAATTACCCTTTCTTCAGAAAATAATTGAAGTATAAACAGAAATCAACATTAAGATCCATGATTTAAATGAAGATGGTTTTATTTGCTGATATTTAAGTCAGGACAAAACAAGCATCTTACATTGCTTTGAGATAAATCAACCTGTCCCAGTTCTTGGATGCTACCATACTTTCGATATAGTATGAGCACCGAGCTGTTTGTTAGGAAAGGTATTGGCAAAAACCTTCAGATCTTCAGATCCTAGAAAGCACAGAGCATCACTACTAGCCCTCCATCTTCTTGGATCACCTTATTGTTGAAAAGTCACTTTTACTTAGTGTAATACTGAGCTGGAGTTGGCCTTCTTAACATTTATACACATTATTCACTTTCAATGCTGTATCTTACTCAGTGGTAGTCAAATTATCTATTAGTTTCTTGTTAAAAATTGTCACATAGGCACCACACATAAATTTGCATTATTGTCAAGTCATTCATCTTTAGCTGGATGAAAACTACTAGAAAACTACTTTGTCCTCGCTATGACCCATGCATCTTGAAATCGCTCACAGTTTAAAATAAGACCTGAAATATTCATATGTCATTTAAATTATGCAAAATAATCTACAAGCATCCATAAAATTTTATGAATTTGAGAGATATTTTCAGTTACATGAGAGCAGGAGATGAGTGGGGGGTTTGTCGTTCAAAAAAAAAAAAAGGAAGACAGAAAAAAGAAGGAATTCTTTTAAAAGTAGAACATGAGAAAAGTTTCACAAAGTTTGCCCTGGAAAAAGAAGTCTCATAGATACTTGAAGAGTGAATGTATCAGTAGTGTACATGCTCTAGACATTTCTTTTGTATCACCATACATTTATAATATGTTCAGGTATTGTTAGATAACTCCTAACCAAGAGAACAAATGTTAGTTGCATAGGGGTTTTTGAGTATAATGCACAAGTCATGTTTTTGAGTATGGAATAATAGAAGAGAGAGAGAGTACGAAAGCCCGCAAAGCTGCCTGGATTATAGGTATCCAACTGCTGAAGACTGTTTTCTCAAAGCTCAAGACAAATTTGAATACTAGAAAGGAGAGACACACTTTGTGTTCTGATCAGCTGGAGAGAATGCAAATGGTAACAGCAGGTACCCATAACAGAATTTTCAACTGGATTTATGCCCATGAGGAGTTCAGAGCTAGTGCATCATAGTTCTTCACTAGGGTTTCCCTGTATTCTCTCTAGCTCCCAGCTCCTTGCTTCTACCTGGTAAGGAAATGAAAGCAAATGCATATAAAATCAATGTCTGCAGTGATGACCCAACTGTTTTATATTCCCAAAACATTTTTGACTCATCACTATAGGCATCGAGTTACGGAATAGATGTGGTAGAAATCACATTCACACCAGAACACGGGGTGTGTTCAGCCTATGAATATCACCTTCTAGCTCCTGGTGCTATTTTGACATTTCTCAGCACCACTGAAGTCATGGTGCTGAACAAAACCTGTAGAAAGTGCCCCTCATCCTCAAGCTAGGTAATCAGAATTATTCTATACTAAATTACATCATAATAACTTACAGAGACAACATAGATATTTCAAGAGTCCTCCACTTGAAACTGAGACAAGAATCATGTAAATACGGCAACTTGACATATGTTTTCCTTAACAAATTCCTCTCCTGAGCCAAGGTGCCTTGTCCCACAGCTGAGCTCTGAGGCATCTTCTTATACAGAGCTCGCTTTTGAGAACAGTCCTCAATTCTCCTCTTTCTCCCTCCGGTCTTTGTCAGCTCCAGCTTGCACATCACTCTTCCTCCAATACATATGCCTATGGTGTGTTTCTGGCTAGAGGAATAAGCCAATCCTCCTCATAAATCAGGATTGCAAGGGCAGACACTTGTCACTTCTCTCTCATCATTCAGGAGTACTAGACCACAAATGCTTCACCACATCCTGAAAAACTCTACACCAAAAAATTCCAGCCTTTATGAAAGGGTGGGGGTATTTCTGAGATAAAGTTGTCAATGAAAATGTCTCCCAAAATCAGGCCAAATCTAGTATCTTCACTGTATTTTCTTCAAGTTTTACCATACACATTAAATAAGGGTAAGTTCTGTGATAAGCTTTTGTTTCAACTTCTACAGAAAATGAATGCTGGACTGACTCACTAGTGTCTTTTAATCTCAAAGTTAACCTACACAGAGACTTCATAAAGGTACGTGTCTCTTTCTCTGAAACAGACTCTTTCTGTATGATACTGTTAACTCTTGTATATTTGAATTCTATTTTTAGAAAGGGTGAATGCAGTAACATTTTAACTACGTAATTTAGCAGAAATACAACCAAGCACTTTGCTTCATGCACCGATCAAAGTAGAACAGCTTCATGCATCTCTTTAATAATCTAAAGCCTTGCAGTTTTTATAGAGCTGTGAGATCTATTTAGATGTTTTCTAGCAATGTTTTGGGTCTGGTATAAATTTTCTTAAATAGTCATATTCTGACCTGATAGCAGCATACTGTATATCAGAATCTCAGTAGTATATGAATGGTTTTGAAGACTTTTGGAAAAAAAGAATTTGCCCATTCCTCCTAACCATCTCTGACGTGATGTGACAGTTGTACATTCTTCTAAATTTCCTACCTGCTTTTAATTGTCCTCCATGGGTCTGCAGGAGCTAAGCAGAAGTAAGCAAAGCCAAGTACAAGAGATCAAAATCAATGGAAAAAAATACTGGGAAGCGTCAGCGGTTTTCCTGAAGCTGTGTTTGTTTACTCTAATTGTATTGATCTCCTAATGGTGTGAATTTCTCAATTCACAGCATATTCATATTCCTTCTGTTCTACAATTGCAGAGGATACTGAATAACATTCAGTCAGAGGATAAGCTCAGTTAAAGGATACTTGCTGAGTCATTTCCAAATTGTGGTTAAAATTTCACTAACAAAATTTCACTAATACACAGCCAACTCTGTGTGTCTGATTTTTGTCTTTTTTAAAGTGGAGCAACTAATAGGAATTAATTTCAATAATTTTATATGCTACTTAGTTACTCGAATATCAGCGTGATTACTATCAGAAAAAGATAATAGCTTCACTGAAACAAACTGATTGTATTTGCCTCTGTTTGAACTCATTTTTTTAGGAAGAAAAAGTGGATATCACCTGCATTTTTGAAAGACTGAAATTTTTTTGAGAACTCATACTTTATGTTAATGCTATACTACTTTTTGTGTGATGGTAGCAACTGAAAATATCCGCTAAGATGGAACCTAGTGTGATATACTCTAAACTATGTAAACCTGTAATTAAGGCGAATGTTTTCCAAAAGAGATTACAAAACATCTCAACAAGTCAGACAAAATGCAAAAAGGAAGGAGTTGTAATGTCATTTTTATTGCTGGAGAACCGAGACACAATAATATTGCTTTAATGGCCTCTGGTCATGCACAGAATTCATGGAGATTTCAGAAAATGAACTGAATTCCTCTGAATGCCAGTGTGGAGTTTCAGGTGAACAAGCATCCTGCTCCTTAGAAATTAGATTAGTTTCTCCTCTGAGCTCACACAGTGGAATTATTCTCGGGAAATTGGCTACTAAACCAAACACTTTGCAGTTAAAATCTTAGTGACACCTAGGCCAGGTTTCAATGGTCTTGAGACACTACACTGCAGTATCATAGTACTAATGTCACAGACTAGAAGAGGCTCTGGGAGTCCAGTTCTTAGTTCCAAGACAAAACCAAATGCTGATTTTTTTTTTTTTTTTTAAATTCTTTGCCTAGTACCTAACACTTCTAGAGAAGATTCTTCAATGTTCTCGGGGAGCTATTTGTCTCATAATATATATGACAACTGCACATCACAACTTAATCTCTTATAGTAACAGCATGTGGACTCTTGCTTCTTAAAATGGAAAAGGATATGACAAAGAAGATGAAAACTTTCAAGGACATCTAACTGTTGCTTGTTGCCAGCATATTCATAAGAACCTCTGAAAGGGGAGCTGCTGGGCAGAATGGTTAAGTAAAAGATACTGCTGAATTTGGATTAGGCCTGACCTTGCTACTGCTTGTATCAGTTGTTTTCTGCTGACTAAACAAAAATTTACTCCTAATTTATTTGACCCTTTGAGGATGCTTTTTGTTAAAGACTGGTAAATAAAATGTCCAAACTCAAACTTTTACAACCCAGAGAATGTACTCTTTTCTCCTGCTTCTTTCTTTGTCTGCCATTGCTGCAGTCATCTCCTGTAATTTCCAGAGCCTGTTGGTTACTTCACTTGGTGCTCCCAGGTGGTAGTAGGAGTGGGATTTGAAGAGCAGAGCAGAGGAGAAAACATCTGTTGGAGCTCCTTAAATGTCAGGAGGATAATGTAGTATTTGCTGATATGAGATACAGAATTTGAGGCCGACAAACACGCTATCCTGTGTGGTAGGGTCATCTGTTGACTGTTCTAAGGAGGGGACATAATATTGAAAGCTGAGAAAAAGAGTCATGGGATATCTACAGTGGAAAAAACCTCACATTCCAGATCTTTGTGTTTGAAAAAAGAATGGTAGCTGGGACAGGGAACCACAAATTATTTCTAATTAATTAAGTAATTATATTAAGTGAAGTGAAAGGCAAATTCTGCTGTAAGCTAAATAAAGACAGGAAGAAATGACTTAAGTCTAAAATGCCATAGCATACCTCTCAAATTACATTGACAAACTTATCTGCAAATCAACACCAGATGAGATGAGAAGTATTGTGGATGATTAATATGATTCAGGTTCTTCATTTTGACTTATTATTTGGTCATCTCTCCTTTGCATTAGTATCGTGATGCAAAATTAAATTCACATTATTTATTACAGAGAACTTTAATATCAGACCTCTCTAGTAGCACAGACTTGGAAGGACTAAATCCACCAAAATATGCTGGGAAAGTGAAAGATCAGCCAAATTATGGCACAACTTTTCAGCATTCTGAATTCTGAATAGAAGCAAGAGAGCAGGACAATGGGGCAATTCTCTAACTATGTGGAACAGGATAATGAGGTGAGAAACATCTGTTTTGTATGAAACAAAATGAGCGCAACTGCAGGCTCAAAGCTGTCCATTAAATAATACTGTGTTTGTCTGGACATGTTAAAAAAAATTTAAATCATGTAAAAAAAGTAAAATCACGTAGTTATCCAGACAGCTTTTGTAAGAACTTGGAAGTCACAGGAGTCATCTCACTATTTTTATGTAGCTAGCTGTTTCTGGGGAACACAAACAACTGGTTAAATAAGCAAAATTTCAGAGCAATTAAGGACATGAAAGTGTACAAAGCATACAAATCAATGTTCTCTGTCTTTGCTGAAAAGTTTGCTTGAAGGTGTGATAAGGAGACATGAAGAAACACATACTTGGGATTCAAGAGAGGGAAAATACTCACTCACATAAGAATTTAGCCAGGACATAAAGGCTACTAATTCTACTTTTGCAAAGAGTATCATGAGACATAAATGGTCTGGTGCATTGTGTTATGGTGCAGTAGAAACAATTACTTTCATAGCAGCCTGTGCTTTATGAGTTTAGTTGGAAATTGTCTGATAGCATAGACAAGAGAACTGACTGTTAATACCTGCATGGCAAATGTCTTTTGAATATATCTCTGTATTTATTTTTTTATAACTAACAGAATTCATTTGAAGTAACGGTTATTTCCATAGCTGTTTTTCTTTAAATCAGTACATACAAATAGCACTGTGAGGTCTTTTCCTCCCTCCCCACCCCCCCAACCCCTCCACAGGATATCTTTTAGGAACAACGGGGGGTTTGTGATTGTAGTCAGTCCAACAAAATCCCATGTTCCCTCCAAAAGGACTTAGTGAATCACCTGTCGTAAGCTGAAGTGAAACTTCTAGATTGTATTTAGGAAGGAGCTTTGTTTTCTTCAAAAAAAGAAGTGCTAATACACTTCCACTTGAAGCTGCTTTCATTTGAAAGTAAGCTGCCATGCTGACATTTTCCTCTCTTTCCAAGTTGTGAATAAACTTTTCCTGGAGCAAATTCATTCAGGAGGGCATTATTTCTTGGCTCAGGAAAATCCTAATGAACATTGGGAAAGAATGGCGATTCACAACAAGGCTGTGCTGGATAGTGATATGATAGCGAAATGACTACACAGCATTGAAGTGAAGCTTATTATCATAAAAATCTGCTCAGAGACAATCTAGAAGTTAAAACAGTATACCAAGGAGATAGTTCCACCTCAGGGCATAGTTTACTACTAATTGCTAGCTCACCACTTTGATGAGGACAGATCAAACACCAAGGCTGTACATGAGTAGATTACATCAGTTGAGCGGATACTGAAATCTTGGCTTACAAAATTTTGCAGTGCATGATGACAGATAGTTTTGCACAGTTTGCATTGCCAAGCCGCATCAGGACTGTTAGGACTCCTGTCTGCACAGCCCTTCAGGTCTTGCAGTCCATCTGCATAATATTCCAAGGCCCAAGCATTTACTACACCCCACTACCCTGCCCCTGATCCAGTCGCCAGACAAAATGGATAGGAGGGAGGATCTCAAGAAGCTGTAGAATGACCAGAAAGTGTTCTGCTGGGAGGGAGAAAAGGAGTTCGCAATGGTCAATGATGAGGCTACTTAGTAACATATAAACAGTCTGCCTCAAGTGCCTGAAAAACTTTCTCTGTTTGACACAATACCAGCAAAAACAAGGGAGAGGACTTCTGCAGTGGCTGGGAAGCAGAACTGCTGAGACTTGTTGTTCGTGCAATTTAATCCCTCCGGACAGCTGAGCACAGCATCAAGGTAGTCTGCAAGGAAGCTAGAAGTTGAAGGTTTTATGTAGCTGTTCCTTTAAAAAGACGTGTTACGATGCTGCATTAAGCCTTTGTTAAATATAAAAGATTGTTACCAGAAAAGAAAAAAAACAAACCAAAACACCAACAATGCAAACCTTTACACCATGAAGTTCAGCCTATAAGAATAAATATTTCAAACTTCACTGAATGTAACACCACCGATGTAGCAGGCATGCCTGCAAGTACTGAGGCCACAGGTTTGAGTTAAGTCTATGCTACAATAAACATAGTATTTCTGTCTGCTGTCCTTGACATACGCGCAGAAAGGCAAGTAGCAGAAAAAGAGGTGGAGTTGTCAGTGATTCATCATCTGAGTTGCGGGAGAAGCACACAGTTGTTCTCAGCGTGTCATTAATTTTAGGCTGTAGGTCTTTTCTGGACTGGAGTTCTAATCGGAATATTCTCTAGCAGGACCAACCGTTTCTGCAGTTACCCTAGCAGCTGTTTCTGGATGTTCCTGTGTTTCTCAGTACTGTCTTCTGACAATTTCTATGCCTCTCCCTTTCTTCATAGAGGCTTCTCTCTTCTTTCTGTTGTCTGAGCCCTCTTCAGGATATGATAATTGAATTGATCTTATTCTACAGGCATGGATGGTGAGGAAAACAGGTAAGAAAAGGAATATTAATCGATGTATAGAGATTTGTCTGTTGTTCTGAAATGGAAAATGGTCCTCTCTATGGAAGAGACTTTGTTTGTTATCCTCACTCAGGAACTAGGGAACAGAATATATTCATATTACATCCATTTCTCCTTGGCAACAATGATGAAAGTTGTATTTTTTATCAGGTTTGGAGTGTCTGTTCCGTGGTCTTCTCCTTTGTTCCTGCCAACATCTGGAAAGCTTGGAGAGAGAACACATCTTCATTCAGCTTTGTAAAAAAGGCCTGATTCAGGCTTAGGCTGTTGAGTTGGCTGAAGGACTGGAGATGTTGGAGCGAGGACAGAACAAGGCAAGTCTCCAGCCTACCCTAATACCAAAGGAAAGCTGTAACTTACAGGCATGTCTCCAACAGGCAACTTTTTCAGAAAGGAAATAAAGCAACACTCCTATGGATTGCTTTTGCTTTTCTTGGAATTTCTCACATAGTGAGAATGTCCACTCAGCCTAACTATTTCACTTCCCAAGGTGATATAATTAAAAACTTTTTATGCAGTAATTCATAGAAATGCCCATTGAAGTTGCACCCTAATTTCCACACTCACCTCTAGTTTCTTTCTTTTTAGGACTTTGATAAATTTTAACTCTTATACTGAAGAGTTATATCACTGGTATTTGTCTTAAAAATAACTTTGAGGGGGAATAAGGGGAATGAATATGCCCCGGGCTTTTTTGGAGGCTTTCATTTGCCCAGCAGCCTTGGTAGGCTTACAGTACAGTAGAATAAATCTAGTTTACAATTGGCTAGATGATTACAAAGGTATAACAAAATACTGCATATGAAACTTCAGTCAGACATGAGTACAAATTAGCTAATAAAAGCATTGAAATTGTGTTCCAGTGTTAAAAACAAAAAAAAAAAAACCCAAAACAAACCAAAAAAACCACCTGCTTAATGTATTGATGATGGAAAGGGAGACAGGAGAGAATAGTGGAAACTGAAAAGGCTGCACTCTCAATGGCATTGTGTTGTCCTTCAAAGAACTGCATATCCTGAACACCAGAAGACAAGGGTTGTGTGCTGTGAGTTTTATTCCTTCCATAGATAAACAGGCCTAACACTTCATTGACTCAACTGAGTAAGGAGCAGACATTTTAACACCTTTCAGAGAAAAGTAACTAACAACCAAGGTCAGGGCTCATTTATTTCATTTTCATGAATGAGTGAATGAATTATACGTACTGGTGGCATTTCAGTGATCTTTTTAAAAGTAAATTTTGGTACAATTAGAATATGAAGAAAATAGGAAGATAAAGTAAATGCGTGTGTAACTCTGAAAACATACCTGACAATACATTTTAGTGAAATGACTAAACCACTTCCTTTTCTCTGAAAGACAGAGAAAATTAAAAAATAGGAAATTTTCCTCAAGTCCCCGGATGTAAATGAGGGAGGAAATCCTCTAATCACAGCCTTTGAACTTTCAAGTTCATCTGGAGAACCTGACATTAGGAATAATGAATCAGCTAACATGTAATTTAATCTAAACTTGTAGTTTCAAATCATATGGTAAACTATTGCAGAAACTTTCAAGAGAATGAAAAATTCTGCTTTTAGTAGTAGCTGTTAGAATCAGTGGAGCAAGACACTGGGTGAAATGTACATCTCCCCCCCTTTATTTACTTTGTTCTCATTTTTATGTTAGTGTAACTGTTTATATTAAAGATTAACGTCAGGAATAAACTCTTATTCAGCAAACTCCTTAACAACAACCTTCTAGAATACCACTGAAGAACATCACACAGCCCACAGGCTAGCACTGGACAGGAGCTAGTTCAGTGCATGCAGAAGCATCTTTGGGTACACTAAGGATAAGTAATTATTTGTGAGCCTGTAGATTAGTGTCTTTGACTGCTTCCCCGTCAAGTTCCCAAGGACCAGCTACTCTATTCTAACTTTTTGTTTATGACATCTTTTCTTCTAGCATATAGAGATAACTCATAGCAAAGTGGCCAACAGACAGAAATCCAGTTACTCAAAGTCATTTTGGTAATGGAAGGCTGATCTGATTTCTGGAAAACAGACTGGGAACCTTGATTCCTAAATTTCTGGTAATGTTGTAACTACCTGTCTGTTCTGCAGTGAGTGATACCTCTCTGAGCTGATCCCTGGAAACCGTTCTGAAACTTCTAACATTATCAGAATATTCTTAGCTTTTGTGCAGTCGTTTCTAAGTATTTTACATAAATAATCTCTGTTAAAAATAAGCAAAAAGATAGCACAACTACAAAAGTATCATCCAGTTAAAATCTTTATTGATCACTAAAGATTTAAAGCAAAAAAAATCTTTACAAAACTATTCCAGAGTGCACAATAATATATTCTTAGCAGATGGAATCCACTCAGCTTTTTTCCTCATAGTAGACTATTCTACCATGATTTACTATTTTCAACATATATGCACTTTTTTTTTCCTTTTAACAGGCACAACATAGATGTTAATGGCTGTATGTTACATCTGGTTTTAGATACTAAGCCATATTGGGAAGGATGTTGTCTTTTTGTTTGTGTTTTTTCATAGCTACATCATTCACTGTGTATAAATGGCAGAAAATGTTTAATTTAAGAGATGATAAACTAACAGCATAAATGCCAGACGAATAAACTTGCACATACCTTTAAAAAGGGTAGTGGTACAGTTGTATTTAAAAATGTTCACTGGCTTTGGAAGCAAAAACAGAATTGTTTCCAGAAGACATGAGACTTCTTTTAAGTTATCATGAAGGATGAAGGAGATTAAATAGGTAAGTTGTAACAGAGGCAACATTACTATGACCAAAGGGCAAAATAAGCTTGCTTACTGAGATAGTCACACAATCCTGTGTCTGCATCTTGCTACATGAGTAATGGCTTTTTATATTCTTTAAGAGCAGTAGGGGAAGTACTATTGTCAAAACATCACTGGCTGTATTTTTATTTGAAATGCTCAGCATAAATAGAAACTTATTTGCTTGTGATGCATTTGATTTTTTTACAGGCTTAGAAGAGTAAATAACCATAACTTGACTCACATGAGCTACAGGTGATCATTGTGGAAGAACTAGCATGCAGTAACTTGTACCTGCTCAAGACAGCGGCTCATGACCTGCTCTGTCATTATCATATATCACCTCTTCAGCACCATCTGAGAAGTGCCAGGACGTGCTTTTTTTATATGAGAACATGGGCAGGAGACTGAAAATACAGCAACAAAGGCTCAGGGAGTTATAGTCTGGTGTGGAGAGATGGAATATGATGCAGGAGATGGTAGAAGTGTAGACCAGAAAGAATGAGGTGTAGAAGTGGGAGAACTATAACAAGGTGTAATTTTGAAAGGCCTGTGACAAGTAGGTCCATGCAGTAGTCTAGATCACAGTACTAGTAGGTACCTGGAGCTGGCCAACAAGCAGAAGATACTATGATCTCCTAAAAGTGATCTTTTATCTTTTACCCCAGTGTCCCAACAGAATACAAACAGTAGAATGGTATGGAATTAGACAAAGACAAGAAACAAACCTTGTAACGAATGACTCTCTCAACATGTGAGAGAGATTGGGGGTGTGACTTAGCTATGCTATATTCTTCACCTGTCCCATAAGCAGCTGCTGTCTGCTCTAATCTGCCCAACTTTCCAAAGGCTACGTTAGTGGGGTTTAAGGTCCAAATTTTCTTCATAATCAGGAGGGCTATATTTTTCCTGCTTTTAATCATTCTGGCACTTTGCATGAAGTCATATGAAGCTATTGGGTAATCAATTATTAACTCAGTTTTGAGCTGATTGTTTCTACGGCTTCTGCAGAAAAGCAGCTATAGTTTAAAGTATGAGCAATTACACGTTTAGCTAAGAAGCTTTGATCAAAATTCAGTGTAAAAAAAAAAATCCAGCCCATCCTAAGCAACAACTTCACTGCCATAAGTAGTCGGAAGACCATTCAGACAATCCCTGTTTATCTTTTTCCCCCTACCTGCATATTTAGGCAGACTGGCTTTGCACAGGAACGTATCCATCCACAGTGCAGCATGTTGGCAGGGAAGGCCAGGTGGGATGGGGCTGTGGAGGCACCATGATGGCAGGGCTATTTGCATGGTGCCTGCCCTGGAGCCCCGCTGCAGCCCTTGCACGGGTCGGGGCCCACGGCTGGGGCACTGTGTTTTTTTCTCCATGGCAAGGTACCATGCAGGCAGCTCTCTGCTCTGCTCTTTGCCATGGGACAATCAAGTGTTTGAAAGTGGGAAAATCCCACCTCAGGCTGCCAGGTCACTCGGCAGTAGGCCCCACCGCTCAGGAAAGGAGCCCACCTGGAGGAAGGGAAGGACTGGCCTGCCAGTATGGAGCTGTGTGCAAGTCTAGGGGGTCCTGAGTGCCATATGCTAATGGCTTTTGGGCTACAATGCTGTCACCTGGCCACGCTGCATACTGGAAATGCAACCGATACAGAATCATCTAGAAAGCGTGTTGGGGAGCTCTGAGGAGTGCTACAGAGGCTGGGCACTTGCAAGGATTTCCCTCCTGTATTAAACACCCTTTTGAGTGTGAGCGGTTGTGGCCTTTCATGTTGCAAAAGGTCAGCTAGACATAGGCATTAAGTCCAGGCAAGAGGGAAAGTCTGCTAGAACTTGCTGTGCCATGACTGAACTGTGAAAAACACAAACATGAAAAAATCCAGACCCATTTACTATGTAATTCTGGTACAAGTGAACTACAAGGAGTGGAAAAACCAAAGCAGAAAATTATAGGGTGCTAGTGATCTCATCTAAAATACTGGAAGTTTCCATGCCTTAAATTTGCTGCATTACCTAGTTTTCTTGCTGGGCTGTAAAATAACATTTAAAGCTTTGCTGAAATGTCCTAAAATATCATGTTGTTTAAGTGGCACTTACCTGACTCTCCAGCCTGCTCAGTGCTCCAGCAGAGTTTTGTGTTGGGCATGCATCCTGCCTGCTGGGACATTACTCAGAACAGAAGCATGGAATCTGGATCAGGAAAGTACATTCTGGGACCTAGATGTGGAAAAAGTAAGTATATATGTTGCAATCAAGTTCTGAGTGGCTTTCAGCCCATCTATTAAGAGCATTCAAAGCTGAAATTTTCCAAGTAACTTTTGGAAGTCCCCTTTAAATCTTCTAAATTAATGGAAATTACAAGACACAGACTTTTTAAAAGGGTTATTTCTATCTAGATAATAGAGACCCATCTTTGAATGCTGCAATATAAGGGGGGTTCCCCTTGGAAAATGTATATTGTCATCAAAGGACAAAGGTCGAGGGAAGTGATTCTCCCCCTCTGCTCCGCTCTGGTGAGACCCCACCTGGAGTACTGTGTCCAGCTCTGGAGCCCTCAGTTCAGGAAAGACATGGACCTGCTGGA
>JAVKLA010000007.1:20009589-20055262 GCA_034782735.1 Sagittarius serpentarius | reverse complement strand
TTAGGCATTGGAACGGGTTGCCCAGGGCAGTGGTGGAGGCCCCATCCCTGGATGTTTTTAGAAGTCGTGTAGATGTATGGTTAGGGACGTCAGTGCTAGGTTAAACAATTGGACTAGATGATCTTATAGGTCTTTTCCAATCTAAGCAATTCTATGATTCTATGATTCTATGATTCTATGTATGTCACTTACTTTTTTCTGTCTCTTGGGCATGAATATATGCTGAGTTGCTAAATAGGGATTTTAAGCTTCTGGCCTTTTTGGCCATTTGGATTCCTCTCCTCAACACCTCTCTCTGTTGAAATCCATAGCCTTGAGCCCTCCAGAGTTTGGTTAATTACACCCTTCCTTTCAATAGAAATCACTGTGTCACTCTTCCCTTTTAAAAGTTAGTTGTTTGGCATCCCCGTTAATACTGTAGCTCCAGGTGTAGAGTACAGTGTGAGCCCTCAGTTGAATTTCTAGGCCTCTCATTAACTGTGCCTCATGCCTTGGCTTTGGACTGCTTTGAGATCAAGGTGACACTTTTCCTTGTGAGGATGTTTCTACGTGATTGTATACCTTTTGGAAGGTGATGTGTGTAACCAGAGACAGGCATAATAACCCTAATGAAATATTTTAACTGGAAAACTGGATCCAATGTTGTTTGTGACTCTTGCCTGAAGAAGGAAAATAAAGTCCGCCTGAAATACAGCAGGCTGATGCCAATTCCATGCCTGTGCTGCCTACAGCTCTTGGCACAGACTGAAGAAAGAGAGCATGCTTAAATAACCTGTTTGTACTGGCCAGAGGAAGAACAGCAAAGAAATGCTGAGCTTTTGGGAGGCTTGGGTTTGAGCTCAAATGTCAGATTTCAAAAGAATGAGGTGAATATAGTGCCTTGCAGGGACCTGGGTTTTGTGGTGCATGAATGTGCTGCGAGAACACCTACTAGATGGAGACTTTCCATCTTGTTTGTAAAATCCAGCTAGGCTCGGGCAGTGAATTAGGAAAGGCAATTTGGTGTATGCTCAGAAGTCTAATTGAAAATGCCTGGAGAAATGTAAAGTCAAGCCTAGTCAAGAGAAGAGGGACATATGAAGTTTAGTGTTTAAAGTACTGGTTAGCAGCAACATGCCTGCAGGGGGAAAGAATGGGGGCATGTACTAATTACAGCTTTGGGCATAAACACATTGCAGAATCATTTTTGTTCATGTTAGCCTTTTCGTGGATCTAGCTTCATAAGTACAAGAGCAGTAGGGAGAAATAAGTCAGATTGTTTAGAACAGTACTGCACTGACAACAAAGCTCAAGGAAAGATGCTGACAATTCATGGTTCAGCGGGAAGACTTAGAGACAAGAGTAGAGACACAAAACAAATGCTAAGGTTTGTAAGTTCTTTTAAAATTTCAGTTGTACTTTTCTGTGTGTTAAGGGGAGTTTCTTTCTCAACTTCCATGGAAGCGAAATTTGTTCCTTGATGTATGCAAAACACTGAATTAATCCAAGTGTTTGCTTCTATAGTTTCCCAAGAAGACTGAACCTGGGAGCTGTAACCTTCTTTAAAAACAGAAGTTAACTTGATAATGAATAAAATTGTGGACATTGCCTGTCCATCTCTAGTAGCCTGCTTCCATTGACTTGCTGAGTTGTTGGTTTGGGTTTTGGTTTTTTTTTTAATTTTGCTGTGTTTTATCTGTCCTATCTTTAAATTTCTTTCAGTTATGAAGCTATTTGCTAGAGATTCAGATTGGCTCATTTAGACTTTTCAAAAAAAATAATGACAGTTCAAATCCAAAAATTCTGGAACTTTCCAGTGCAGAAATAGTAACATTGATTTTTGGATTCAGCAGGGAAAACTGTCCAGTGACATTGCAGTACTTTTATCACTGCACTTACTGCTACTGTTCTTTGGTGTGCTGTGAGAGCTTTTTAAATGAATTTTCTTTCCTGTTCCTTTAATTATCTGAGATTGTTCACAACACCTATTTCTGCTACCTTGGAAACTGTTGTAAAGCCATATGCTACAAAGCCAGAGTGATAGAACATATGGAGACAACTTCGGGAAATATGCAGCCAGCTAGCTGAAAAGATTTTAGGAAATGCATCTTCTTGCTTGAAAAAGAAAGAAAAAAAGATGGGGGGGAGGGGGAAGAAAAAACTTAATGGCAAGTATTTGAAAGCATTTAAAACATCTCTGTATATTAAAACCAGAATTATTGCTTAGATCACTCTCTGTGATTCCCAGCTCAGAACTTGATTCCAAGTATCCTGTTTTAATGCTAATCAAATGTAGGTATCTTGTGAATGATCTTGGGGTCACTGAAGTTAACAGGTCTCCTTTTCCTTTTTCTTTTTTCCTTTCCCACTGTCTTCAATGATCTTGATACAAAGTCTTATTTTCTGTTTTGCTTAATATTCTTTATTTCCTTGGACATCCTAAGAGGATTTTCTTCTTGTACCATATTTACTGAATGCAGCCATAAGAAGTGTCTATATTTTGTAAGATAAATTATTTTTTAGTGCTTCTAGATCCTTTTTTAGGTTTATAGCAATATCTTCATGTACTTTTTGATAACATGTAAAATTAGAAGAACTCCTCTCTCTAAATGTGGGCACAGAAACTGTCTGTCACTGATAAGCTGCTTGTTATCTTCCAGCTACAACAAATGCTGTCTTGATTTTTTTTTTTTCTGTAGTCTTTCCAGCTGACTGGTTCTAAATTTCTATGCAATGACACTCCATGATCACCTGCCAGACTGCTGGTTTGAGACAGGATAATGGCCGCACAGATTTCTCAGCAAGTTTTGACTTCCTTTCCTGTTCTCACCTGTATCTAGTTTAGTAATGGCTGTGCTACTGTTGCAGATTAGTGCCCCAAGCAGTTCTTTGCAATGCGGCCTTCGTCTAGGAGTCCCTGGATGGGGTTTTAACATTGCAAACAAAATATATCGCTTCTACTGAACAAGCTTCCTATAGGAAATGTTCCTTCTGCTTTCTCAAAGGGGATGCTAATTTAATGGTTTTGAATGATAGCTGTCAAGCACTCACCAAAATCTTCGCAATCAGTATTTTTCTCTTTCATGATTTCTGTGCAATTCCAGCCTGCCTTATGCTGTCCCTTTATATAGGGTAATTGTTCCACAGGTTCTTCAGAAAACCAATTTTTCAGAAAAGTATGAATACTGTCCCATTTAGCTCTTCTCTAAAAAAGTCTCTGGAAGACTTTTTGCAATCTGTGCTGTTTCACAGGAAATATTTAGTCATTTGAAAACTTTTCTCCTGTATTTTCATCTGAAAACAGAATTTTTAAAATAAAGCTATGTGTGTAAAGTGATAGTATATTTAATAATTCCACTAGTCCTGGAAATACTTGCTGAAATTGCTACAAAACCATGGATGTACAAACACGGATGTTAGTCAATCAGTTTTAAGGGTGATCTATTCTGAACATATTTGTCCAGGCTTCAATACCACTTTCCTGGTATTTAGAATGGGTTTTTTTAATTTACTTTTGTGATCATGGTCTGATTAAATAGACCGTGTAATTAGAAACTACATAATGGGCTTGTTTGCTTAATTGACTAATACCAGTCTTTAATTTTATTGCATAACTGATAACAAAATACTTTTTTTATGTCTCTAAGTTTGCACATATAAATCAATAATGTTGAATAGTCAACAATAATAATAACTTGCTGGAGATACTGTAGAACACCCCTTGTCTGTTTGAAACTCTTAGCACAGAATAAAAGAGGCGAGGTTTGCGTGGAGAAGCAGTTATCTCCTCTTAGATCAGCTGGTATAGGCAAGAGGATGGGGCAAGCTTCCAGGCACTCTCTTCCGAAGCAGAGGCAGCAAGCTGCAGTCTAGCAGAGATTAGGCACAACCGTCCTGTGTTGAACAGCTGTCCTGGGTTGCCAGAGGCAGCCATTTATGAGAAAATTGTACTTTGCACTTGCAGAGAAGAGTGGGATAATAAAAAGGAGAAAAGGGACGTAGTGTTAGGCCACCTTGGCTGAAACAACTCTACTCTTGCCACCTTTCTTGAGCAGACTCTTGATCCTAAAGCACTTCCATGACTTTCTCAGAAACAATGAGAGCCAGCACTGGAACAGAGGAATTACCGCACTAGAAATAACATCTAAACACAGCTCTTACCATCAGATTTCCTTTGTGCACCAAGAAGCCACCCGTTGTCTCATCTTTGTTATTTGTTGCATCGAACATGTTTCTGGAAGTCCTATGCTGGCCAGAAGCAGCCTTTCAGGAAGACCGTGTCACCAAAGCACCTGAAAGATTGCATTAAGCTGACCGAGATCTGACAAAGCTGAACAGTGTCTTGCAATCAAGTGACAATGTTTCTGGGAATAGGCTTTGGAAAGACTAACACGACACGATATGGTTCTGGCTACTTCTAGTCAGTCTCAACAAATGAACTGGAATCCTTTTTGGAAGTTATTTCACCCTTTCACTGTTTTACTGTTCATACATAAAGAAATCTAAGAGGTATTTAGCCTTAGATGTCATTCCCTTGGCAAGATTTGAGAAGATACGTAGAAATGCTGAGCTGGTGCAGCCTGTATAGTGCCGCTGATCACTAAGTCTGAGTCTGAGAATTTAAGCTTTAGCAGTAATCCAAGTGTCAGGGAGAGTACAGCTGGAAATGTTTACTTAACTGTGTTTCAGCCAATGTTGAGCAGTTTCGTGCTGCATGTATACTATTGCTTTCTTCAGCCCGCCTTAAATGTCTTGAGAGACAGCGATTCTGTGGTATCTTTGGCAAGTGTTTTGTGGTATCATTGGCCTTGCCATTCTGTTACTGCTTACCCCGGGGAACTGAAGAAATAAAATACTTGATGGTATTTACTGCAGATCTAAGTGGGTCATGTCATGCAAATGCCTCTGATTAAAAGTGCAAGAGATACTGCTGTGTTTGAAAAAAGCACTTTAACATGAAGTACTAGAAATGTGTTAGAATATAATAAGCACTTTTGTACCCGAGTGCAAGTGCTGAGCAAATGCCCACAAGGAAAGGGGTTAGCAGAGTAAATCAACAGAGATTAAATGTCTGCAGTTTCAAAACAGGACTGAAATATAATATGTTATGTTCAATATTTTAATGGAAAAAGCTGTTCCTCATTTTCAGGTACCAAAGATCTTCTGAGAGTGGATGTTACATCTCCAGCGGCTCTGAATTTACCTATTTTACAAATCCTCAAAGCAGATAGTAAGAACCCTTTGTTCTTTTTCCTTTTCCACTGTTGTGCCCTGACTTGGGAGTTCTCCGTTTCTACTCTTTCTGACAATCAGTACCAGCAAGTGCTGCTCCTGTTCTGGTAGCATTTGTGAGAACAACCCAGTAGTCTGTAGGTACCTCCATGAAGCTTGACAGAGTTACAAAAATGGCACCAATAGTTTGGAAGCTTCAGCAGCAAAATGGCCTGAAGGAAATTTATAAATAAAGCTCAGAAACTTGGCTGACCTGGTCACCATCAACAAATTTCCTTTAGGTCATTTGCTGCTAGTGAAAAGGACAGCCAAGTTTTTGAGCTTTATTTAAAGGCTAGGAGAAAGGTTTATGGGCAAAGTTCTTTCACAATATGATGTTATTCTAGCACAGATTGTAGTTCTTTAAGAATTGTTTATTAAAGTTTCAGTTTAGGGTAAAATATGACAATCAGAGATACATATTTAGTGCCAGTTTATCCTTTTGCCTCATGGTAAGTTTCTCTGTAGTATGCTAATGACTTGTTCAAAGGCTCATCCGTCCTTCAGAGCAGAGTTCTCATGGAGCTCTCTTTAGATGGATGAGGTGAGCTTTATGAGTGTTTTTCTCAATCATCTGTATGAGAAAAATGGTGACATGAGGTACCCGGTGGTACTTCGCAGCTATTTCTGTGTGCTTTTTATGTAAAATGATGTTATGGATCTAGGTGGATTGTTCTGTAGATTTCCTGTTCAGGGGTGGCATCTTTAATTTTCCTTTAGATTTCCAGTTGTTCCTTATGCTCTGTGTTGTCACAGCCATTGCAGTATGACAATAGCACAGTTACTGTATTGGTTTATTTGCTGCAACTGCCAGCATATTTTCCTGCATGCACCGGAATTCAGTTAGCATGTGTTTTCACTTCACTAAAGTCACTGTTATTAGCAGCTATTTTCCTAACAGTGTGTGTTACATCTCATGCTGGTCAGTCAGAATATAAGGATGTCCCAAGACAGCAGGTAATGGACAAATCTAATGGATTAAATGAACGCCTGTTGTAGTCTGAACAGCTTCAGCTAGAATTATCTCAGAAATTAACTTGACCCAATATGTGAACAGAACTGTTGTTGTCAAGAGTACCAGTGATCTCTTCTCTTTTACTTCTATTATTAGAACTATAAACAAACTTTAGTCCTTCTGAGAGCTATCAAGGAGAGATCTGCCCTCACTGAAGTCAGTCAGATCTGTTCTTCATACATACAACCAGATCCTTGGCTAGTGTTACCAGCCCAGCTGATTTCAATGCATGTGCAGAATCAAACACCGTTCTCTAATCTCCTCCAAGAAACCTGTATTAGAGTAGGTTTGCACAATGCTCTTGGCACATAATTACACAATTTAATGTGTAATCTGTTGTTTTATTGTGTACGGGCCAGAATGGAAGCTAAGTGTCCAGGCTGCCTTGCAGATGGTATGAGGCCGAGACTAGTTATGATAATATGCCTCTGAAAATCAGTAAAAGTAGCAAAATTGCTTGACAGCTAGTTAATAGTTAGATGCATGTCACTCCGCCTGACTGATCAAATGCCTGCCTTTTTCTCCCCCCCTGCACCCCGCCTTTCTTTTTTTTCTTTCCATTCCTTTTAATGGGTTTGGGGCAAAGTCAGTTTAGTACTGAAGAACTTACTATCACAATATGAGAGCTTTGTCTCTTACAAATAAAATATATCAGGTGGTCTACTGCTGCCAGGCTCTTAAAAACAACCCAAAGTCCCCCAAACACTTTCTGGTAATCTAAAGCAAATGGACTTATCTTTCTCATTTTTTCCCGAATTGTGAGTTGGTATCTTGCAACTGTTACTGTTTTATTGCATTTTATTGTTAAACTCTGCCACAGTATGAAGTTTGAGGAGTTATTAAGTAAAGTAACAACACACTCTTTTGGCTTACATTTTTTTCAGGGTGCAGAAATGGAATATTTGGATTTCTTCTTTTCCAATTCATGCAATGTAGCCTGTTTGCTTGCTGTTGAAAAAGCTAGAGAAGAAAAATTCTGATATTATGGGAGAAAACTTTCATTTCTACAGGAAATCTACAGTATTCTAAAGATCTTAGATTAGCACCAATATTTGATGTTTTTCAAATACTGACAGAGTGACCGCTAATGCAATCTCAAAGAGAGTGGAAACATTCTAAGAAGATTTTCTTGCAAATTTTTCCTGCTTAGCAAAATAGATCTTTCACTTTCATGTTCAGTCTACCATGTCCCTAACCATCTTTACGATTTGGCAGAAGTGCAGATGTTCAAAACTGGTTTGATGTCTCAGTGAGGAAAGGGAAAACCATTAAATGAAAAACAGTAGACGAAAAACTAATGATAATATTCATTGACTCATAACAACAGAAGTCCTAGCTTTAGAGCCCTATAAAACTTATTCTCCTTAATCTCATTCCTGGTAAAAATTGGTGTGGGACTTGGCTTTCAAAATTGGAGTGTTAAAAATATTCTACATTAGGACAGCATTTATCTTGCTATTCAGTGGAAAAAGGCTAATGAAGTACATGATGTATCATTTTCCTGAACTGAGTCATTCTACAGTCTACTGTGTTGTCTATTCAGTATTTTAATAAGCTCCTTTCTAATTGCATATCTACTTTCAGTTAGCACTGTCCATTCCGAGAGAAACCCTGCAATCTGTTTGCTTAAAGCTCTGAAGTACTTAAACGTTTTCCTCCCAATGGGGTCTTCATTTTAAGATAACCTTCAAAACCCAACTGCAGTCTAAGGTGTGTAAGAGGAACACAGATGCTGAAGACAACAGATTCTGGCAGTCTCTGAGTATCATTTGTGCCCTTTGAAAATGAAGACTACCAGAGAGGGAGCTTTTTCCTTGAGGCATTTCCCTCATGTTTTCCAAATGTTGCTTCATCAGAGCCAAATGGTCAGAGCCGTCTAAGAATCCTATTACAGATGCAGAGATTTTTTTTGTTCATTTCCAATATATTTAGCTGCATTCCTGAAGCTGTAACTGAGATAAAGCATGTGTAAAAGCTTTGCTTATAGACTTCTCCACAGCTGAAGCTCAACCAATATTGCTTCAAGATGGATTAGAAACAAAATATTCCCAAGTGTTACTGATGCTGGTTGCTTTGCGTTATAAACGGTTAATCTGGTTCATGTGAAACATTCCTTAATCGGCAAGGAAACATGCTTTCTGCATACCTTTGCACAAAATTTGGCAGGAGTTCAACAAATTACAATTCAGCGGCTAAAGCACAGCCAGCTTGGACTGCTTTGGATATTTATATTTCACTTATTCCACTATCCGTTCTATTATGCCCTACACTCAACTAAAGCTGAAAAGAAAATAGGGAAAACAGAAGGAAGGGAAAAGTCAGTGGTTCTGTAAGACTAAAAGTGATAGCCAGGAACAGGTATGATAAAATAAAAAATGGTTTATACTTAAACCAAATTGAAGCCCCTGTGTGCGTTGTACATATGCCAGGCTTTCCAACTGAGGGTCTCAACCATATGCACAAATGAGCTGACTGAAGGTAGGAGTTCATGGTGTACCACATGCCTATTTACAAAGGTACTTCAGTTATAATTTTTAGGCATGAGTAAGTAGTGTATAATTTCTTGATGCTTCTTCTGAACCCTTCCCTTTTCTTTCTCTAAGTTCTATGGCTCCTGTCTTTGTGGCCTCTTTGTTGAGAAGTTTGCCTGGATTTTTGCTTGAACCACTTATGCCTGTCTTTGCTGGGATGGACATTTTATGGATGGTTCTCTACAGATCCTGACTTTTGTTGCCAGACCATTGAAGCCTTCATAACATCATTGTTACGCTGGGAAACACACTTCTATTCTTGCTTCCAATGGTATGGTTAAGCAAAAATCTTCTTCCACAACTAGACTGGCAGTAACAGGGACCAGTGGCAAATTTAAATGGGTCGTTACTGAAACACAGCTTGAGAAATGTAGAAAATCAGTCTAAGCTTTCTGGTCATAATGAGCTGATTTTCTTCTTTTGTAACAACAAATCAGTTGGTAATAGCAGGTGATACCATATTAAAGAAAGAAGAGAGAAAAATGAGCTGAAACCTCTCCACCCATAAGCTTTGTAATATTAAACCCAGTGTCCTAGTGTGCAGTGGGTTAATATTTCTGACATGGAAACACAAGTCAGTTGGCTTCAGTAACATCTTGGTAAGGAAAAAAGAAAAACACCAACAAAGTAGACAACCAGGATAACACATAATGCTTAACTCATGAAATGTAGCCATTTCATTTTTTTTTTTTTTTCCATTTTGAGGAAACCCATGAAGGCAGCTATAGTGCCCACACGCCCCTCTCCAGGCCTATTGTACATGTAGTTACTGGTCCACATAATGGCTCATCCAGGTGTGTGCCTTCATATATAATTGATGAATGTGTGCATAGTCAATGCATAATTAGTCGTACATGTAGTCACTGTATATTCAACGATAAGAGTGTGCATAGTGTATTGTCTTGCCCACTTGAAATATCACATGCACCTGTTCAGAAACTTTAGCTTTATTAAAGAGATGATAATATTAGAGCACGTTGTCTAAGGGACTCTTCAAATCTAAGTCGCCATCCCAGGCTTCATTCCTGTTAGTGACTGATGAACCTGTGTTGTGAGGAAGACCCTACCAGAATACCACTGCACCCAGAGGGGTGACCATCACCATGGGTGGGATCAGCAGGCCCTTAGCAGAGGTCTGCTCGGTACTGTATCCTATCAGGGTTCCCAGCATCAGGAGGGATGTAATATTTAATCATGTGCTAGCAACTTTTCTGGACTGTGCCTTTCTTCCTGGGATGTGGAAAGAGCCGGCACCTCCCTGTGCAAAACACCAGCCTCGGCCCCACAGCAACACCTGCCGAGTTTGGCATTGCCAGGCTGAGCCAGGCAGCCAGGCTTGCCGGCACCTGACGGTGACTGGCATAGGGGTCGGTAGCTGGTCCCCACTTTCTAGGCACTTCCACCTCTGTTTTTTGTTCCGTTCCGCCACTCCTTCTTTCTTCCACTCTGCAGCATTGCTGAAGCAGTTCTTTTTTCAGGTCCTAGCAAGAAAGACTGGTCTTCTTGCACATTTGGGAGACTCCTAAATGGATTCTTGTCTCTTGGTTCCCAGGAGGCATCAAAAGCTTTTCACGCTAGGCAGTTACAAGAGACATTTTAGCAGAATCTCTTAGTTTCCTCTTTCCTTTTCTAAGCTACCTTTGCACCCCAAGCCTGGAAATTGCTGTTCTAAAAGTAAACGCTCTCACCTTTGTGCTCAGTTTGGGCATAGACGGTTTGCTCTGGTTTAAACTGCAGGACTGCCCAAACTATGTAAGCAGAAAAAGTGTCTCTCCTTAACATTTCATTAGTCCCTTTCATTCATCTCTCATCGCCATCACTGCAAAGCCCTCTGGAGAGGGTGGGGGAGGCTCCACTTCAGACGTCTCAGGGGTAAAGAGCTTTCATTTCTTTTTGGCCTCAGGCACTGATCTTAAACAAGGTTGCTATTGCAAGACAGTGGCAGAGATTGATATCAAATATAAAAGTTCCCAGAGAGACTATTAAATCAGTGTTGACCTGGTTTTAATAGCACATAATACTTCCATGGATTGCAAGCAAGTAAACAAGCTTTGACAAGTACCTTGCATAAATGGACTTTGAAACAAAAAAGACAAAGAGTTAGAAAAGATGCAGAGGCTATTTTCTGGAGGAAAATAAAAAAAAAGAAAAAAAAGAAGGAACATTTTGTAGAACAGCATTTTACTGAGTTAGAAGCTTTTTGCATCACCAATGTGCCATTTCTTGTCTTGGACAGCTCTGCTATAAGATGCTATTGGGAAAGCTTTTTAAAAACCTTAGTGTCATACCTTGTTGGGATCAACTGGGAAAAAATGTACTTCAAAAATCATGTAAGTGACCTGAAAGAAGAGGGGAAAGTTTGTCTTGGGTTTAGTCCTCTTTCAGATGAAACATATGCCAACAGCTGCTAAAATTGAGACACTCCGTATTACTCTTTTGCAAATTCTTCATGATAAATACAGGAGGCAAATGGAAGTGCCTCTTCTAATAAATTATATTTGGGATAACAGTGTAAACTTCAAAATGACAAAGTTCAAGAACTAGCAGTAGGGCAGTACTATGTAAATACCTTGGTCCTTTGAGAAGAATTACTAGTTAGTCTTGAGTCCAGTATTGTTGGTGGCGTGCCTTAAAGTGGCTGGTGTCCCAAGCGGCAAGTATGCAACCCATAGTTTTCTGGATTATACTTTATCCCTTTTAAGTAAATCTTAACTTGCTTAGACAGCTACTTAGTCCTTGGAGAGCAGTCTGTGTGGCACTTACTCCTGACAGCATGGCCAACTCTGGGGTGTGAGTGTTTTGGCTCAGTGAAAGCCCAATGGAGAGATATTGTTGTATGTTGAAAGAGTGCTTACAGTTCTACAGAGCCTTTAGCAGTGTATCTGGGTGAGGTGCTTGCCCCTGGAAACAGCGCCTGCTACGCCTGTCTGCTACAGTTAGTGAACTGCCCGGTTGTCACGGTGCTGTACCCAGTGCTACGGCATGCACAGTCTCTGTTCGGTGCGCTTGTGATGTTGTGTTGCGAGCAGACCATGTACACACTTAATGCTGCAAAATAATTGCTCCATGCCCAAGAGCGTAGATTATAGCTACTTTTCCACCCATGCACGTTTGCCTGTCTGTCTCCTCATGTATGGTATAGACTATTAGTTTTACATCAGTACTGCTGTTCCTAGGACTCCTGTTGGGGCACAGAACTGTTGCTGTAGTTGTAGTAAAGGATGTAATACTTCAAAATTGGTGTCTTGCTCACAGCATGCTTTTTACTTTGTTTTACAAATTCTAGTTCTTGAGCCTATTCTTACTTTACAGCATTCATTGTAAACCAATTGTTTTAAAAGCTTTACAAGTTGCAAGAGTCTTATGCAACAGCTGAAGTCTTGTGAGTATATACTTAATGGCTCCTAGTTCCTCAACGGATATCTAATGTTTAGGGGATTTAATTTCTGCTCAGCTGCTGCCTGTGAATATTCAGTCTAATACTCTATTCCCAGCACATTTAATAGTTGTCACACCTTGGCACCCTCTTTTCAGGTGGGAGTGTTGTGATGTTTAAGACAATGACTCTCCCTGGATCTGGTTCAGTTGACATGGGGTCCCCTGGCAGGCAGCTGAGGTCCTGTCTTCCATTAATAATTGTACCTGGGCATGTGGCAAAGGTTTGAACATCTGATTTGTATCTTCTGTCACAGTAGAAACTCTGCCTGGCGTCGCAGATGCTGCAGGTATATAAAGTAGGAAGGCTTATTTGGTCAGGTCGAGTGACCGCAGTTATTTACAGTACACTGCTCAGTGGCTTTGAGTTGACAACAACTTCGGAAAAGAGGTTGTGATGCACTTGCTGCTAGTTTCAATGGCTCTTCTTTGCAGCTCTGCCTGGGCTTGACCAACTTCCACGTTGTGAATCCTGTGCTTGAGCAGACTGGGATGGCCTGACTGACAGACACAGAGGGGTCTGCTTCTAAACTCAATCTGCTATCCTGGAGACTCTCTCTCCTTAAAATTATAGGTGCATTTTAGAGAGACCTTTGGGAGGGACTTGAGACTTCCTGATTACTATTCTCTTCCACCTTGTATTTCAGATGAAATCCAGTACTTAATTCAATATTCAAGCCTGTGGTTTGCCCTGCCCTGCTGGCCAGCTACGATTGATATTCTGTACATCAGCCATATGTTTTAAATGATGGCATGACTTGCTTTTCTGAGTTTTCTTATTGGCAACTGCATTTGCTGTTTAGCCTCAAAATGAGGCTAGTTCTTCCATCTAATTATCAAGTCTAATATTGCTGCTTTATTAGTGCTCCTGAGATTACATGTCGGCTGCAATCAACTGCCCATTGTTTATACACCCTGGCTGCAAGAATGGCAGCCAGCTTCTGTAGCCTGTGCACACGTGAACTGAGTATCTTTGCAGGCATTAGTCACACCATGAACAACCTCCCCTTCATTACCATTGCTTCATAACATGAATTACTGTTTTCTTGAGGTAGCTGTGGTAACGGGTCCCAGAACTGCTGTTTCCCATAACTCTTACATCATTGCATCTCAGCTGCATATTTATCTTCCTATGAGGCACGATGTTTCCGCAGAATATTTCCTGGCCCTTGACACATGCATCCTCAGTTTGCGTCCCTCTTTTCCACTGGATGTCTTTTAGCTTTAGCCTCTGTACATGTTCCTTCTCAGCAGTCCTTGCTGGGAAAAAGAGAAGGTGCATCACAAATTGCATTTAAACAAGTACAGGGACAGAAGTTAAATGCTATAAGGATGTCACTAATGAGTTTAGCCATATGCTCATCCTTTTTCACCCTACTGGGAATCTGTCTGCTGCTGAAGGAAGAAGGAGAGGGGCTAGGGAAATTCCAGCTGTCATTGAAACATACTTCTCTACTGACGTAGTTAGTAGCAGTGTACCAGGTGGCGTGCAGTGCATTGAGCAGATTCATTTTAAAGAGTTCATCTGAGGCCATCTATTGATTATATAGTAAATCCAACTTTAGAACTTCTAAATAGGGATTGGAGAGGTTCCGGCCATATGGCATAAAGCAGTGATCCAGTGTAAACTCACCCTGCCAATTCAGATTTGTTTAAAAGCAGTAGGTTCAACAGCTTAATGCTGTACTGGCATGCTTTACGCCAGATCAAGTATTGCTTATTACCACAAAACCAGCATAAAAAGCACTCTGTGGTGTGTACTCTTGCTAATCTGCCAAAAATACCACGGCCTCGTCCAGATCAAATTAGTACTGCGGGGTGATCATGCGCAGCCCTGGCATTACTGGCTGTGGACCTGCAGTAACAAATACGTAACAGCACGTGCTCCTGAGCTCTTGGCAGAGCTGGGGCTGTAGGTGTTGCTATTCAGTCCGCCAGAGCCATGGCTAATGCCATATAGGGCGGCTGGAGAACCACAAAAACCTTTGAGGCCACAGAAAGCAGCATCTTTCTTCTTCAGCCTTAGCCAGCAGTCTCGGCTCTGGCCTCTGTGGGAAATGATTCGCACTTGTCCCTTACTGTTTCTGTAGCTTTAACTCTTTCCAGCATCTGAAGACCAGGAGTCCATCCCAAGCCAAGAGAATGTCCCCGGTTGCCAAGCTTTTCCCCTGCAGCACTTAGGAACGTGTGAGGAGCAGGCTAAAGTTAAGATGAGATTCTTACACTGTACATAGGTGCAGTGTAGGGTGAAGAGTATCTCAAGTCAAGAGAGAGGGGGTAACACTGCTTAGACATCCCCATTTCTCATCCCCACATTAGGGAGTTCTATTTCGACTCGCTGCATGCTGCTGGATCTGTTACTGAAGAAAGAACTATATTTTCCCATGGCAAATGTCCCCTGACTATATCCTTTGAGGAAAAGGTGGGTTTTTTTCTCTGATAAATTGCCGGCTTGGCTAGGGCTAACCCTCAGAGTAACTCAGTATTCTGAGGAAATGTTAAAAAAAAAAAAAAGGCAGAACAAAACAAACCCCCACAACCTATTCTGTGTTCAAAATTCTGGTTTGCACAGGCTAGTGGTCATTATCAGATGTTAATGGCAGAACTCTGAGTGCCATTGCAGAATGAAAATTTAGGCACTGTCCCTTCTCCACCTGCTCCTCTGTTTATCAGGCAACAATGTGTTGGGAAGAGATATTTGAATCCACGGGACGTAGCCATCCTGTTCTGTTAATCTTACAAAACCCGTAGTTCAGGCTATGCATTATTAAGTATTATCTCTACACATCTGCTTGTAGTTTGTTGTGGGCATTCGAACTGATTTGGACTATTTCCTAAGCTGAGATGGCTGTTCAGTTTCCCTCATGCGGTTCAAATGTAGTGGGGCTGGGGCAGTGTGAGATGGGGTCTGCTGGGTGAGTCCCACTGTCTGTAGGAGAAAGGGAGCGACCAAAGGTCAGTATTGGAAAGCTGGCTTAGATCCCAGCTGCTTATTCAGCTGAGGTCTGTCTAACAGAGCCAAGCCCTTCTTTTTCTCTAGGCACTCCAAGGAGCAGAGGTCTGTCCAGTGGCTCTCTAGATACATGACTCGAAGGTTCAGAAAGGGCGGCCTTTGAGTTTGAAGGCTTCTCTTGCAGTAAGAGAACACTTGCATGAGCAGTGGATACGACTCATCTCCTTTTATTTAGGGTGAACCTGTTTCAAGCTCTTCCCAGCTTTTTCTTTGCCTTTGCTTTGCATCTATAATAGCTCTGTCCACTCTGAAGCATGGGGCCTTTCTGTGTTGGATCTACCAGTACAAACTGTTACGAAGAATCTGGCTGGGACACAAGCGCCTTGTCTGCCAGTAAAGCCTTGAATCCCTGTAAGACAGGTAAAACCTATAGCCCAAGCAAAGTGAAGAGGCTGTTTAATTCTCCCCTGAGCTTTTTGCTGGTGCTTCGTCCTCGCTGCGTTCAGTGCTACAGAGAGCGGTGCAGGCCTGGAGCACCCAGGCTTCTTCTGGCAGCATCTAAGCCAGAGCGTGTTTCTGGGCTTTGATTCAGCCACTGAATTCCCACTTGCGCGTATAAAGGAGTCACCTGCTTTGTTTATCAGGCCTGACCTACAGTCAAGGTGGTGATTAAAAAGTGGGATAGAAGTGATTCAACTAAAGAGACCAAAGTAAGAAAGGGACTTACCTGGAATACTTTTTAGCTTCATTTCTCAGCTCACCTGCTACTGTGCTTTTTGGGTCAGGGAGGACTCTCAGACAGTCCCCACGTCTTGTTATTCCCTAATGCTCCATCTTGTATTAGGCTGTCACTCTCTTTTAATGATCATATCCTCTTAACAACCTCCTGGATAGCTCCATGGGACAATTTGGAGTACATGGATTATACCATATTAAAGCACGTCTATACTATTAAGATGCCTGTCGTGGGTGACAGGCAAAATCAGAAATCATGAGAAAAATATCAGTCAGAAGGGCTCCATTTAAGCAACTTGTGTCACTACTGGTTTTGTGCAGCTGATCTTTTTTACTGCTGTCTGCCTCTTGGCCATTCAGAGAATTAAGCAATACACAGTGGTACAGTGCAGGGGTATATTTTATCTTCCTGCACTGAAACACTGCCCTAACGGTAGCCACATTTTAAAACGGAGCCCTCTCTCTAGTTCAGCTGGTTTAAAAAAAAAAAAAGGAAAGAAAACAGCTTTAATTGTGAGAAAGAAATGCCAAGAAATGTCAGGGTTGATGCAGCCTTTAAAGGTACCAGGTAAAAGTGGGATTAACCATCACTGATGCTGGAGTCCTTAGTCTGGGTCATGCAGCAGAGGGAATTCTGGAGGTCTTCTCTAGCTGGCTGAAAAGATGACAAAAAGTGGTCTTGACCCCAGTGACTCATGAATTTTGCCCCGTGTATGGTGCCTTATTTTATGTGGAACGCTTCAGCAGCACAGCTACGGACTCTGCTCTCTGTGGAACACAGAGGAGTAAATCTACTTGCCGAGCAGAGCCCAACACACAAAACCTGCCTGGGAACTGAGGTGGGCACCCAAGCACTGCCCCTCGACCTGCCCTGGCTACGGGTCTCAGGCTGTGCCTCAGGCCGCGCTGCGTGAGCCGGCACGCTGCCATTAGTTGCCCCTTGGACCACAGCACAAAGCACATGTGGATGCTTTCCGTGCTGGTCCCTAACCTTAGAGCATCGTAATCATAACCTGTTCTGAACATAAAAGTCACTGCACTGACCGGGCACCGGGTGTTCAGCCATATCTTGCCAGGCGCCCAGCTTTTAAAGGCATAAAGAGAAGACTGCACTTTTCCCTAAAAAATGGCCTGGAATGTTCTTTGATAAAGCCTTTGGAAAATTTACATGCAATATTTTGTTGTCTATTTTGACAGAGAAAGAGGGATCTTCAGAAGCTCTAACTAAACATGAAAGGTAAAAGTGAATGAAAAAGGAGGATGTGGGAAAGGAGCTTTTCATAACAAAATCCTTTTCCAAATGCTACCTATTTATGGCATTTGGGCCAATTTAATGAAGTACCATAGTGGTGGTTTTTGATTAGTATTTAGATCATTGAAAGCAACAGATTTGTGGGAAATGGTAACTATTGGGGAGACGTTTTGGGAAGAGGGAAACTCCTTATAATGGGTTAATATAGATGTTACCAAACTCACTACTGTAGAGGTATGCTTAGAATCCATATTTTCTGAGCATGTCACATCATAAGGACCTTGGTTTTCCTCAGTATTTAAGCGTATAGCCTCACATTATTTTCCCTTATCAGCTTTCTCATAGTTACTTTCAGTGATCTCTGCGACTATTTTCTATTAAACCTGTATTTGTGTTATTTACAGATACCTCTGTATTATTGCCAAGAAGTTTTTCATGCTGACTTCTTTATTTGTTGTAGTTTATATTTTTCTTTCATGGGTAGCTATAGATTTTCCTGAAATGACACTCCAATTTTAACATTGCAATATAATGTCAGTGTTAAAATGTTTGTAAGCAAGAAACACGCTATGATAATTTAAGCTTCAGAAAATGAAGAAGAGGCTATTACAAATGAAGCGGCTCCTCTGAGGTCAGGCAGGATTCAGCACTGCAAGAGCTTGTTTCTGCCACCTTCAGCCACGCTGAGCAGCCCATGAGTTGTGAGAGGCTGCGCTCTTTCAGATGACTCGGGCTGCTTGCCCAGAGAAAGACCGTTCAGCGGGGACAAGGGGAGATGAATCTAAGAGCCCGCTGCCTAGAAGCTTTCTGAAAAGATTAATTACTCTGTAAAGGAGTCCAGTAATGAGAAATGGTGTTGCCTTTGTTGCAGGCCGTTGGGTCCTGCATGGTCGTTCCCATTTTCCAGGGCTAATCTCTAAAGCAAATAGTTTTCTTTTCATAGACTGTCAACGGTGTGTCACTGTGCAGTGACCTGGATGTCCAAGTGCTGCGGACTAAAGATCTTGTGGCCTCTGCCAGATCTGTACAGGGCGTATCTCCCCAATGCCCCCCGCCATCGGTTCCTCTCAGTCTGAAAGGAAGGAGATTGAGCCATTTGTCACCGCTTGTTGAGAAGCTGCCGTTGCCGCTTGGTGGCCACGTCCTTTCTTGCTGGCCTTTGTTTTCTAATTTCTGAACCTCTTTTTCATTTCAGCAATGATGCTTTGCTCCACTCCTCCTTCTGCCTTTTTTTTGCCGTTTTCTTTTCTCTGCTTGACTCCTCCTTTCTTTACAGGACATGGCTTTACACATGTGTGCACATGCGCGCGCACACACGCACACACAGAGAGCTTAAGTAAATTGTAAAATCTACTTCCAATAGACACCTACAGACCTTGCCATTTACCCAATCTTTTCCTCTATGGTTTCATAGCGTTGCATGGTCTACTGTCGGTCCCTGACTAATCAGAGTGATCATGACACCAAAGCAGCATGCACACACTCTTCCTAGTATTTTTGTCTTTGGTTGCATGTATTTGTTATTTCCTTTCTAAGAGATATGAGAGCACCTTCCAAGGCACTGTTTCTTTGAAAATTACTGATGTCAATGAATGATGTATGAGTAGTGATTTGCTGTGCAGCTGCATTGAGCCTTCCACAAATAACAATGAGAATGCTTAAAATAAAAATCTTGAATGTTATTAGAAAACTTGCCTTGGTCACATGAGAACTTTCACCTGGTGACAAATTTGCCTATATATCTACAGACAGCCCTTAATACGTGTCCCAGAAGATTGAAAAGACTGCAAAGGGAGGAGCTGAGCCTGCCCAGAAGTCTGGTCCTCCGTATCCCACAAAAGTCATTCTTTGTTCCTGCTGTCACGCTCCACAGCACGGCCATCTTCCTCGGTGACAACGTTGGTGACTGCAGTTTGGCTCTGGGAAGAAAACCAGGTGCACAGACTCTGTTATGTGCACAGCTACACAACTATTTATTTTTCAAGTGGTTGCCCCATGACAATTCTTCACGAATTAAAAGGCGCAATGAGGAGATTCTCACCGTGGCGAACCCTGCAGCGCTTCAGCAGTGCTTCCACAGCTGATGACTGAAGGCAGTGGGAGGGAACCAAACCTTAGGCTTATCAGCCTAATAAAGTGGATTGTAATGCAGCACTGTCGCTTTTTGTCCTTGGTCCTTTTAGGGACTTTATTTCCTTCTCATAAAATGATGACTGCTTGCAGAGCTCTTTCTAAGCTAGGGTACCATCACAGTGATCCATTCCCACCTCCCTGAGGCAGCTGGCCGGGAAGCATACCGCTTTATCGCAGATGAAGGGAAAAGCCAGGGATGTTTTCACACACTGAATACAGGCTCAGCACTCCCTGGGGCACATGAGGAAGCCATGTATGTCCCAGGCTTTACACGAGCTGGGATGCTGCGCACGCACCTCTGAAAGGCTTAATCTCTCATCTTGTAATGGAGTTTTTCTAAAGCATCACATACTGTAGGAAACAAAGCCCAGCCCTCACCTCGCGGATCTTGTAAACTGAGTACGTGATAAGAAAATGAGCAGATACAAAACCAAAGGTAGCGTCCAGCTGAGCCTGAGAGTTTGGACTAAGCATAAGGGCAATACCCACAGCACAGGGGCAGTGAGTCACTGTCAGGTGTTACGTGCGTGGCAAGGCATCAGTAAGTCTTAAGCAGAGATTGGAAGTGACGTCGTCGATTTTCTTTACAGGAAGCTTTTCTTTTGCAAAAGGAACACGATAAAAGAGGAAGCAGCAGTACTGGAGTGCACTAGCAGCTGGAGAGCCGTCTCTTATGTTCTTGGTCAGCTGCAAGCAAGTACTGACTGGCCTGTGCTTTGAGAGAAGTGGGTAACAGCAGGGTACAGAGCTTGTTTGATGCGTTGGGAGAAGGAAGAGGTAGATGAGGGATGCAAAGTACGTGGAAATATAATAGAGGTGGTGAGACAGCAAGGTAATTTTTACTGCAGTGTTTTACTCTTAAAACAGTAGGTTTTGCAGTGAGAGGAAGTAGATTTGTTGAAACCAGGAAGAGGAAGCGTCAGTTGTGGACATGTGAGACAATGAAAACCTGAACCAGAGCTTTACCAAAGAAAAAGAGGCTGGATTTTTAAGGCAATACGCAGGAAGAACAAACATGATTTGTGTCGAACAGGTTGCCTCTTCTCTTGCCAGCTGTGCGCGTTAAAGAGAACACTGCTTTTTGCCATTCACATGTTACTCCTCTTACAAAATTACTGAACATTTCTATGCCTGTCGTTATTTAGAAATGGTTACAATTAAGCTAATCCGTTCCCTCTGTTTTGGTTCCTCTTATTGTTGAAATTAGTTCTTCTGCTAGACTCTGCAAGCTTTTGCAACTTTTGTTTCCCTCATTATTCCCGATGTAACCATTATGTCAGCATAAAAGTCCTCCCAGCTTGCACAGAGTTTTTCTATAGTTCTATCTTAGGCCATGTAAGCTGAAATCCTGTGAGAAGATTTTTGTTCGGGAACCTAAAACTTTAAGACTACCCAAACTGTGTTCCTCAATTTTTATCCTCTTGTTTATTTCAATGCTAAAAGCAAAAGCTCACACAACTGTTGGGCTTTTTTAATTAACCTTGATCTAGCTCCCACTAATGTTCATAGAAATACTTCCTTTCGTGTCAGTCAGCCTGATCTGAGTAAAGTTAAATCCTTGGTAATACCAAGCTTTATTCAAGACTCCTGAAGATTGGCATAATGTGAGCAAAGACTAGTGCTTCTTGTGAGCCGTAATGATAATTTTGGTAAGGGACACTCTTTTAAAAAATGAAATAAAAATAAAAATCAGAATTTATTATGTTCCTACAGCTAATATCCACATTTGCTGGGAAAAAAAAAAGTTCTCTCTGGAACCATGAGAAATTGCTTAAACTCTCAACTATAGAATCCCTATTTTACCATACTCTACAGAAGAGATGTTTTCCAGTACCGCAGATGTTACTTAGGATTTTCCAAGTGTAGTTTTTACAATCTCTATTTAGCATAAATGGTAGTTGTGTTGGACTCATCCTTATTACATGTAACCTACAATGAAAGAAAGAACCTCTCTGGTTTGAAAGCACAAGGGAGGTGATGGGACACGCCGCCCCAGGGGGAGGTGGTTAGCCAGAGGAACTGTAAGCACCTGGAGCCTGTTGTCTCTTTGGGACGCCCTCAACCCCTGAGTTGTCCTGGGGAAGAAAGGTATGAGGCCTTTGGCTTTGGTTCAGCGGTTTGTTTCCCTAACGGGAAGAGAACAGAAGTCAACTTTGGGCCAGGAATGAATAAAACCGAACATTTTGTATTGCTTTTCATGCTCAGACAGAAAGGCGGTTCTCCAGGTTGTGCTGGTGTTTTTGTTGGTGAAAAGCACAGATGTGGAAACCCAGGGGAAAATGGAGTAATCTGGGGAAGGTACAAGGTAGTACAAGACAGCCTTGCTCCTCTTCTTGTTACAGGGCCTGAGACTCAGGATCCAAATTACAATATTATGACACTATTCATAAAAATATTCAGTAGGACTGATACGTGGGGCTGTGGAAGTGAAGGTAGTGTATAAGGGCATGCCTTCAAGCCATGGTCTGAAGTTTCTCTTTTGTCTTCATGCGACAATACAAATCTGAGGAAGGTGAATAAAGCCGAGACTGTGATTCTGTAGTCACTCTGTACTGACACAAGCACAGGCTGCTTCCAGAGACAGAGCTGCACATTTTGACAATAGTCTGCCCTTATATTTACTCAGGGTAATTAGGGAGTTATGCCTTCAGTTAATTCAGGCTTACTAGTTAATAGAAAATAGGGTGTTACTCTGGTTTGCATGTAAAAAGAAGCAAAAGCCTGAAAGGTAATGTTTTATAACCCCCTAAGTATGTAGGTAAGATTTCTCTTCTAGGTTTAATTTTTTCAAAAGCACTAAGGTGTGTGAGGCAATCTTATCTTACCTGCTACACTCAATTTTTACAGAAATGTGATGGTGAAAATCAGCCATCACAGCAGTAAATAAGAGGGAGGGAAAATGGTACTGGCGGGTTTGATGAGCTATGTGAGCCTCTTGCTAATGGGCACTATGCTCGCTCTGCCCGTGAGGACAGCAGTTTGTCTCTGCCCTGAGAGGGTGCGTTGCAGCACGCCGGGTACCTGGACGTGGTGGTGGCGGCACCGCCTGCCTCCGTCCGTCCCTGCTGTGCTCGCGCGGTAGGCTCCAGCTGTGCGGCGAGCTCCAGCCTTTCTCCTTTTCTTGGTACCGATGCTCTGTCCGCAGGAAATCGGGATGCAGAACCTCAGCTCCGTTCACTGCTGCTGGTTCCCAAGATGCTGTCCTGTCACCGCGCTGGCGCTAAAGGTCACGTCTTCATGAGCATGGCGCCGTCAGCTCAGACGGATGCACAGACTTCAGGAGAGGTACAGAAATGAATTATTCTATAATTAGCAGAAGAGAGGTACAAATCCAGAGAAACCAGCCAAAGCCACTCCAGACTACTTGTATGTACTCCGCTGCATGAGTTTTTCATCTGCTTGGAGGGAATTCAGAAAATTTAAATCAAACTGAGGCAAGTATTTGTTCTCCTGATCCCTTTCCAGCTGCTGACGCAGTTTCTTTTCTTTATTGAAATGCAGTCTCTTTCTCCAGTAGAACCAGTTTCCTTTGATGGTATCCCCTTGACCAGCTTCTTCAGGTACATGCCTGAAGTGATGCCTCCAGCTGATGTGCTCTTTTGGGAACAGCCTCTCAACGTATAAAACATTCAAACAGTGTGAAGGACAGATGAAGCCGTACACACTGTTGCTAACTATCCAAAATGTACACAATCTGTGATTTTTGTGGGGTGGGGTGTTACCCCTCCTTCTGCCATTCCATTTTGTACATGTCTGGTTTTATCCATGTTAGATACTTTTCTTATCTGCCCAACACACTTGTACAAGTGCGTGTAGACAGAATGCAGCACGATCACTGACGGAAGCCTGTGCGCTAAGTGGACTTGAGAAAGGAGTATGGGCAAAACAGAAGTAAAACAGGCTCGAGACTAGTTCTGAGTAAAAGGCTGAAAGAGTAAGAGCCTGAGGCGTGTTTAATTCTGCAGGGCGATATCCATCCTAACACAAAACATTCCTAGTGCTTCTCTTTTCCTGAGAGAGGGATAGAGCTTGAAATAGTGGAACAGTATCATTAGGCACAACACCGTAAATGTACGCTAAACGGGTCGCCACAAAGTAGTTTAGGTCACTGCCTCCGAAGTTTGCAAATACAGTAGACAGGAGAACCGGAGGCGCTTAGGTGTGCCCTTCTAGCGGTGGCTGACTTGGGGAGGTTTCAAACAAAAGGGAATGCATTAATGTTCTGTCTGTACAGCTCTGCTTCACTACACAAAGTGATTGTGCTTTTTCCACCTACAAAGGAGAATAAAACGGTTTTGTCCCCCTTTAAAATCTTCTTTTGCGGTGATACCTGAAGAAGCACTGATAGCAGGCCATGTACCACAATACTGCCTACCTTACTCATCTCTGCTGTCTCTTGTTCTCACCATCTGTTGATTTGTGTTTTATGAAAGGTGTGAAGCAGAGATTATCTGTGTACAAAACACAGCACAGTAGGGCTTTGATCTGTGACCAGCTCTTATTATCAAACTCACTAATAACAACGTGGCGTTCCTTGAGCACAGTTTTTTTTGTGGAATACTGTCCCCAGGGGGAGTTAGCATGTAATTTCCCCAGTGTCGAAAGAAGGCTGTCACTCAACTAGTGCACAGATAGCATTCCTCTTTTCTTCCTATCTACTTTCAGGAAACATGCTGAAAGATAACATACAAAAAGAGACCTTTCCATCTCTGTCAAGTTGAATTGCAGCTGGCCAGAGGTTCAGAACGATGAAGGTGGGAACTGGGAAATACCAGAACAATGACTTATGTTTTACCTTCAGATCCGCTAAGCTAAAAATGGGCTGCTTTATTTCCAGTTAGGGAAAAACAAAACTGGGATGATACCACAGCAAGCAGTGTGCAGCGCTAGTGTAAAACAGGCCACAGAGCAAAAGTAAGGCTGCCTTACTAGGCTGTACCTTTGATGTTGTCCTGGGATGTGGGACTCATTGGTTTTGGTTTTGGAGTTTTGGTTTGGGTTTGGGTTTTTTTTTGGGGGGGGTGGGCGGAGGGGGTGGGTTGAGTGGATATTTTTTAGCCCTAGGATGTAGGCATCTCTTCAGCTTTCCTACACGGTGTAACGCATTGCCAGTAATGCATCTTTCTGCTAACAGAGGGCAATATAGAAAAGAGAACACGCACATACGAAGCCTACACTTCTGTAAGTGAGAATTCAAGCCGTTTTTCCTTTGCTTCTTCATGTTAAGTGAGATCCATGTTTCATGCGTCATATAAAATCTCAAAGTATCTATAGGCAAATCTGTGATAAGAATACCCCAAATCACCTTCCTCATGAAAACCTGCTTCAGTCCATAACAAGTTGCTGTATTTATACTGAGCTTTCTTGGAAGAAAAATCTAGAGGAAGTAAAATGGGATCTTACTGTCTCTACTTTTTTTCCACCTTCTCAGAAATAGTTCCATTAGAAGACAATCATTTCAGCAATTTAAAACCTGGTCTTAGAGGATGCTGAAGGATTTGCTTTGCTTCATGAGAATGTGCTTCGAGTTCCTCATGCAGAGATGGGAGAAAAAAGTCACACTGCCTCGTAGTCTGCAACGCTAATTGAGCAAATGCTGGGGAGACAGGCCAGCGTTTTGTGGTTTTTGGCTGGTTAACCGGCAGTGGGATAACCAATCAAGTAAATAAATAAAAATAGTATTTTTTTTATCTTCGTTAGATAGATGTGGATTTGGTAGGGATTAAATGGGAAACTCTGACCATAATCTTTCCTTAAGCGCATAGCAGCCATTTATATTCACATTCTGTGCCCTGGGTGAAAGATTTCCCATTTGTCATCGCTGCTGCAGTGCTTCTCTCTGTTGAGAGAGCGGCTGCATCTCTTGTCGCTCTACAGCAGTTGCAGCGTATGCAACAACAGCAGCCAGCAGCACTGTAACATAAATGTGTCCAAAATCATACTTCAATTTAATTACCTATAAAACTTATTCTATAAAAGAGGGGAAAAGAATTGGCTATTGCTTTCCTTAAATAGATCAAATTTCAGTAATAATCCTGAAAGTTCCTTTACCCTTGATTTAACAAATGCAGGAAAGGCCTGGATAGTCACTAAATCAGCTGTCCACTGGTAGAAGGAGCTTGGTACTGCAGCAGAGATTCAATGCTCTAATTAAAAAGTCTCAAGCTATTAGAATTTTCCATTATGAAAACATAATGTTTGTTTGCCTCACAATTATGATGTTATCTTGACTCATCTCGTATATCACAGACACGTGGAAATTAATTTGGGAGAGGGGAATTTAGAATGTGTTCTTTTATGCCATTCTCTTTTGGGAAGGTGGGGGAAAATAGAGTGCTGACCCTTTAAAGGTCCTAAAATTTGTTTCCAGTGCTTTTATATTGCATCCTGGTACCTGGCTTTTTTTTTTCCCCCCATCAGAAAAAAAATGCATCTGGATTTCTTATCTTCCTTAAGAGGTGCAATCCTGTGGGAGCTATAAAAGGCTTAAAATCTCTACTTTCACTACAAATTCTTCTGGTTTTCTGAGTGTAGGGCTTTGTACCACTGCCTGTATTTTCTCTGAGCAACCTGTTCCAGGTTGGTTTCCATTTCAAAAGAACATCTTCCATTTGAAAGCACCATTTCTTTTGTTCCTTTCTAAACATTTCTTGGAGGTCATATTTCTAAATAATGTAGGCAAATCTCCACCAAAAAAAGGTAGATCCTATCAGGAATCAAAGTCATGGAAACGATATTCTCTGCTAAGTGGTATCTGGGCGTGTTACTACTTAATATAAAGGCAAGAAGGTAATCCAGTCCCAAGTACTTAGGAAGTCCTGTTGAGAAGAATGGCAGAACTGAAGAACAGAGAAGCCATTTGATGACTGTGTTTTCAGCTGCAGTCTGCAGTACAAAATTCTCTTGCTGCGTATCTTCTTTTCAAGGTCTGATATAGGTATAGATGTAGATATAGGTATAGATGTAGATATAGATATAGATGTAGATATAGATGTAGATATGGATGTAGATATAGATACAGAGATAGAGATATAGATAGTGTGTGTGTGTGTATACACAAAAATTTGCAAGGTGTTGGGCTAGGCAGTAATTGGTACATGGTGACTTGGCAATAATGAATACCGAGATTCAGTAAATGAGCATGTAGAAGGTATTTTCACTTCTTTGTGAGCAAAGCTCCCTTTCTTAGTTAACAGAGAGAGGGTCTTTTGTAAAGAGGAATAGAAACAACCCAGGTTACACCCCTCTTCTGAATGGCCTTTCAGAGGAGGCCTTTTCTCCCTACTGACAGCCCAGCCTCCTGGTTTTGACATCACAATTAAGTCCCCAGAACTGGAATACACCAGGATAAACCTCTGTATAAACAGACACTTACGTGTGTAAGCCTGTGCCTGTTGAAACTAATTCTGAAAATAAACTCTCCTGAAGCAGACATTGTTTTTTGTAACGCTTATTTCACACTTCACAGTTCACTTCACCTGAAACTACCTTTTTCACATCTTCTGTGTGGTTGTTATTCACAGAAGACTGTTACAGAACCAGGCTATATCTGAACGGCAGAACTCGGGCATGGTCCCGTGCTCTCAGACTTAAGTGCACAACCAGTCACACCTCAACTTATATCAACCTAGAGAATGTGGATTCACAGTTTAGTTTCTGATGCAGGAAATGTAGCAAGTTTATGATTGGAGAATACATTTGCTAGTACCTTTAGTCTGAAATAACCTGATCTGCATTTGTAACTCCTCAAAGGATATAGTAAATATCTTTGTTGTTAAATGTGGAGATCTTAGACTGTTATCTTTTCCCTGCATTGTTTTCTTTTTCCTTTTTTTTTTTTTTTTTAACATATGCCATTCTTTTTTATCCTATTGGAATTTTCTGTTTGGAAGAAAGAATCTCCACTTGCCTCCCACTGAATTGTCATAGAGCTCATTACCTCCGATGAGACGAGCAGTGGCGTGGAATAATTAAACTTACTTCCTGCTGGTGAGCGGGAAATATTTCCACCCCATTCCTTTTGATTTGACCTTTGACTAAACACATTTCACTTTGCTACATGGAGGGTATTTCATCCCCTGGGTGCAGTGTGCTCCTTTATCCAGGATGAGGCAGTGATTACTACAGCATTGTTTTCAAAACTATGTTTGCAAGCAAGAAAATGTGATCTTTTGTGTTGTTGAATGAAGACAAAATTTTGCCTGTGCAAATCCTCGTTAGATGGCAATAAAATCTGGTTTTTTCTGCCTATGTGAATTAATTTCCATAATGGAATTTCATTGTTAATGCTTTTTAATGAAATTGTGTTGCTCTGTTCATACAATGTAGCATTTAATCATATAAGAATCTAAATCAGAGCTTTCTGGTGTAACCCACCATGTAAAAATAGCTCTTGGGAGGCTTCACAGAGACTCAGGAGTTAATTCACACTGAAATGAAGAGGAATAATGCTTCTATTGTAAGTTTTTCCTTAGTTACAAGTGAAAAACATCCGAGAATTTAAAAAAAAAAAAAAGCAAAAGCCCAAAGTGAAAAGGCTGCCTGTCAAAGTGAGACATAGCCTAGTTACAGTATGACATGAGTTTGATTTAGTAGTACCCAGTCACTGCCTGTGGGTAACTGGCATTTCTCCTACAGCAATTTTTCCTTCTTTTATTTTTAGGTCATTTGAATGCTTATGAATACGGGCACCGTATAGATCTAAATGTGTGAGAAACACTTCATGGGTACCAGCAGCACACGCTTACTCACAGCATCCTCATAATGTTGTCCAGCTGGGTTTGGTCAGAAAGAAAAACAAGGGGGAAGTCATTCCTCAGCCTGCTAGAGGCCGATCTCTGGGGACCTCTGGTTCTTTTTCCCTGCTCTGTTTTTGCAATTGGTTTTATATTAGTAAAATCAGTCTTAGTATAGTGTCTCCCCATCCCTAGGCAAGAAAGTGATTTTCCCTTCCTTCATTTCTCACTCTGACCCTATTTCCTTTTTCTTGTTTTCCAGTGAAGAAACTTGCCTGCTAGGGATAACAGAGGAGAACAGTGGGCTCAAGCCCCTCTGTAGCAGAGAAGGGAGGATTAAACAAGGCTCTCCCCGATCCTGAGGGTGTTAGCTCACCCAGCACTGATGGCAACACTGCACTGCTTGCGATTCTCCACCCCCAGCTGAAAAAGATCAGTTTGCTGCTCGGTTTGTAAAAGAGAGATACTGGCACCTTTCGCCTCTGGAGAACGGATGGAGGTACGTCTCTGAAAATCGCTGAGGGAAAATCCTACTTCTCCATGCCACCTTTGCCTTCTGATGCCCGTAGGCATTTTCCTGGGGAGCACGGGGTACCACGCAGACCCTGCTCAGAGCTACCGACTTCAGCTCAGGTTGCCTTCCCACATAGCCAAGAGGCAGCTTGCACAAAACAAAGCTGCCTGCGTCCTGTCCGGACTCTGCTTCCATTATCACTGACAAGAATCACCCACTAGCGAAGGGCCACCTCCCTGTCAGGTGGGAGGGTAAAGGCTGCGGAGCCACGTCCTTCAAGCTGAGTCTCTGGTCCCTTCAGCGCTGCTTACCAAGTGCGTCCCAAATAGACCCTTGGGGGCATCTGTGGCATTGGGCTGTGGAAGCAGGCCCAGTATCGGTGCGTTGTGCAGAGCAGGTGAGCTGCCCTTTGCTCGACCCCTGCTCGTTCGAGAAGATCTCATTTGAGTTGGGAACAGTAAAATCCATCGTCAGCAGTTGTACCACTTTTTCTTTGCCTTTCGGTCCTGCTGGCTTCCCTGAGCACCATGCAGCGGAAAATTTAGAAGCTGAAAGGGTCTAGCTTTCACCTACTGTGGTATCACTGTTAGACCACGATGATAAATGGGGTATTTTATCTTGGGGACATTAACTTTTGCCGCTAGACTTTGTTACCAATTTCTTTCTCCATTACTGCATGCCAGGACAAATTCCCCGCTGCCGATGCCCTCAAACTCCTTGGAAGTATCTAGAGAAAGACTATGCATGCCTCTAGCTTCAGTGTAGATCTGAGAACAGGCAGACAACAATCAAGGACGGAGCTGTGAAAGTTCTACCTCAACGAAATATGGTAGCACCTTCTCGGACTTAATTTAATCAGAGGCTGGTGTTCTTTTAAGAAAAAAAAGTTTTTGTTTTGCTTAAAATAAACCTTAAATAAGCTTAAGATTTCAACCTTAAATAATCCTTAAGGTTTCTGCGCATGTTTTCCTACAGAACTGCGTGGCTTTTGTCTTTTTTCTAGGTAACAAGCCAAAGCATAAGGTCAGGGAGAATACTTTATGGTCGTTGCTGTAACATTGTTTGTCACAAAGACAAAAGGGCAACTTGAAAAACAAGATGGGTTAGGGCATTTCATTGGTTGATTCATGTAGGAATTTTCTTGTATTTAAATGATTCCAGCTAGCATACAACTTTATTGCTTACAAAATAAATCCCAGTTGACTTCCAAAGTGCTATTGGCATGGGCCATAGTTATTATTCCAGTGCTCTTGGCTCAAACGTCATTTTTGCACCACCAGGGAATTTATACGTAACATTCTTTTATTACTCTTGATCTTCCAAAAACAACACGGGAAGATGACAAACAACAAACACAGTATCTCCCAGACATCAAATATGATTCCTCAAAATCTGAGCCAAGGCCTGATTTTCAGTGAACAGCTGGACAGAGATAAGCAGGAAAGCAGAATTTTGAAGAATTATAATGAGGCTCATGCTGCCCCAAATGCTGCTTTTTGTTGGTTTTCCCCAGTCTTTGTGCCACTGAGTGTTTTGGAATTGGAGTTCCCAAATCATTAAAATGTAAAAGAAAACAGCAAATGCTCATAACTATAGAGAGATTTGTGAAATAATGAGTCAGGATGGTCTGCAAGAGCCTTTTAACTGAAGAAGGCATAGACATTTAAACATCTATTGACAATACAGGCAAGCTATGGGCAATGCAAAGAGGACGTAGGGTGCCACTGGCTTGTTTGAGCTGCTGCTAAACTTCAGGACTCACTCGTTGAAATATCTAAGCTGGATCTTCAAAACATTCTGCTCTCGGTGAGGTCCCATCACGTTTTCTCTCAATTTCTGACATTCATAGTTATAGAGATTAGAAAAATGCATTACTGAGTCTAGAGGAATCTCAAGAAAAACACTGTATGAACCCCAATTTTCACCATTTCTCAAAACTAGGATTAATTTTGAAGCTTGAAGATTGAAGATGGCATTTCTGAATGATACCTAAACAACTTAAAAATGCTGAAGTGCAGTAATAACATCAAAAGTTCCTAAAAGGGAGGAAAGTTCAGGTGAAGCAGTATCACTGAGACAGTTCTCTTCTCATGGAATTTCTTGTACAATTTTGGGAAACTGCTGACATGAATAGCTGACAGGGTATTTAGCCAGTTTATATCTGATATGTTCCTTCTGTCAGGACAAATTTTATCATTTGTTATTTTTAAGTATTGACAATACTGGACTGTATATAAGAGGAGTGGGTATAACTCATAACTATGCTTAAAAATGAACTGGAAAATCCAACAGCCAGTAACATAATGTTGTCTTGAAGGCACATTTTTGTATTCGAATAGAGCTTCCCACTTTCCAAAAATGTGTTCCAAAGCATATCAAAAGGTAAAATTTTGAAATTGAAGCTGACTCTTAGGCAATAGAACTGTGATAAAGTTAGCTAGGGGTATATCAGCCCAAGGTACTAAAAGAACCTGGTGTATAGGACAGTGATGAATAATAGAATTCTGAGGAAAGGGTGAAATGTCCAACTTGCAAACCTCCCCCCCTCCTCAAAAAAAAGAAACAAAAAACCACCAACAACAACAACCTTTATTTGCAATCCTGCTACAGCTAGGTATTATTTACAAAAGCATTTTAGAGGTTCTTTTTGTCGTGCTTTGGGTGTAGTTTTTTTTAATTAAATCACTGTAAATTGAAGATCAGTGAGACTTGCTTCAATATAAAAGATGTTAGATAAAATGATAATTAAATTTAGTTTTAAATAATGTAGTCCTGAGCTACAGTGGCTTTTTAATGGAAAATAAAAGGGAGCTCAAAAGATCAGGAGTCAAAAATGTAAGCAAAAATAATCTTATGAAGAACACAAAATACTTGATAGACCTCCGACAGATATTCAGTACTCAAAAAGATATGGATTACCTTCATTTACTAAACACTTAAGAGAGGTTTAAATTCTCGTGCTTCAGAGTTAAGCCCAATTTCTAATCAACGGAATAAAGAAAAGAAACTTTCACTGTATATACCTGTCATTTCTTCATTGCCCCTAAGGTAATTTCTTGGGATTTTTCTCCAGTGCTAACTTCTGTCAGGAACAGATTGCTGGGGCTGAGTCTGGCCGGTAAGACAAGTTACACTTCTGCTGTGCAAGTAACTGCAAGGTGAACTAGGTATGGTGCAGAAACAGCAAAGATGGGAAAAGGAAACAGAAGTATTTCCTCCTTTGAGAAACTGGTTACAGCACCGGCATGTCTTTTAGGAAACCTTTGTATCCCTGCCGTCCTCCTAAGATGCCCTAGTTCAGCCACTGGAAAGAAGACACATCCCAAGTGACCCATTAGCAAAGAGAGGAATTGGGAGGCACACAGGGAAGAAAACAGGATCCCACGGGCCCTTTTATAGTTTTTGTGCTTTGTGCAGGATTCACATCAAAGGGAGTTTTGCTTTAAAGATATGTTTCTTGTTTCTATAAAAACCTTCTTTGTGAGAAAGTTAATAATCTTTCCATAGCAAGAAAATGGGGATTTTTTTAAGGTTTGGCTAATGATCCTGTTTTTTCCACCTCCATTCCAGTGAAGTTAGTCTTCTGAAGTCCCCAAGTGCACAAACAAGATAGGTAGTAGCGAACTCTCGAAGAGCAGACTCTCATTTCACTGGAGTCACAAGCAATATACTTTCATCCATACATCCGGCAGCAAAAGGCTTGATATGGTAATTCTTACCTCCTTTACTGCCTTTTCTCCTCCTTCCATTGCATTCATCTCAACCTGTTTAAAGCAAGAGACACACGGCTGTGTATATGCATTCATACGGGAGAGCTGAAAGACACATGTGCTACACCCACCAGAGAAAACCAGAGACCAGGCCTGGCTTAGGAGATACTCAGGCTGGTCTATTTTATCAGGAACAGAGGCTGAGAAGAGAACTGCTCTAGAGAGGACCAGCCAGGCTGCTCTCGGCAGGACGGTTTGCTGGATCAGGTTTGCGGTTGCCACCATTTTTTTAATTGCCTACCTGCCTTATAAAAGGCACCCACAGCTATCAGGGACCCCTTGTAGTCAGCTGAATAAGCACAGCTTCTAGTTTTTAACGTGATTCCTTTCACAGCTTTCGATTTTCCTGTCAACTCAGAATTAGTATTTTGGTAACACTTTCACGTACTGTCTTCCAGGGGCTCATACCCATTTATTTTTTCAAAAGCTGCTGAGTCAAAACTCTTAACAGCTCTTTGGTTCCCTGGTACCGAAGTTGCTCTTGAAAACTTTAAGCTGTAACTTGCTACGTAAAAAAAGATACAAAGTTTATATGTGCAATTTTAACAACAACAATGACAACAAACAACAACAAAGTATTGAAGTTGCAAATTTTGACATTCATCCTGCTTGAAGAAGCAGGATTAAAACACAAATGGGCCTAAAGGTCTACATAAGCATTGCAATCGGAACAGGCAACTCTGTAATTCAATCACAGCCACGGTGCAAAAAATTTCATCTCAAGTAAGAATGGGAATATTGAAGACAGTAATTTTCTAATACCTCATGCAATACAGAAGCAGCCCTGGAATGCAGATCTGAGACTGCATAATCCGGGAATTAGCTAAAGAGACAATGGCGGTAAAAATTCTTTAATTCAAAAAGCCGAGTGCTCAAACCACACAAAAACTGCTAAGAAAGTGCTACAAAAGATGAAGCGAACAAACTGCTGGCCATGTAATTATTCTCCCAGCAGGCTCATCAAACAATTCCCAGCATGCCCTCCTGCCTCTTTTGGGGATGTTGTGACTAAATCTAACAGAATAATGGCTGCAGTCACCTCCTTTTACAGTCACTTGCCATACAAATTGGCTGCAGTTTCAAGTCCTTGAAGGAATTGATGGTTCCCATCAGCGGTCTTTGACTGTCAGATGCAGACCACCTGGCAGACATGCAAACCTTTTGAAGGCAATTGGAAAACGCATCCATTTTTTTTTCTAGACTGAGAAATCCTCAGGGAGGAAGCATGCTGAAATATGCACTTTTGATGCATTTCTTTTTAAGAGGAAAGGGTTTTTTAATTTCATTTTCAGTTATTTTAGGAAAAGGTGTTAATGCTTTTGGAAACTTCTCAAGCAAATCACTCAGTTCACTCTTCCTTAGCATAGGCATCATCTTTGTCCTCATTAGCAATAAGCCCGGTGAGCAAAACTAACTTGGCCTCACAGCACAGTTTTGCTAACTATAGACATGTTTTATGTTCGAGTAGCACTTAACAATGGCAGCAGTTTTAGCAACTTGTAGGTTTTAACTGTAGAAAAAGCTGTGACATCTCCCAGAAGAATAACAGTACGATAAAGTTGCAAGGTGAGGTGTGATTTCTCTGTGTCTTTTTGTACGCTATCAGACATAAACATAAAGCAGTCTTCCGACTCCTTTAGGTCATAAGAACTTGGGAAAAAAAAAAAAAATCAGTTGCCCTCCTTGATGTGCGGAAGTCTGTTAGTCTCCACTAATAATCAGCAGTACGAGTTCACACAGCTCTTACTCAGATTTTCTGGATTTGAATGAGGAACATTCTTTGAAATCGGCTTTTACTGTCGGACATGAGCTTCGGAGCACCTCGCCTTCATTGTCTCAAACACAAGGCTACGTGGCTATCTGTTAGTGGGAGAGGAGAGGGCACTGCCCGGAATATCTGAGTAAGATCATGGTGGTCAAGAGGGAAAGTCGATCTGTTGTCACAAGGAAGCTGCAAGGCTACACTAGGCATCCATAAGACTTCAGGGCAGAACCGGTGGGAGATCCCATTTAGGTTTGGAGGGCTACAGCAAGAGGCTTTAGCCCTGATGTATTATGAACCTGTCCACCAGTGGAGGTTTCTGCTAATGTTGGGTAGGCTTCAAAATGCGTTTCTCCCTCTCCGTCTACAGACATGGAGCTGAAGCAGTACTTGTGGCATAAGTCAAAATGGTCCTGTTGAAATGAGTTACCTCTGAGAGAAAAAAAAAACATTCCCAGTGTGTGCGCTATCTATGTCTTCTTGTACTTTTGCGGGGGAGAAAAGTTATGAATCTCTTGGTGTTTCTGATTGCTTCACAAATTCGCGTCCTTTAAGATGAGAAAGGACCACTAGCCTCTCTCTCTCCTGACTGTGCCTCATATGGGTCACAGCGTCTCATTACCAGTGCAGCAAGGCATATAACTTGCAAGTCAGGAACAAGGACAAAATAAGTTGGCCAGAATGAAGGCCCTGGGGTGTTCCTCCTGCTGCATCCCCAGAGGGCAATAGGAGCATGTTTGGTGACTGCGCATCCAGCGCTGGCAATGAGCCCACTCCTCTTCCAGCCCGGGCAAGAGGCCCTGGCTGCCCCACTCGAGGTAGTCCAAGGTGGGGAGGGAGCTATGCTTCTAGAAATATTTGTTTGTGAAAAGATTATGAAGTGGAAAATATTATCTTAAAAACCTCTTTAGATCACTGAATCCTCATAAAGCAGAACATCTTAGTTTTGTTCTTTATTTTTTTTCCTCGACTCTACATGGTTTACAAGCTTAGGATAGCTGAAAAATCCTACTTGCCTTTGGAGAAAGCTGTTTCCGCTGGTGACAATTCAAAATGTTAGACTTATTCAAAACACGACATTTGCATGTCTAAGTGGATAGATCAGTCTCAGTGTGTGAGTTAGAAAGTCTGCTCTCATCTGTCATTGAGTTTATGGAAGTGCATATCTTCTTGGAACAGGCTTCTCTTTTATGGTCCTTACCCCCAAACTTCACCATCTCCAGTTACAGAACCAGTACCATGTTGACACAGTTTACCGTGGTTTTTACAGTCTTTAGGGCGGTATGTTGGACAATGAATGATTTGCTCCAGATTTCATTGTGCGATCAAGTTAACAGGGTCATCCAGAATATTCCTACTTTACACTACTTCAAGAATTGCAAATATTCTTTCTATACTAACATGCCAACAGAAATACAATCCCCCTAGCCTTCGAGAAGCTAAACGCCGTGTGAGATAACTGGCAATTTCCTGCATCTTCCAGAGAGACTCCTTATCTTGTTCAGTCCTCGAGAGATCTTCTTCTCCTTCGTCTGGCCTGCCCCACCACCTTTTCCTGGTCACATCTGCTACATAAGGGTTGCTTCTGTCTCCACTGCCGCTTCTCGTTGTGGATCTAACAGAGCCAGCCCTGAGACCAAATTAATTAACTTGAGCATATGTCTGCAATGCTGCCCAGATCTCCTGCCTCCTGCTTGCGGGAGCACAGGTCCTGCAGGACTTGCCTGCGTGTCATGGTCAGAGCTAGCACCACTGCGCCACAGCCCCAGGCTTTTTGCTGTCCCCAAAAAAAGGACGTTTTACTATTCCCACTGAATTCAGTAGAGCCGGGATTTGGCAGCTGCTCCTTCTGCTCAGTCCCCAGAAACTTCTGTCTGTAGGTATAGACATCGTGGGTTCAGGCTGGACAACTTCTGTCAGGATGGCCAGGAGCACAGGTTATGGTGGTGATGAAGGGAGCGAGAAGACAAGTCCTTGCCGCCTTCCTCGCAGTCGCGGGGACCCAGCGCCGCTCCCTTTCTGCCTGCTGCAGCTGAAGGCAGAGGCAATCCCTCCATCTTTCCAGCCTTACCGTTGTTCCTCTCGGGTCCCGAAGGCATTGACCTACTGTTCTGTCTGAAAACTTCTGGTTTAAGATGTGGTCTGAGAAAAAAGAGCATTCCTTTTCTTTGGGGTATATATTTCCCCCTGCACATCTCATTACAGCCTGGTCTGTTTAAACATCAAAAGTGCTTGTGTAAATATATACAACGAGGCTAAGCAATTAGAATAATCTAATGCAAATTTCAAAGACTCTAAGCAGATCTGAGAAATCAACACTGTCATAAGTTTTATTTCCACAGCATGAATGGAAATAATGTAACTAAAATACAGGTTGTACTTCAAAGAAAAGCAATGTTGAAATTCTAATAAGTAAGAGAATTGCTCGAAGTTGGGGAGGGGAACATGGCAGGTGTGGGGAATACTCTTCCCCCAGTTGTAGATGCATTTTATTTGTTCATAAATGCCTTAAAAAATGAAATAACATCTCCGCGAGCAATGAGGCACACTTTTCCGTTAACTTTTGCCATATCCTATTTTCACACGTCCTCATCCGTCCCCTGAGCCTGACTTCAACTTCACAGGCCGTCCCTCCCCGGGCCATCGCCCCGGCCTCTCTCCGCGGCACCAGCTGCGGCCACCGCAACCGCTGAGGGCGAGAGACACGTGAAAGCGTCCCAGGGGAGCGAAGTTCTCCTCCGGGCAGCAGCCGGGCCTCAGCCACCAGTTTCCCGGAGGCAAGGGTCCCTGTTCGGCAACAGGAAACCTAGCAGAAAAGCAAAATACGGTGCACAGATTACCTGGAGGCAAGCAAAGGGCGGTGGTGGCTGAGCCCCTGCAGGGTGCCACGAATCTGATAGCTGCGGTTCTTGAAGTGTTTGTGGCCTGGCCTGTCCCCCTCACGTCCCTGGTGTGGCAGCGTGCGTCACCGCTGAAAGGGACGGTGGGGAAGGGAGTTACGGTGTAGAGGCACCGTGTCTCCCATCTGACGGGGATGTGAGGGAGCCTCGTTAAAACATGCACTTCAGGTTCGGTCTTTCACGAGGCTGCACAGCTTTGCCTGCCAGCAGCGAGCAGCGAGTTGAAAAAAAGCTCCTGGGCTCCAGGGCTGTCAGAGCGTTAGCGGCCGCCTTCCCGTGAGGGAAGTGTGGTGCAGAGCAGATGGTGCGTCTGGTCCCTGAGCTGGGGCTGGGTCTCCCACCTCCTTTCCCTCCCCGTTATCCGCTGAGGCCCAGGGCAGCCCCACAGCCCAGAGTGCTCATTTCCCCCGTCGTCATCGCTCCCACCCGAAGTGCGGTGGGCACCTCACCAGGGAGCTGACGGAGAGGTGGCACACCAAGGCTGGGAGTATGTCTTTTTTGAATTCTGGGGACAGGCATTTTCATGAGAAAAAAAAGGTACAGTTTCAGATCAGTAATAGGTGAAGCGTCGAGAAATAAAAGCCTTTCCCTCAGAAATGCAAATCTTGTGGACTGCTGTCACATCTTCGGGGCTCTAATGAACTTAAAGCGCTGTCTTTTGGCTATCTGCAAAGCAACCGTAGCTTGACCTGTGAAGGACAATTTCATTTCAAGTGACCTGGAGAAGCAATAAAAATGCAAAGACGAAATGGAAAGAAATATTTATTTGAACACTGATGGTACTATTTTTGTTTGTGTCATAGAGATCATTGACCAGTTCTGTATGATCTTTCCACTCCCTAGAAATTGCGGTGTTCCACTGTAGCAAATGTGCAGAGTTTAAGGTCAGTGATGAGTCATAAAACAGCTACAAGTACAGCTTAAGCATTTGCAATTATGGGCAAAACAACAACAACAACCAAAAAAAAGGTACTTTGTACGCCATCTGGAATTCTACTCACTCTGTACACAGTATTAATAAAATACAGATGCAACTCAGGCTGGTGTTAATCGAAAGTCATTAACATCAGAAGCCGTTCAGTGGCCTGTAGGAATTGTATTTTGTTGGTTTTAGCCCAGTGCCCATTATACAGACATCTACGTTACAGCCAGAGCCTTTGTGTCATTGGCAAGGACCAAGGGCTGTAACGCACTTTCTCACTGAATTCCCCTTTTGGAAGCAGAGCTAATCACTTTTGGACACCATGGGGTCCCTCCTCCTTGGCACTGCTCGTGCTCATAACATCCACGGTCTCCGAGGGCAGACCGTCCATCTGCAGGGCTGCTGGGTAAATAATAAAACGCAAATATGCATGGGCCAACCGAGAGAGCCGTGACTGATGTAAGCGCAGCAAGTAAAAACTATGACACTGTCTGGTTTACGCGGAGAGGGGTGGTACCTCTTTGCCACCCGCCCGTCCAGAATCAGTCCCAGACTGCAGTCAAAGGCATTGCTGCAGGCAAAAGGCACGGTCTGCCTGCAAAGCAGCTCTCTGGGTGCACGGGCAGGGCTTTGCTATCTAACAGAACTCAAATCAATTAGAAGAAAAAGACTTGTAAGCACACCTCTCTTCTCCGCCATGCAACGTCTCCCTATCCTGCCTGTGATTTTCTTCTCCATGGGGGATTGCTAAATTCAGAGCTCACTACTGAGGCAGCATCTCCCATACGACTCTCTCTGGTTTGTCCTGCTCTCCATAAACCAGCCCTTACGTGCATTTGGCATGAGGGAGCCATCAGTTTCCCGTCCACATTTTGCAGGCTCACCCTTTCTGAGAAACACCGTCACTCGCTGCCAGCAGAGCGTGCCTCAGCCCTCCGCTCAGCCCAGCTTTCAAGCCTCATTGGATCCATATGCTTCGAATGATCAGGGTGATTTTTCTCCTAGTTTCTGCACGGGTACGACTTGTGGCTAGCTCATCCACGCAACGATGGGCCATATGCTCTTGGGCACCAGCAGGAGCAAGAGAGAAAACATCATGATCTTCAGAGAACTGTGTCTGTCGTTAGCGCAGCTGCCACCGTTAACGGTACAGGGCCGGGGAGCTTCGAGTTTTCCTGTTGAGATTTCCTGTTCTTCTATAACGTGCCCTTTTGCACTCAGATTTGTCAGGCACCTCGCAGGTTGGAAATCGTATCCTGAGCTGTTAAATCCCCCAGTCCTATCTCGAATAATATGCTTTGTAGAAAAATTTCTTGAAGGCATTTCCGTGAAAATACAAGTAAATTTTTTTTTAAAAGGCTGTAAGGATCTGGAAATATGTATTTGTTCACTGAGATGCTTTAAAAAGAGTACTAAGCTTAGCAAGTGAAAATAAAATAGGTCTGATTTATACAGTAATACAGTAAAAAGGCTGTGCAGGAAAAATGCAAACAAACATTTTATATATGTTTAGGCACATTAACTCTCTAAGTGATTATACAGTCTCTAACACCTAGATTTTCATGGGGTTTTGTAATGCTTCAAAGGAATATAGCTGCAAATAGACAAGTATGAGTTTCATTTCTCTCATTTCAGTAACAGCAAATGCATATTTTTGCTTTCAGAAGCTGCCTCTTCTGTCAGTTGTACTTACATTTTTGTCTGCTTTTATGCTGATAAAATTCCACTGACGTCAGCTATAGCAAACCTTCATGCTTGATAAATGTGTGAGCAAGAAGAGAATCAGGGTCATACTAAACAAAGAGATGTCAGTCATCAAGGAATAAGTGAGGGGGTTTAGCCTGCTTAGAGGAAAGGTAAGCGGAAGAGCCTTTGCATAACTCTTCCTCCATGCTCAAAGGTAGTATGTGGATGGCTTTAGCTAAATAAAAGCGCTTTTTTTTGCCTTCTTTTTTCGTTGTGTGCTCTCGGAGGAAATGGTATTGAAAAGGCTAAAGCCACTGACATTTTGGTGTTGTGAAAGAGTGAGAATGTAAGCCAGAAATTAATGGAAATGCTCCCCAAAGTATATGATCCATTAAGTTGTTTTGCAATGCTGAGAAATGAAGCGTAGAGTATTTTGCTAAAGTCAATATCCCGTGGGGATAAAAGCAAGATTAGGATCTTTCGCTGCAACAGGCCAAGCCCTGCCAGTAAGCACGTAGGTATAAACCCAGAGTACCTCCAGTTCAGTTAAAGGAACCACCCTGAATTCACACCGACGCAGCTGAGGACGGACCCAGGGCCTGCATCCCCAGTTTGGATGTCACTGGTGTGCGCCCAATGCCCTGAACCAGCCGGTGGCAGCTCGCTGGCCTGTGTGCAGAGAACTTCAGCCAGGTGTGTGGATACGGGAGCAATGCAGGACATCACGGACTCCTCCCGCCCGCTCCCAAGGGCGGGATACCTTGTTCAGCGCTAGGATTTACTGTAGTTTTCGGAGTGACTTTTGTTTTATTCTGACTGCCCGGAGTTGCTTACCCTTTCACGAAAATAAGACAGACATTCAGTGGAGAAAGGCGGTTGCATTATTATTCTGCAAACAGCGTTTATAAAATAATTCAGTCATTAACGCTTTGCCCACAGCTCTAGCACCGAAGGACGGCGTTTCGTTCTGTCCTGGCAGAACAGATCAATTACCGGTTTTCACCCGTATGTATCTTGGTGTGCTGCTGCCTTTTTCTTACAACTACTGGCTACCTTGACGCTGTAGCTGCATGGCTCAGCAGTTTCTGCTCGCTCTGCCAGGTGTTTCGCTATTTGGTTGGTGTTCCAGCATATTTTCTTCTGCTTTGCCTACAGACCCGAAGGGCAGGAAAAGGACCTCCCAGGCTTGGCCTGAGATGGCTCTGAATTGGTGTTTTTCAGGGGTGCTCAGCTGTGGCAGCTTTTCTTTTGGAACTCAACTCAAAGGGCAAAATAAAGAAGAGTAACTCTCTGGGGGTTTTCTTTACATTTCATACCTGAAAACTGAATACAAAGAGAAACGAGGCATTAAAAAAGCGCCAGCTCCAAAAAGTTGTTGGCACTGACGGATCGTGGCGGATCAATGGTGTTTTGTTGCTACCAGGGGAGCTTTAACTGAGGCTGTTTCCCCTTGGTCTGCTGCCAGGGACAGCAGCACAGGTCTCTGAGGAGCTCAGGAGGGAAGGCAAAGGAACCTGGAGGAATTCCTTCGCGGCAATGCCTACAGACCAAGACCCATGTGCATTTTTTAACAGCCAAAAGCTTAGTAAACTTTAAAAGCAGGCAGTACGCTGTTGAAAAGAAAGGCCACTCAGTCCTCAAATACCCTTTTCATAGCTTTCTGTCTTCAGGTTTCGTGAAATGGCAGGGGAGATGAAACACACCTGAAGACAGTTAGGTACCTCTCCGTCTTTCCCTCTGCTTTTGGCGTACTGGGATCTACAAAGCAGCGGAATCATGAAGCCGCGGTTGCCCAGAGCACGGGCTCTCTCCCCGCTGTCAGTTCAAGAAAAGATAAGAGCTCAGCAGGAGTTTTGCCCTAGTCAGAGGTCTTACCCCAGCCCAGCAAGAAGTCTGTTTGTGCAGGTTAGCGTGCCTCGACCTGGGATTTCCCGGATGACCCCCGCGCTAGAGGTGCGGCAAGTCTGATGCTTCCAAAAACCGACATGCGCAATGCACTCCCGGAGCACAAATGTAGGGGTCCTGCCCGGCCAGACTGACGCTGCCAGGGCGCAGGAAACTTGCTCTCCTCTCCCCCTGGGACCAAGCAGTGGGTGCACAGGGAGCGTGGGCCTTGCTCGGGCTTTTTTAGGGGAGGCTTCAGCCTCTGCTGTGAATAGGTCAGGAAGCCACAGCATCAGACTTGCAACGTCAGGCCAGAGGTTGAGAGATGATGTTGGCCCTGCTGCACACAGCGCTGCTTTAGGGCACCCCCCCGGCCCGTGACCCAGGCCCGTGCCATCTCGTACAGACATACCCAAAGGAGCTTCGACCCACCCGGCTCAGGAGCTGCACCTCGGGCTCAGGAAACTGGGGCCTCAGCCACTGGCTTTGGGCTGGTTTTTTACCACTTCTCAGCTGTATCAGGTTTGTTTCCACAAGCTAAACCCACGCGTGTGAACCGCTCAGCTGACATACTCCAGTTAGTACCTCTCAGGCAGTAAAGGAGTTACGCTGAAGCTGGCAGGACCGCTGGTGTGACCGACAATCACGTTTAGTAAGGGGTAGAGTCAGGACCTCTGTCATTTCACGGACTTAAAGTAACTCTATCTTTCCAGTTCTGTCACACACTTTTTGAAGCCATGGGTTTTAATTTTTCTCCTGGAAATAAAACAGATGCTTTTAATAAACTAGCAGAGTCCTTGGCTGCTGCATCTTTTTAACCAGATGACACTGTGGCTAGAAACCGTCTCTCAAGATGATAACTTTTGCCTTATCTCTAAAGTAACACATTTGCCTGATCAATCAAATATAAAAATGCAGTTTAAAATGGCTACATTTTGGTTTTCTGAAATTCAGTACATCTTTAGACTGTTACTCTTCTCCCCTAAGCTGCAATATAATCTTAGTTAATAACCTTCTCCTTCACCTTACAGTATAGTCGCATCAAGACTCCTTTCCTTTAAAAGAAACTGATTTGATTTTTTGGCTGCTGGGGCTGAGGAGAAGGAAAAACTGAGTCTGGAGAAGAAGCAGGATTGTTTTCATGTTTTGCTTTTCTTTCTGTGCATAGAAAATTTAGGCAATGAGTAAACCTTTCCCATCTGTGACTATGCAGAAATAGGTTACATTGCCTAGAGCAATTGCAGTAACTCACTTGTCACTTTTATGGAAGTCTGTGCTTTATTAGTTTTATGCTGATAACTTTATAGTTACTTTTCAGGCATATAAAAAGTAGGTAATTGAAATCACAAAGGTAGCTTAATACCTGAGTTTTCATGTAATCACCTGGATGCATCTGAAACTAGATTAATAGTCTGTTAGCTCTTTCAACTGGCCAGTGATACGGTTTATGTATCAAGCAACCGACCGTTTTCCATATAAATTGGACAAGTGACAGAAAGACCTCTTTTCCTGACAGTGCAAGTTCTGTAATACTTAGGAGCACAAATTTAGGACCATTTGGTCAGAAGCTCCTCTTCTACTGATAAAGGACCAATGGGATAAACCTGGAATCCTAACGTTTGGAGTAGCGGCATTAGTAAAAGCAGAAAATTCTACGAATCTGCTGGATCTTCAAAGCATTAAAGAACTTGGGCTTGCTTATGTCAAAAGCTACTGCTTTCATGGCTTACAGGCACAGACGGAGAAACAGCTTTCACCATTTTGGCCATGATGAAACATTTCACGGCAGCTACAGAATGCAAGAGTGAAATGAAAGACTTCTCTCTCCACGGCAGAAATAAGAATGAAGACCATGGATGGCTGCTGCAGCCAGATCTCAGGATTAATCTGAAATGACTAAGGATGGCATGCAATTCCAACACCTCAAAATCTGTCGCAATACACAATAGACCTGGGAATTCCTTCTCCTGGCACCTCTGCTTAATCTTCCACATCTTCAGAAGCTATTCCTTCAGTCAAGCATCGTATCAGTTTCCTCTTCCCTGCAGAGCGTGGCTGTAGCAGCAAACAGTTCAGCCAGGCTGCGACAAATTTCCAATTAAGATGGCAATAGAGGTCTCGCGGTATGCGAGAGCTGAGTTTAGAAAACCTGTTTTCAGATTGGGCCCTTAGAAGCAGTGTAAGGTATTTTGTTGTTCATATAGTAACAACTGGAAGTGGATACTCAGTATCTCAGCAGATTTCTAACTTTCCCAGGATCAGTTGCACAACTCCCTTAATTTAAATGACAGGAAATTATCGTTTGTTTATTTCCTACACTAAACACAGAGGCAATCTGACCTGAGTCTTAAGCAAGGGGGTTTTTAAACCACAGCCACTAATTCTACATTTACATATATTCATTAATTTTGAGTCTCAGAAGGTGGGAAGTCCTGTCGTTAGCAGAAAAACGAAGCACGCAAACAGCTTTTTGTGCCGGCCTTTCTGTTCAGCTTCAGCGAGAAATGTTGTGTGCTGTTAGCTTCAGTTTGCAAGGCTCCGCGCAGAGGCGTTGCTCGAGGGAGCGCGGGCTCTGCAAGCAGCTGGAGCTTGTGCTCTTTGCCTTGGTCCTTGATTAGACTCGATTCTTTAGGCAGAAATGGCTCCCTGGAAACCGGTGACTGGTGCTGGGCTGAGATTCCCGAGACAAGAATTGCCTTCTGCTGTTCCCAGCTGCCAGCTCCGGGTAAATAAAAGTGAGTTGTACTTGGGGTCTCCATCACTTACCGTACTGCAAAAAGCAATTTACAAGGCTTCAGCTGTTTGATCTCACGTACTAAAAGATCAATATTAGCGCCAGAAGGAACACTAACACTGGGAAAAGGGCAGCGCGAAGGTGCGGACCCCGCTGCAGTTTAGCGAGGCGCGCCTGCGCCCGGCTGGGAGTGAGCAGGCAACCCCCACCGCGTCCCGCAGGCTCAGACAAAGGAGAGGGTCCTCCACAGACCACATTCGCCCAGTCCACCGGCTATGTTTCCCTGGCCCCCAGCTCATCCTAACACAGCCATGGCTTGCTGGGTGCTAGAGATCAGCTCCTGCAGCAGTGGGGTCTTTGGCAGGAGGGAAAATGCAGAGGTTTGAGAGGAGCAAAAGACCACAGCCCCCAGAGCGCTGTACGGCACACAGGCAGCTGAAGGGCTAGAATAGCCAGGTGCAGGAAAACCGTCCCGCGGGTTTATTAACAACCTGGTTTGGCAATACTCCATGTATTAGAACAAAATGCAGAGACTAGACTTAGTCCAGTAGAGAACATGACAGACCATTTGGCTTTTGTTCTCACCTCAGGCTGTTTCACCACAGGACCTGAGCTTAGTTGGAAACAAAATACCGTGTCCTGCCGCTTCGTGGGTCGGATCACTGCTTGGGCTGAACGCTGCTTACTTCTCTGTCAGCTCCAGCAACATCTGTCGTCCCAGGGCATGGTCTCCTGCTGGGCTGCAGCTCCCAAGACTAGCAATGGAGCAAGAGGGAAGACCTTTTTAACTTTCTCTCTGAAGCTGGAAGCAAGTTGATTATCTGAGAACCAAACAACTCCGAACAGGACAAAGACTCAATGGCACTGCAGGGGCTGTGGCTCATTTTTGCTGTTAATAATCTGATACAGCTATAATATTTGTTTTAGTACCCAAAGACAAATAACAGCATATAAAAGACCATGAGGTTATATTTTAGTTTTCTAGATGCTGAGCTAGTCATATTAATGTATTATGAAGGCATTGTAACGAGAGTGCTAGTATTTTAATGATAAAACATCCAGGGTCAGTAGAAAATATATATCATCATCTGCAAATTCATTTTAGATATAACGGAAGAGCATAGCATAGGAGATCCGTCACATTTTAAATAGGATAAATGTTATTTATACTTTATGCTGCGACATTTTATCTCTTGAAGCAGCAGGAAGCTGCAGCAGGACTCAGTACTTGATCACGCAGCATCTGCAAATGGGCAGAGGGGCCACGGCAGCTCATCTGACAGCAACGGGCAAAGGCTGCGGTCATTAGCGGGCTTGCCGATGCGGACGGCCAGCTGCAGAGAGAGGCCACGCTCACCTGTCCCGTCATGGGGGGGCCAACGAGGGGCCTGCTGAAGGGGTGCAGGTGGGGAGGAAGGTTATAAACAGGGTAGCAGGCAGTGAGCGAGCTTCCACAGTGCAG
>JAVKLA010000007.1:19966636-20005954 GCA_034782735.1 Sagittarius serpentarius | reverse complement strand
CCCAGGCACTAGGTCCTGGACTCCAGTGACTTGAAAAATCATCGTTCTCACAGAAGCAGCTCAGTACTCACCTGAAGGTACTTGGTGGATGGTGGCAGTGTCTGAACTAGCTTGAGATCCTGCGAGTTGTAAAATGTATGTCATCAGTACCACAGCATCCTCACCTTCAGATTTAGCAACAGCTAAATCAGCTGCTGAATTCAGAAGATTAAATAAATGGAGTGCCAGTTTACATTTTAGGTGTAGAGATGGCATACTGCCCTATCAGTGCCCTACTAACGTTCCTCCAAGACACTTCAAAATAGAGTAGCAGCAATGAAGAAGAACGTAGCCGACAAGATGGGAAGTTTGTCGAGACCTGTTTTCTGGAAAGCTAGGATACCTGTTCATTCTGTTTCACCCTGTTCCTGCAATTTACCTTGAGACCACCACAATAATGCACTTTCTATGAAAGCAAGCCCTGAGGACCTATCCCCAACAGACCACATGCTTTTAACTTTACTAAGTAAGGAGAGAAGGATGAGACTGCAACCCGTAGCATCGCATCCTGCCTGTTGTGTCACAAATTGACCAACTCCATTAGTAGAAAATGCAGCCGTGTTTGTCTGTTCTAGCTTGAATCCACCGGATTACTTTAAAGCAGCTTAAACTTGCTTGTTTTGACCCCTCGAAGGCCAGCTACCGCAGGTCTAATACCTGGGCCCTCTTTCCAGCCAGGTTCATAGCACAGGCATTTTCAGCGGTATGAAGAGCAGCACAAAGAAAAAGCAATTCTGAATTGAGCGGTGACCTTGCTAAATTACAGCAGGTATCCTGAGCATCTGTTGTAGGCAGTGCTGCGGCCTTCTCGTATGACCGTATCGCAGGAACACGCATTAGCTCTGGAGGATTGATCTTGCAAGGATCGGTGCAAGGACACCTCCATGAGAAAATAAGTAATTCTTTACTCTGATTATGATGATTAATCCTATTATGTCAGCAGCCTTTGCCACAGCCAGTGACAGCAGCAGATTTCATATGGGAAAAACCTAATTCAAGAGCCAAGAACCTGAAAGGGGAATTTTGTGTGGTTAATAAATGGCACACAAGCAACTATACTTCTAGGTACATGCAGAAGCGCACATACTGTCCTCAGTCCTATATAAGACTTCGTACTGCTGTATAATTGTTTTGTATTTGAAACATTAGCCAAGATAAAAAACTGGCATTCTTGCTGGAATTGACCAGCCACAGATGGACTCAACTGCACAAGTTTTTGGACCACATGAAGTTGAGCAGAAATTCTAGCACAGGTGCCAATTTCAGAAATAAGTAATCACTGTTGAATTGGCAGGCATCCTACTTCCCTCACTTTGAGTTTGGTTATGCAAAAGACTAATCAAGACAGCTATCAGGTACATAATTTAAGATGGCTAGGTCTTCGCTAGCACATGAAACTGGATGGCCCTGGAGTTTCAATTTTTGAAGGGGATTTGGCTTTCGGACAGCGCATGAACTGGTTTCTGCTCCAGTTCTGAAGGCAAGCACTTGACATGCACTGATCAGATCACGTCCCTCTCTCCAGTACAGCTTCTTCCCTCAGCTGCCATAACCAAGTCGTGCTCTTTGTCAGTTTGGTTTTGTCCTGAACGCATTCCAGCTCATCTTTTATGCATTTGGTACGAGAGGCATTTAGGAGAGAAGTATCAAGGCCAGGTTCCTCAATCCTGTTTTGTTAGGAAATGCTCATTTGGCAATCCTAACATCATTAAAAATTATTCTCGATAGGGTATGTTCTGCCAACATATGACCTTTTTGCTGTTAAGAACTAGTAGAGAAAGCACCACAAAAGTAGGTAATTCTATAATTGGTTCAGATACTTGACAGATAACAAGAAATGGCTCTCTTGCATTTAAGCATGGCATTTAGAAAGCTGGAGTAACACTTTAGGTGGCTGCCTTTGTATCTTGATCTCCCTGCTGTTAAAGCTGCTATCCTCACAACATTCCCCTACAGGAGGAAACTAAATACGATCACTTAGATGTGTAGATTGGCAATTAACATGTTGACTCTCAAATCAGAATCACTGCAAACACTTCTGCAAGTGCCACCTCCTCAGCTCAGATGTGCTGATCGCTTGCCTTGTACCAGCACATTTGCACAGAACAGTATTTGAACCCGGTATTTTGAGCCCCACCATGTTTTCTCACCTTATCAAGTCATATACAGGGGTTATTTCCTATCAATTTTTTTATTTTTCTGTAACTTGCAAGGAGGGGAGTTGAAGGCTAGGCACAGAAGAGAAACTAGTTTCTTTTTGATCTAATGAGAAATTGTCTCACAGATTTTAGCGTCAGGGAGGATACACCAACATTTTTACTGCAATAGAATTTTTTATTATCTGGGGTGCATGTGTAATGGCTGCACATAGCCCCATTGATTAATATCTAATACTGAAAATGCTGGGAAGTTAATGTTCAAGTACACAGAGAACTACATTGATCTGCCTTACCTACATAAACAAGGAAGTTATTTTAGTGTCCATTTACACTTTGTATACAACCTGCTTTCCAGCCATTCAAGGAAGATCAATATTTATGACAATTCATTAGAGAATGCAGTTGACTTTTATTGTGCAGACCAAAAAAAAATGCAGTCACCAACCCATCACTACATTAATTTTACGAAATCAGTTAACAAAATTATTGTAAAAAATAACTTAATTTTTGATGAGCAAATGCAAGTAAGTTGTACGGCCCTCCCACATTCCTGTATTGATAGGGGAAAATGGCATTGAACTACTATACTCAGTTAACTCAAGGACAAAACCACCTTGGTTGCTCAGGGGAATAGAAATACTCCTGTTTTCTCCCCCAGTCCCAAACCCAGTACTGGTTTATAAAAAAAAAAAAAAAAAAAAATCACTTGGCGTTACTGCAGAAGTCCCACTCTCTTTGCTCTCTTAACTTTGATATGTGAGTACCTGATAGAGCTATCCTACTGGCATGTACACAATGCAAGTGAAGCACTGCTTGGCTCCTTCCAAGTGTTTTAGCTTGCCAGCATACCAAGCTTAATCTTCAGGTTCCTCATAATGTGCGTACCCGCTAGCATAGGTCCTTCCTAAATTCAAATTGCTGAATACATCTGTGGTCTCTGTATCAGATTCCTTCCCTCCCTCATCATTGTCATCTTCATCGTCATCTTCTGCTTCATATTCATCGTATTCATCCTCACGATCACCTGCATCTCCATCCTTGCTGGAGGAGAGGCTCTTCCAGTAGGCATCATAACCAGAAGCTCCATCTGCATCTTCACCTCCGGTCTGTCGGCCAAACTTCAAAGAGCGTGCTGCAGGCAGAGAAAAATCGTCATATTCTCACCCCTCAACAGCAATTTGAGCAGAGCATTTGACATTTCTTTTCCATCCTTTTTCACTACTCTGCAAAGAGCATACAACGTTAGACAGCTCTCTTCTAAATCTGACATTTTCAGATTCTATCCTCACTCTTACAGAACCTTTCTGTTACACACAGTCTGTCCCCCTGCAGCCAAGTCTGTATAAACAATAACTGCCCCCAGAGTATAACTTAGGTTTTAGCATAAACCCTTTGGTACTCAGGCCAAGAAAACCTGTAACTGGATGTGCTTTGCAGACACAATACATACTGTGATTTATGCAAGAGTGGTTGAGGTAGATTGTGTGCATGTCATCAAATTGCACTCTGAAATTCATTAGCCAGCTGCTTGTAGACGAAATAAAGCCATAAGCGGTGATTTTTTGCAATTTTTCCACAACTAAAATATCAGACTAAAGCTTTCCCTGTACTGGAATCAATTAAGGATTAAGAATGAGACTGCTCAACTCTAGATCTAAGAAACACAAAGTTTTTCCCAAAGCAAACGCAGCAAAGCTTTGCAAACCAATTGAAAGTAATCAGACTTTACTCAGTGTTCCTATGCAGAAAAGTAGTCACCAATGGTACTTGTATAGCTTGTTAGCTAGAGAAGCAAGCTTACTTGACATGCTCAGATCCTTTGTCTGCTGAGTTTCATGGCCACATTTAGGGCAGGGAGGCTCTCTTCCTTTTTCCTGCTTGAAAACCTTACTTCGCACGTGATCGTCACAAAAACAAGCCTGTGCGGTAAAAGCAGAATAAAAAGGCTAAATGTGTTAATTGTAGAAGCATATTCTTCAGCGAGAAGCAAGCAAAAAAGTTTCTAACAGCAGCAGGATTTTCTGGTTGGGATTAAAATTTAATGAGCTCTGTCTGCAGTGGAACTGGAGTCTGTGCACAGAGCAACTACTTCTGTGTTGAACATAGTTTCACGGCTTCCTGGGGAAGAAGCTGGATTAAAAATGCTGATAAACAAGTAGGGAAAGCAACATATTCAAGGAGTGGATTATAGTGCTGCCCACAAGGAGCCTGGCAAATTTTGGTTTATGTTGACAAGCTTAAATAAAATACAATCAGAGACGTATGCCAGAACATAACTATGCAGTGACCTGAAGGCAAAAATTAGAAACTGAAATTTCACATGTTAAGCGCCAGGGTGCTAGTGAAAATATCTGGAGAAAGGAACAATTTGGAATATGAAATTGATGCCATGGGAGACTGCAGGGAAACATATGTAGGGTAAGTAGAGTAAGAGCAGGCAGTGAACCAGCACCTGGAGAAATATGGGCAATGCTGATGATGAAGCAGGTGGAACTTTTTATATAAAATTACTTCTGAGTGTGTAAAACCAAAAGCCTGACATCAACAAATTAGCCTGTGCATGTGTAAAACTGGATTAGCTGTGGAGATGATTTCTATTGGATCCAGGCTGCAGTGTCTTCTGGTCAGATCATCACTTGACTGTTTTTTAAAAAAAATATAAAAATAAAATTTAAATTGTCTTAGTTCTATGCTGGATCAAAATGTATTCCAAAGCCTTGGATTCTGTCCAAGAACAAGGATTTGGTTTGGGTTTGGTTTTTTAAAAGGCCCAAACATGGTACAGCCCCAATTTAAACACTCATTAGCAGGCTGGACAAAGTGAGGATCACCTCACCTGCCATGAGGATGCACAACATTGGCTTGTGGTTAACCAGCAAGCACAGATAGAAGCCCTTTTGTCCCCTCTAAGTCTGCCCCCAGGCTTCAGAAACTAATACAAAAACTATGAATATCCTTTTTAATAATGCAGAGGAAGACATGACAAGGCTTGATACCAGCCCTGGAGGCTAAGGAGAACAAGTCTAAAATTATAGCTACTTGCAACTGTCTTTACGCTTTACCTTACAACGCAGGCATGAATGCTGCCCGAGCCTGTTACAGGAAACACCTGTTGGAGAAAATCAATATGTAAAACTCAGTACTTGGAAACTGCAGATCCGTGATGTTTTTAAGACCTTGTAAAAGTATGTAATAATGTAACTGAGTCATTTATTTTAATTCCCTGACACAACTGCACTTTGGCAACATGAATCAGTCATTTTACCATACGGTACCATTTTACTAGATTTTTTCAAGTCTAAGCCTCATTGCAATAATGTAATTTGACACTAAACATTGAAGAGGGGAAAAAGTTTAACTACTACTTGAGTTTCCAAACTTTTAAACCCAGAAGTTTCAGAACCAATTTGGTACTAAGTGATCATCTTGCTTTTCCTTTTCCCTCAGTGTCAAAAGAAGGAGCGCTAGTATTTTACTGTCACTAAACAATGCCACGGCAGCCCTTAATACCTTTATCTCATTTAAATGGGATGTGAGAACACTTAAAGCTTGCAAACTTCCAAACCTAGAGCAGGTGTTTTGTTCTGTATTTTCTGTCATGTCCTCTGCAAACGTACTTTATTGCATACAACTTCATATGAAAATCTATCTGTGTGAAAGAATTGTAGCTGGCACATGAGCTGTAAAGAGAAGGATCGGTGCTCAAAATCTAACTTGTCTTTGAAGCTCCAAATTAGTTTCTTCACTCCACTAGAGGGAGTACAGCAAAGGCAACCACAGGGGAATTGGCAGCAGCACAAAGCTGGGTGAACAGCCGCTCCTCCAGAAGCAGTAATACATACTTTATCAGTCACTGTGCATGTACTCGTTCCCTTCCACCTTGCCTTACTCCTGTGACAAAAACGTCTTTGAATCTGAAGTAATAAGTATCATGAGTTCTCCACCTGAGCAGGACAGCCATGGGATTTGGTGCTCGGTCATGTGTTTAAAGACGGAATTGGAAATGCTAATGCGTATACATTCAAACATTTCTGGAGTATCTGCACTTTAAAAAACTTTGCTTAGATAGTGGCAGAAAGTAACAATACCTTTTTCACAGCTAGAGTGGGATTTAGACTACAATTGCATGACCGCATTTAAAGTTCATGTATTCTCTAAAAGTTCAGGTTTTATAATCTTGTTACCACACACTGACAAAAATCCTGCCTCTCTACCAAGACTGCACTGTGCCACAAAACACTGAACACTGAAAACCCTCAAAAAGCAATTTCTCTATTCAGGGTATGACATCACATCTGTGAATTAAAAGCTTCCAACAATCACTGAAAAAACATTCTTGTGGAACAGCTGTTGCTGCTTCAATATTGCTACGCAGTAAGATATTCTGGCAGAATAAATCAAGGGAAACTAATCAAGGCTTAGAAAATAGCTGGCTGGGAAAAAAAAAGGATGGAAGATGAAAAGGAGATAAGAGATTTCTAAGGACACAGACTATAACATTGAAATCAACAAATATTCTGAATTGGGAGAAATCAATTAGGACAAGAGATTAGTCAGTTCTGAAGAAAAGTCTTACACATGATAACGAGCGCCTTGAATTTCTGTAATAAGGACTGAAAATGTTATAATAGTCAAAATAAATGCATAGAAGTTTTGGAAGGGACGAACGCTTGTCTCATGGGATAAACCAAATAGTAGTTAATGGTGGGTACAAAAGAAATACTTCTACAAAAGATCAGTTATTTCAAACACGCATAGTCTTGGTTTTTTGGTGTTTTTGTTTTTTTTTTTTTTTTTTTTAAGTTTCCTTGAAGATGTGTAGTGGACTAGCAAAGTCAGGCATGGCCATCATGTCCTCTTACAAACACCAATTTCAGTTTTGTCTACACAGGTAATCGAAGTTCCGAAGGACATGAAGTCTTCAGCTACCTGTCCTTTACTCAGTAAAAGTGGACATGTATCAACATTTGCTACATCTGCTGGCACACGTGTCCACAGGTCAGTGAAGAAACTAACACCGAGTTCACGCTCTGGATGAACACTATCTTTGTTACCTCCTTCCACGCTCACCCTGTCCCACTGAATCAGACAATGACTGCTTCCTGAGTCACAGCCTTCCTCAGCACTTGCTGCTTTTGCAAAATCAACAGATGCCAACCCTTCACCAACATACAGGCCATCCACAGCAACCTGGGAAAGTTTAGCCAGACTAACACAGGTGGTATTATTTAGGGCAGCTGTTGTCCATGAGGAACAGGTATCTAGAAATAGCTCATCATATGGCCAGAAGAGTGGAAGAGAGCTCCGTCTTGCCTGCAGAGCTTTGTGGAGTAAAAAAGGAGCATCAGCAGTTCCAGCAGTTGTGCTGCAGTCCTGGCCACTGCCAACACTGCAACTTTAGAGACTGCTGGCTCCTGCAAAGGCAACTGCCCATGGGAGGCCTGTAAGAGCCAGGCAGGGAAACAACTGCCATGTACAATCGGGCATGGCGGAAGGTCAGAGACAGAAGCTCTAGTCTAGATAACACTGGGTATCAAACGCAAGCACATAGGAAACAGGCCCTCTCCTCCAGTGGTGGTAAAAGGTATTTGGAAAAGGAGATGGAGAGTATTCTGAAGCACAGAAGAAGCAAGCGGAGAGTCTACTTAGCTGTGGTGAAAGGGACTATGAATAACTAACTTACATTTAAATGTCTCTGCTTCCAGAACTTGGCAGCTGGCTTGATGTTCAAACTGATCATCTTCACAGAGGAAATTGTGGCAAAAAGAGCAGGCAAATATTCTGCCTCCTAAAAGATTTATCAAGGCAAAATAATCAGCAATGGGCACAGGCATCAAGTTCTGCTCGGCAAACAATTTAGGCAGTAGTTTTGACTGAAGACCAGTTCTCCCTTCCGTCACAAATGCTTCAACAAAGTCCTAAATTACAGTGCCATCCATTATTACACTGAAAAATACCATGTATCCTACAATACAAGACAGCATAAATATGAAGAAAGTATCTCTTCTAGTCCTTTTCTTCATTTTAATTTGACTATGGCATTAAGTATTTTTCTTAAATTGGATCACATTCTCTCTCATCCAGTCTCCTTCCCTCCCACCCCCTCACCTCTGATGCACACTTGAAATAAACACTTTAAAGTATTCCACAAATAAGAGATCAGTATGGTTTGCTAAGCAACTGGGAATCCAAGTACCTGTACTAGCACAGATGAATGGAGTGGGAATGGCAGAAAACTGTGTGTTGACAATCTGAGGCAGTGCTTAATTATGTGAAGCACTCAGCTGATAGGACAGTTAATACTTTACATTACAGAACCATCCCTGCGGTGAGCACTGTATGTTCTTGAGCAGGTCGTTTACATTCCCCACCGCATAAGGTCTATTTTTAAAATGGGGAGAATGCCTTGATATACTGCAAGGACTAACCAGTGAAGATTAAAAACGCTATGTTAAGAATATAGGTATAATAACTTAAGCAATGTGAGGAGAAAAGTATCATTTAAATTTTCTTAAGTGTGAGCAACCTACCATGGTCCCAGACACTTCTTTCGCACTCGATACATTCTGCATCTGCGAGAGGGCAGGTACACGCATGTGTGCTGAGACACTTCCTCCCGTGGCACACCCAGGCTTCACAGAAATCACAGATTGCACCCTGCAATTACAGAAAGATATCATCTTGGGACTTCCACAATACCAAGCGAGAGACTCTTACTCCATAACCCTGAATGTATCCAAGTATCCATTCTCTCAGTGGGCTCGTTCCAGTTAAGCGAGCGAGTATGAACTGCATCTGTATTCCTCTTGAGCTGCTCCACAGTTCATCTTGTTTGTTTGATATTCATTTCTGCAGGATTAAATATAATGCAAAATAACTTTTTCTCCTTTTCTGTTTTTTACATTTCCTATCTAAAATCTTATGCATGAAAATTGTGTCCTCCAGCTGAAACCTGAGATCTATAAATGATTACAATGTTCTGGCAAAAACACAATTTCAAAAAAGACCTGAAAAATGCCACCGATTCTTACAGCTGAAATCACTCATTTGGATTTTGAAGAATTCTATATTAGAACACAAGCCCTGTAGAGAGCAAAGATCAAATAATGCATTAGAAATAAGTTAAAGAGTCTAATTTTGATTAAACTACAAGATCTACACATCAACTATCCCTTAATTGCAGCATTTAAGAAGCCTCCTCAGCCCATATGTAACAAACTACCATGGGCATTACATGCACACAAAACTAAGAAAACAATGGAGAACCTGAATTATTTGTTAATGAAAATACTGCACCAGTTCCCACATGGAATGAGTTTAGGAACTTCAGACTGAAAAGGCCAGCTGTGTTACTGAGAAAAGCTGACTGCCAGCTGGAGGCAGAAACAAGATGGAGGTTTAGTCCATACAGCATTTAATCCAGAGGCTATGACATCTCATACCTTGCTTTCCAGAATGGGCTAACTAACTTGTCCTGCTAAGAACAAAAATTCAAAGGCCAGAAGCTATGACTATCTCTGCAAAGAGCCTGAATTATTTTTTTTATTTTTTTAACAAAATCCCCCCCTAATGCCACGGAACAGATTCCTCTCTGATACTTATGGTCTCTGCAATACTGAGAAAACAGCAACAAAAGTCCACTGTTTTCTACAGAATGTCCCTAGATTTTAATGAAGACTAGGAATTGGCTATGGGGCATGTAAGCTCCAGTGCTGTTAATGCATGTGCTTAGGGCCTGCCACCAACACAGATCTGTTAGCATCCAGCACGTGTCAGAGTTTGCATCTAAAAATGCAAAATTTGGGTTTCTAGTATAAGGGAAAAACCAGTTTGTGATGGTAAGATGAGGACAAAAACTTGACATGGTACATGCTATCATTCCATAAGGCTGTTTTATCTTGTTTTTCAGAAAGATTTGCATCAAATAACCTCATAGTGCAAAGACGGCTGTAATTTTGTATACGTACCACCATTGCTAGTCCAGTACTGTACACACCAGCATGTTTTATAACACAGTCTGAAGACTTCATCATGCATTTGGTTTTTCCTGTTTAAAAAAAAAGGCAAGCAACCAGAAGAAAACTGTATAAAAATTAAAAAAATTAGAGTGAATGCTCATATAAGAGCAGTACTTCAACTAAACGCCTCTGCTTAATTGTAAATCCAGGTAAAAATAATGCAAACAAATGTTTGCAAACCACCCTCACTTCTCCCTCAGACCAAATTAATTAGTGTCTGTTTTCAGCCAAAATCTCTTGCCCCAGTACTGAGATAACACAATGTGTTGCCTTGCGCTATGTTTAGAGGCATTGGCAAGAATTTCAAATGTCAAAACAAACCAAAGAAGAAAATTGAGTGGAAGTCAAGCAATGACATCTTAAAAGTTGCATTTAAAACTGCTGCTAGTTTTGTCCCACCATAAAAGCAGCATATGCCATGTGCAAGGCTGAGGCCCCCTGAAAAAAAAACATGTGCACCTGATGATTTAATTACTTACAGGTACTTGGGATACTTGTGGTTTTGGTGGTGGTGGTGGCGGTGGCTGGGTTTTTTTCCTTTTTTTTAAACCATATAACAGATTACTTCCTAGACAAAATAATTTCCTTTAAATGCAGGGGATGGGTGGGAGAAAAAGCCACAGTCTGCACTTAAAAGTCATTTTGACACAAGCAAGCAATTAGGGTCACAACTTTCCCCTACTCCTTGCCTCTGACATAAACAGCTCTACCAGAAAGATTCACACCCTGGATACGGTTATACAAGCAAAAAAATTTTGTAGTTAGCCCAGGCTACTGCAATGGAGTTTTATCACTGGTTTAAGCTGTCCTGCCACAGACACCTTTGGCGTCTCTGTTATTGCCTGCTTAGAGAAACCAACAAAAGGGTGCTCCCTGTAAACCCATTCAAGAGCTGATAAAACCAATTTCTGTTCTGCAAATGTAATTAAATCCCAGTACGCAGCATCAGCAGAGTTTTGTATTAAATCACACCTCAGACACCTAATGGCACTTGGAGGGTGAGGAAGGACCAGTGGTGGGCTGAGCTGGGCAATGAGAGGTGGTGTGGGTATTACTGCGTCTGGAGCACTGCAATATGGCTACCTTGTTCCCATCCCTCAGAGACTTCTCTAAGAAAGATGCTGTTGGTTTATAGGGGCTGTCCCCAACGTTTGATTAAGCGCCAAACAGCTCTAATGGTCTTTGTCTTGGAAAACCCTAGGACTCAATGTAATTTTGTGGTTGTTACTAGGATTGCTTTTCCTCCAGAAACATACTGCAGATTAAGATAAAGTCAACACACAGGAGTCAACTTCAGATGTGTAATATAGTGTAAGACAGACAACATGATTTTAGTACTTCACTGCATGATGACAGAAGGAAGACTTACAAAGGATGACACACTGCCACTGCACACTAACAGCTTGGCTCCCAGAAATGCTCAGTATCTGCAGGTCCCAACAAAGGCACTGGAAGCTGCAGATGTCAGCAGCTCTGAGAGTCAAACTACGAAACAGCCAAATTGCTTAATGACAAATGAAAATCTGCAAGGATGTGTTGAAACAGTAAAACAACGAAATTCACCTCAAAGTATGAAATTATTATCAACACCCCCTGCAAGCAAGCAGCTGTTTAAAAAAAAGGGGGGCATTTAGCCTGATTCAGAGCAGAGTTCTGTCACTAGGAGTCCTTCTCTTTCAAAGCATCAGCCCGTGAGCGGCATATTACATTACAAAACCCTGCAAGGTGAATAATGTACTGTTTCTTTAACTGATATTAAACTGATCAAAATTACATCATCCCTAAAAAGCAGTATTTATTGGCACCCTGCTGGCAGTCAGAGCGTTTTTAACTTTACTCCTGTTATGAAACAATAGTCCACATGTTCAATCTAGGGAAATAGTCAGGTGTTCTCAGTCCTAAAAGGCAGTGAGACAAATTCCTCCAGAGATCAAATACTGAAGACAAGCCCATGACCTAGACTTGCAAACCTCTGGGGGTCAGAGGCATATGCATTAGTGCATGATCAAGCAAGATCTCTTCTCAGAGAGGATATTCATAGCAAATTTAAAAGAACCTGCTCCAAAAAAATCACAAAGGTACTTTAAGACAAAGGTGCTCTAACTGCTGAGAGTTTAACACCACAAATGGGACTGAGGATAGCATGTTTTCGTTATTTCTACTTACCGCATTGTGCACAAATGGGTAATTTTTGAATTGAGTTACAGAAGTAGCAAAAAGCTCTGTTCTTCTGACGTCTAGGGACATGGAGAGGAAAAAAAAAAACAGAAAGCAAGCATTAAAAAAAGACCTGCAAAATGTTTGAAACCAATTAAAATAAAAGTACTCATTTTAGAAGGTGAAAAATACTTACCTTTGGCACTTATCACATTCCTAAAGAAAAGAAATAAAATACCGGTAATTATTTTTATTCTAGGTAAAATACAGAAAATTTACAGACCCCACAGGGACTCTGAATTAAGTTCTGATTAGGAATCAAACTTTTTATTCAAGTATTATACCTCTGATGCAAAAGTAACTTAATATAAAGGAAGGCTGGCAGGAAGAATGACATTCCAGTGGCATTAAATACAGTCAATGTATTATCACTGGTTTTACATAATTTAAAATCAAGTATTGTAATATAAAATACTTCAGGTTATTTTACCATTGAAGCATTACAGGGATGTTTGGCTAAATCTATGTTGGCTCTTGAAGCCCTTATCTGCTTTTCACGTTCACGACGGTTCTCAGCTTTCTTACGAGCACCAGTCTTCTTTTTAGGCATTTTTCACTATCTGTGGGGAAGGGGAAAAAGGTATGTAATGAATGCGCACAAAACTATGTATGTAAATACATGGATACGCATGACACATCCCCCCCCCCCTAAAACTGGATCTTGGAGTTCCCCTGTTAACTGCGCTTCATTTCCATTAATTTCCTTTTCTGAAAGTTTCTTTTCAAATGTAGAATAAGGGGCCAGTCCCTTAGGAAGAGCCATGTGATGAACCATGAAAATCTTGTGATCTGGAAAGGACTTTGCTGTCTTAAACTTTGCACTTAACTATCTTTATCTTAACTTCTGTTTTAAGTGTTTTGCCTTAAAAAAAAACCCAAACCACTATGTTTTGTAGGTCTGTTTGTGATAGGTCTGTCTGGTTTTGGTTCGCATTGTCTTTTTAACAAGGACAATATTCAGCTCATTTTCTCTTTCACTTCTCTCTCTTCTCATGCTCACTACTTCAATTACTTAAAAAGCATTCTTCAGGTAAGTGAATTGTGGTGTACTGCAAAAATGCGAATTTCATACTTCATGAAGGCTGAGAAAACAAAGTGTCATTATATAGATTTAAGAGTTATAACAAAGGAATGTTTGTACTGCTTATTTAGCATTCTAGCACATTAGCAATAATGAAGACATGAGCGTGCATTGCTTTGAAGTCACCACTGTTTCCCAAAAAGGGTTTACACTAATTTAATTCCATCTGGTTCAACGCGTGAGTCTATTTTAACATTCTAGGAGAGAACCAACGCAATACGGTGGTGAGACCATCAGGCAGTCAATCAGACCACTGCTTTCTTGGCATCTTCACAATGAACTGTGCAGTACTCACATACGCTTAGTTTACTCTGTGTTTATAACACAATAGGCAAGTATTATCCTGACTTCATGAAATGGACAACTGGGAGATTAAAGGTGTGGTCTGATGTTAGAATTTCTCTCGTCAACACAGGTAGTCAAGATAGACACCCTTCCTTATGCTGCATCTTTATCGTCCCCTCGTTTCTGCTGATGTAACTGTTGTTGGTGTCGCATTCTAAACCAGGTACAGGTTAAAAACAAAACCAAAACACCCAAACCAACAAGCTCCCCCAAGGCCCAGATTAGCACAATCTGATGGAGGAAGACAGTGAAAGGGGCAGGAGGGGTATTTGCTTAGCAACCATGGGAATAAGAAAGTAGCTAAGGAAAAGGCAAGGACCTCTCCATTGACAAAAAAATTGCCTTATTGAACATAGTTCTAAAAGAAACACTCCCAAGTCTATGGCCCAGGTGGACACACTTTGTGCTGTAGCTACCAAACCATACTTCCTTGCAGATTACAAGACGGCTGAATTTTTGGAAGTGTTTAGCTCTTATTTTGGTACCTCACAACAGTGCTTGTTTTGAAAATCTGGCCTCTTAAGCAAGTTGCCCCAACATATATTGCACTGTACAACTAACTTACAGTTCTTTTAGCTACAAGTACACCTAATGGCGCTCCTTGCTCTGCCTCTGATTTCTAAAACTGCAGAAATATACTTTCAAATAACTGAGACTCAGCGTCATCTGAAAATCTCAGTTTCCACTTACGGAATTTGAAGAAAATCACTGCAGACTTGGGGCTTGGCAGGAACCAGCCCACATGATGGGACAGCTCTGCCCAGGTGTTGTGGTTTAACCCCAGCCAGCAACTAAGCCCCACACAGCCACTCGCTCGCTCCCCACCCACCCAGTGGGATGGGGGAGAGAATCAGAAGAGTTAAAGTGAGAAAACGTGGGGGTTGACATAAAGATGGTTTAATAGGTAAAGCAAAAGCCATGTGCACAAGCAAAGCAAACCAAGGAACTCATTCGCCGCTTCCCATGGGCAGGCAGGTGTTCAGCCATCCCCAGGACAGCCAGGCTCTGTCACGTGTAACGGTAACTTGGGAAGACAAACGCCATCACTCCCAACGTCCCCCCTTCCTTCTTCTTCCCCCAGCTTTACATGCTGAGCATGACATCATATCATATGGAATATCCCTTGGGTCAGGTGGGGTCAGCAGTCCCAGCTGTGTCCCCTCTCAGCTCCTTGTGCCCCCCCAGCCGACTCGCTGGTGGGGCGGGGTGAGGAGCAGAAAAGGCCTTGGCTCTGTGTAAGCCCTGCTCAGCAGGAAGGAAAGCGTCCCTCTGTTATCAACACTGTTTCCAGCACAAATCCAAAACACAGCCCATAGTAGCTACTAGGAAGAAAATTAACTCTATCCCAGCCAAAACCAGCACACCAGGCTAGGTTCTGCTGATTCCAGTAGGTCTGGGGGTGGCTACCAGGGCCACTGGCTTAAGGAAATGGGAGGTACCTGCTCTCCTCAGCCTCATCCCTAACTCCAAGCAGACATGTAGACATGCATGCTGGCCTCCGTAAGGAGAGCTGCAGCATTGACAGACAGTGAATTGTAGCAGCTTAAACTTGGAAGAAAAATTAGTAGCTTTGCTCAAAAGGTCTAATAAAATAAACTAAACAATCCTAACTTTCCCAAACAAAGAAATATGTTGTCCTGACCAAATACTAAAATCTGGGTTTGATAGCACACATAAATCAGTTTTCCCACCCTGTAGCATTTTGCACTGTGTTTAAATTGTATTAGTGTCATATTTTGTAGTCAAAATCATATTGCTGAGCTGCCTGCTGGCGACTGTCATTATTCTAGAGCGTGACATTTCTGACCCTGGGAGTCCAATATGAGGCTGCACACTAATTTTCAAACTGCTCGAATGCTGATTTAACAACAGAATCTAATGGTTAGTATTTATACCTTGACTTCTTCACATTACCTCATAATCGAAAGCACCAAAATGACAAACTGTTTCCATGAAAAACACTGTCTCAATGACTACTGAGGACACAGATTATGAGAAATCTTTAAGATGGTAGTTTTTAGAAAGTTGCACTAAACTGAATAACAACAAAACTGCAATGTCAGGTCCTTTTAACAAAGCTATCAAGTCAATCCAGGCTTTCAAACACCATCCAATAAATAACAACATCCTATACATCAGTATTCTATCACTCTTTCCCTCTGAGCTTCCACTTAAGATGTTTGTTGTCCTTGCCCTAAGTTCTAAATTTTTAGGGAACTTACCATTTTTTAATTTTCTGACTAGAGCTTAATAGTGTTATGATGCCAGAAATTATGATAGCAAAAGCTTTCAAATCAGAGTATCGCACCTTTTAAAAGCACAAATCAGTATTTAAAATGCCTCTGCAGTGTGTTCCACACCACTTTTGGCAATGTTTCCGTAATCTGAGGCTGATGGATGATGCAAAAATGTATTCAGGCACCACAACATTGTTGTCAAATGCTCAGACAGGAAAGACCCAGTGGAATCTGTCTGCAGTCCAGCTCCCCTGCAGGGTGCATGGGAGAGAAAAGTGCCTCTGGAGGACCTAAAACAACAGGTCCAGTTATCAAGGAAATGCCTACAGTGAGCTACTCACTTAAGACTGACCTGTCAGAAAGATCATGTCAACCTTTTCTTAAGCAGAGTCTTTTTGCTGAAGGCAGAGACTTACAGCCATGCTAGCACCCTCCTTTTCATCTATGATGCTGTTGTAAGAGAAATTGCCCAGGACACAGTAGGTCCGTGCCTGGTTCCCTCCTCAGCCCCAGAAGGTACGACGACCCTGCTGCGCCAGAGAGTGTCCGAGCTCCCGAACTGGTAGCAGTTCTGCACGAGGGGTTTTTTCTCCATTTGGAGTTTTCCACTCGGGAGCAAAATGCTCCAGAGTGACTGGGTCAGAGCAGCAGGAGCGAGCGTGACTCTCCAGCTTAATGGCTGATACTGTGGCACAAAAAGCAGAGTTCAGATATTGGGAGGCTGTGTGCATGACGTGAGCAGCAGTTGAAAGGAAAAGCCCTATAATGTGTTGTGTGAGTACTGGGTCCCCAGCACTGCGTGCTTCATTCCGTAAAAGCTTCACCTACTGTTCCTCACGTGCTGCGTTATTTGGTAAGGTGAACGCTGGCAAAGACAGCAGAGTTCTCACCACAGCTCCAAAGACTGCTTGTGTATTTTAACTGATGGTTGTGCTATGTAAAATACATAAAAAGCGTTTGGCATCTAAATTCTGCTGAGGTCACACCATGCCTATGCCATTTTTTCCCCTGTTGAAGGTTGTCCTTGATGAGGTCCCAAAGACACACACCAAGTTTGCAGCAGACAGGGGAGCAGATTGCACCAGCAGATTTCTGGATCTTCTGTGCTGAGCGTGACATTCCCTTGCGTCATATTATCTTATCTGATATGCTAACCACCCTGCTGTCACAAATATAATGAACAGCTGCAACAAGCTATTCATTTGGGGGGCAGGGGAACCGTCGGGTTACTCTTGTCGTGCCACGCAAATACCAAGACCCAAAAGAGGCTTTCCATATTTCAAGACTTCTTGTATTTGACCAGCAAATAGCATCTACCTTATGCATATTCATCAAAAAAGGAATCATGGTAAATTTGCTGGGTCACATCTAATGCCATTCAAAATTCAACAAGATCTGTTTTACCACTTTGCAAGCATTACACAAGACTACGATATTAAAAAAAAAACAAACCAGAACTGTATTACAAGTGTCTCATACTTGATGTCATTCCAGCCCGTGGTGCCTTCTAAGAACGAAATCATTTCCCAGGCGCTGTGATTTTCATGACCTACTCCATCTTTTCGCAAGGAGGCGGCTAACTGTGCCGTCACCAGGGCCCAGACCGGTGCGGAGGTTTCCTCAGGCACGTCTCCGCCCGATTCCCTCCTCCGGAAAGGCACCTCGTCCCCGCCGGTAGCGGCTGACCCCGCCGGTAGCGGCCGCCAGGCGTCAGGCCGACGCGCTCTCACGACCTGATTTCAGGCTGTTAGGCGAAACGGCAACAGCAGGCTAGCTTTTCGGGAAAAAAAACCCAACACAACAAACCAAACCAAGCACCCCCCCCACCCCCACAGGCGCGCCTATTGCCGTTTTTCAGCTTTCGGCATCTGACCGTATTTTTACCTAGGCCCCCAAACCGTGTCGCAACACGTTTCCGACCTGGATCGCCGTGCTCCGTATTTCTCGGCACTTATCCCCCGGGAAGCCAGCGACCGCTTCGCTTGCTCAAGCGGGGGGGAGCCGGGACCGGGACACCGGGGCTGCCGCCGCCGCCGCCGTCCCCTCAGCGGCCCCCGCGCCCACCTGACGGCCGTGCGGAAGCCGGAAGCGGGGCGGTGCGGCGCGGTGCGCTGACCGCCCGGACCCGCGCGGCCAGGCGGGAAGGTTCCGAGTGCGGCGGTGGCCCCCCCCCCGGTCCCCGTGCCCCGTCCCCCGTGGGCAGCCGCCCTCTCCCGTCCGTCCCGTCCCGGCGGGGAAGCGCCGCGCGGCCGGCCGACAGGCAGGCAGGCAGCCCGGGGGAGGGGGGCAGTCTCGGAGGCCCGGCCCGGCCCGGCCCGGCCCGGCCCGGCCCGCTGGGTAGGGGAGGCTGAAGGGGCAAAGCGGGAAGGAAGTGGAGGTGGGGGCTCTGTCTGGCGGGAGTTAGGGAGGGAAACAAGTGCCAAAATAGCAAGTTTGCCCTTTTTCCTCACAGAATTGCAGTCTCCGCGGGCTGGACATCGAGTGGTTGGGAACCAAGAAAGGGCGCGATTTCCATGCTGCAGGGAAAGGGGTTGCCAGAGTTTTGGAAGGAGACCTCATAAAAAAAAAAAAAAAGGTAAATATATGGATACCAAAGACAGCCCTCTTAGGCAGGAGTAGTTAGCACTTGCATCGTGTGTACTACTAAGCACTTGGTGTTACAATGCAAACTGCATTTGCATCTTCTTGGATTAAAAAAAAAAAAGCTAAAACTGTTACCTCCACGTGAATGTCTGTGTCCTGAAGAAAATTAGGAAAAAAAAACCCCTCTTTTGGTGTTATCTTGGGGGTCCTAATTAAGGTAATCTTTCTCCTCACTTGAAATACCTTGTCAGTCAGTTTCACTGTGGTTGGGAAATCATTGAAAAGGTGTTTATAAGCTGCTTGCATGGATGTTACTGCTTAGTAGTTGTTCCATTCTCAAATTTTGTTTGCTTTCGTGGCGATTGCCCCACAACTTTCACTTGACAGAGACCAAATGTTAGGGCATAGTAATTGCAGCAATTTGTTCTGACTGTAATTGATTAGGATTGGCACCTGAAAAGTTATCACTGAAATCTTTCATCAGTGGCTCCATCTGCTTTCAAAATAAAGTACTGTTTAATCTTAGTGGTAGGAATACAGTGTAGCTTAAAGAGGGAAATAATACCTGTACCATAAAAAAACCCCTCCACACAGCTCTGGCTCCCCTGAGGTTACGCAAGTCATGCTTTGTCACAGGTGGACTTCCCTTTCCGAAGGAAAGCTCAGTCTGTTTCTCTGCGATTGCTGCTCGTTTCTCAGCTCAGCCACCTAGAGGTCTGTAACCTAGTGGTGCTTGCTGGAGTTCTGCAAGATCTGTGAGCTCTTGGAGGTTGGTTTTGGTTGGCACGCATGAAAGACACCACATGAGATGTGAAGGGGTATGGAGTATACGGTGAAGACAGCTGTATGGACTTGCTGCTCCCTTTGTATGTGCGATGAGCCCTTGCTTAACTCCTCACAGATGGCATACAACACAAGTAGAGACGTAAGGATGTCTGATTCATTTTAATGTCAAAAGTTCTTCCTACAAGCATATTTATTGCTCTTGTGCATATTGCCTAGAAAGCCCTTTATGAAAATCATTAGATGATGCATCGTGTAGATATTTAAATGAAGACAAGTGCAGGGATCATGGAGCAGTTACTTTCCAGCGTATTTCATAGCCTTTTGCCTAGGAAGGGTTTGATACATATTTCATATAAATAAGTCCTAGGGCACTGTTTTATTTCTTGTGTGCTTTGATCATCCATTTGCTCAGGTGGGGCAGTTGTATTGCTTCACATTGTACTTGGTCATGCACTTTTTACTGAAAGTTGACTGCTAGTTATGGAATGATATTTTGGCTTAATGAGAGAGGCAGGTATTCACTGGCCACTATTGCCTTTCCAGGAAAACTCTTTTAACTTTTGTGAGGCCAGGGTTCTATCTCCCACAACAAATGGTTTGCTTGTCATGCTTTTTCTTCAAGATGGAACCTTCACACCAGGGTAGTGCAACACACAGAAAACAGCATTATTGTTAAGACAAAAATTCATGATGATCACTTAGCTGGACGTTTCTCCTTTGTAAGAAAGCGTGTGGAGGACTCATTTTTAACTATTGTCAGTGGCCATGGCTACATGCTATTTAACTAACAACCTAAGTAGAAAACACCATCTTTTGTGAGACCTTAGAGCTTTTTTGTGTCATTCTCACTTTTCTTAATGAATACCATTAATCATTAATATTCTTTTATTCTCGTTGTGACCATTCTATTCTGGTTTTGACCATTCTAGTCTGTTTTAGGCAGCCATGAATGCAAGAACACAATTAGAATAAATGATATAGCATTGAAAAAAATACTAACAGAAAGTTTTAATCTATTTTAGAATAATTATCCTAGTCAGCTAATTTACTTTGACAAATGAATGGAGCCATTGAAGAAAGAGTTCTCATACATCCACAGACGATTGTCCTCTCTATTTGAATGGGCATTTGTACATAAACAAACACATGAGTGAAAAAGAGGGAAAAATCTAGAAAAACCCCAAGGAGACAGGCGGACACTAAGATTTTTGTCTTACTCTCACTTAAATGGCTTTTAAGCAGTTGTTTTTTTTTATCCTGTGAAACTCGTATCTGCCTCGATTATGTTCCAGAAACCACCCTCTAGATGGCAGGAGTTAGTCACTTGACTCATGAGCAGTAAAATACCTTATTTTCAGGACCAGTAAAGTGGCCTAGGGCTGTAATACAAGTGAATAAAAAAAAAATTAGATAAGAATAGCCAATTTAGAGCTTGCAGAATTTCCATTACCAATACTAGACTACTCTCTGGGGAACTATCGCGAGCTATTGTTGTTTCAGAGATACATGCCGAAAGTAGTGAGAGTCACCCTCATTGTTAAAGGTCTTTTCAGTAACCCTCGTAAGAGAAGCCATGGAAGGACAGTGTGTGTGTGTGTCTCTGAACTATCATCATTCCATATTACTTTACAGCAGATTGGAACCGTCATGTTTTTGCTTAATGGCCACTGTCTGTCTAGCTGAGAAAACAGGACAAGAGTCTGTGAGGGCCTCCCTACATTGCCTGACAGAGGTGTTTGTCTACTCAAGAGCTTGCATGACAGGACAAATATTGGTGACTGTCTTAACCCTAAGCTGTGCTATCTGCAGAGTAAAAGCTGTACGCTAGAGAGAACTGGCAGTGAAAGTCACTCTTGTAAATTAAATGATGCAATGACAGCATAGCCATCTTGGTATTTACACGTTAAAGGCATACTCTGCAGCATGCGTTGTTTTTCACTCCTGTTTTACTCTGCTACACTGCCGTGCATCTCATAAAGTTAGTTTCACCTATGCGAAGGGCCAGAGGATGCTAATAAATCAGAATCCCTCCAAAATAAATTGCTGTCCAGGTTGCAGAATAATAAAATTTTAGGCAACCTCTTTCTGCCTCAGTACCTTTTTCGTTCATGTTTTGGAGTCGTGGCAGGGCAGAGCAGTAGCACTATGGATTACATAGTGGCTACTGGTCAGATATGCATTTTTAAGGCAGTAAATTCACAAGCATTTTAAACGGGAATAATTCAGTGAAAAGAGGTGTTGGGAACAGTTGTCTGAGGGAAGGTAGGGGTTGCTTTTTCCAGTGACAAAGCTGAGTAGTACCGTTGCAGCACAGTGTACCAGCTCATGTGGACACTAACGATCTTCAGAACTGCCCTGCTCACTTCTTTGTCTGCTCATCTCATAGAAATTCTTCCTTTCCAGTGAGGGCACGTTTCAGAGATGGACACTTATTTATTCCTTAAGCCACTCGAGTGATAACAGAGGATTAATGCCATCTCACTTTTACTATTGAAAATTACTGAGATCAGAAAGGAAAACCAGGAAATTGTGTGCACAGCCTCTATCAGAATGGCAATATTCTGGGAGAGATAGGAACTCCATATGCAGTGACACTGGACTGTACTGGATGACAGTGAAACATTTTTGCTGCCTTTTGCTGTAATATCCCTTTAAAGATAAAATAAAGCATATTGACTATCAACTTGAAATAAATACTGACCTGAGTTGTTTTAATTTATTTTTAATTTAATACACTGTGATTTCTTTTCCTCTAAATAACATGCTTGTTCTGATCTAATTAAGTCCCTATTATCTACCTACCTATTACCATAATTATCTTCATTATTGCAATGTCTCCTTGCAGCATTCAATATGTTTGCCTCCCTGTGGGCTGCATTGTAAAACGGGTGCAGCGTATACCTTTCTAACTGACCTTTGAAACAGCATACATCAAATTTAATTTGTTTTTAAATCCTGGCCTTGCAGCAACTGACCTTAAAAGTCATGTCAATATATGTTTGATGTAAGATAATTTTGTCTGTAGACATTTATCCTTGCTGATTTAACTACATAACGAAAGGGGAAACAAAGAAAAGAACTTGAGGCAAAAATCTTTACTGATGTCTACTGAATTGGCATGTTCAAGTGCAATATTTTAAAATAGGCCTTCTTGAATTAGGTGTTGGAAAGATTTTTTGTGTGCATGTTTTCTTTTCCCCCTGCTATTACAACTGATGCTTACAATCATTAATCTTAGCCCTGGAGAATTATTCCCCAAGAAATTTCTAAATGGTTATTTTGTCTGGTCAATGTTTGTGAAATGTATCAAAAGGGAAAAGAAAAAAAAAAAGAGATAAAAGAAAGAGAGATAATTTGTTGTTAAGTGATTAGAGCCCTGAGTCAGGGAGCCCACTCAGTTGTCAACTTCTTTATTAAAATCTATTAATCTTTCCTGTGATATTCAAGTTGTATATTTTCACATTTCTTCCATGGCTTCAACAAAGAACGGAACAGCATTTTACCGTGGTAGTTTGTTGGGGCTTTTTTGTTTTGTTTTTTTAAGATGAAAGACATGCAGTAAAGCTAATTCTGGGACTTCTGTAACATATTAAATGTGGTATCATATGTTAATTATCATATGTTAAAGGTTGCTGAGGTGTGGGGATAGTGCAAGACTAATCAGTTACTCATTTTCTAACAAAAGGGGTAAGCAATAATTATTTGTGATGGAAAAAGAACTTGTTGGCTGATAGCAAGTCACTTGTATTGTTTTTCCATGATGAGATTGTAATGTCGTAAACTATCTTGTTTCTTTTCCCTCTGCCCCCATCAAAAGGCTGGCACATGGTGATAAATTTGCGGCATATGTGACACTGGGAGGTTTTGTGTGTGAAGAAGAAGAGGGAGATACCTGACAGAAATAAACAGGAGCACCTGTGTGATAGAAATAGAAAAAAAAATATCAAGGTCAGACAGCGGATGACTGATTACAAGAATTTCTCTCAAGAGTGCTGGAGGCTTGTCAGGTGGAAGTGACAGAGGAGAATAAAAATGTGAACATTTTAATTGGTCACAGGATAGGAGATTAACTCGCCTAACTTCAGCTGTGTAATGATGAGCTCCTGGGTCTGAGCTTGTTGTCTGGCCTTTCCCTCTAATCAACAGAGAGAGATGGGCACCTGAAAGAGGTCAACCATCTCTCTCAGGACAGGGTGATCACTTTTTTTTCAGACAGCTAAAGCTAGGTGCTGTGAACCCTGTCCAGGGTACCTACCAGCTGTCCGTGCCAAAGAAAGTAAGGTTCTAGGGTATACTGAAGGTGGTGTTTCCAACAGGGCTAGGGAAGAGATAGTGGTATCAGAAAGGTCTCACAGGACATTATTTAAAATACTTGGTACAGTTACCTGAGTTCAGCCCTGAGCTAAAATGGGGGCTGCACAGCTGCAGCAGTATGGTATGAGTTAAGAGATGTGTTATACTGGAGGATGCTAAAGCAGAGAGGAAGGAGAAAGAGGGGCTGAATTCCCTGTAGACTTCCCGCAAGTGTCCCTATAAGCATGGACCAGTAAATACTTGTTTATCTTTGTTCAAGGGAAGGAATTAATACAGCCACGTGGAAGGAAATTTTGCCAAGGTCGTCAGGACACTAAGAAGCCCGTCACGTAGGAGGAAGCTGAAAAGATGTGCTCTATCTGGCAAAATGAAAGATCAAAATGGGGTAGAGCGGTTTTCCATCAGTGTGCCAAGTAAGGTGGGTAGGCAAAAAGCCCTTTCTGTCACAAGAGCAAATGGGTATGAAACTTTACAGCCTGGGGCCATATGGTGAGAGAGAGATAACAACAGTGGGACAGTGTCAAGGTACAGTGGCTGTAGTTGCATGATGTATGAAGAGAGCTGAGGTTGTTTAATCTGGAGAAAGGAAGGCTGAAAAGGTCTAATTGCTGTCTTCAAGGACCTGAAGGGAATTTATAGGGAAGACAGAGACATTCTCAAGGGTACACAGTGAAAGCATGAGAGGTAACAGTCACAGGCTGCAGCAAAGGAAATTATGACTGGTATACGGAAAAAATTGTTTGAAGTGAGAGTGGTTAAGCAATGGAAAAGCTGTGCTGGAGCCTTATACATCGACGACAAGAAACTCTCTTGTAGTTTAGAATGGATATTATTAAAATAATACAAAGAATTAGACTGGAAGGGACCTCTGGAGGTCACCTAGCCAAGTCTCCTGCTGAAAATTTCCACATCAAGTAAGTTTGGCCTGGGACGTGTCTAGCTGAATCTTAAATGTTGCCAAGGATGGAGATTGCACAACTGCTCCAGGCAGCCTTTTTCCAGGCTTAACAATTCTCCCTGCAAAGAGCCTGAATAGGAGGATCCTGTTGACTTCAAAGGCAGTTGGATTATGGCCTAGATGAGGCAGACTGTTTGCCATCTTTTTCTGAAATATCTGTGCTAACAAATTTAGCATTTCAACTGTTCCATGGTTTTCCTCAGTTATCGAGCTGTGTGACATGTTCCTCTTTTGTGTCACTTCTTATCTAGATAGCATTTTTTCTTCTTTAATTATGGCTTTTCCCTGTTCAGTAGAATTCGGTTGTAGAAATCTTATGCAAATACGAACTGAATGGTTTTCCTGTCTCATTATAGCTCCATTTAGATGAGGCTAATATCAGTGGTACTGAGCGCTGGCTGAATTAAATACTGAATTTATTCAGCTGATGAAAGCTGAAGGACAGATTGTTTGCTTTACAGAATACAACATAGGTGGTTTAGCTGTTGGTTCAGAGGGCTGAAAGAGAATTTTTGCATCACCAGTTCACTTCGCTGATATTGCAGGGAGCTCTCTCTTATCATCTCTTTCACAAACTTAACAAGCTCCCATCTTATTTGCCCTTACCATGTTTTTGAAAAGTGTTGTGGATAAAGAACAGAATTACACCCAGTGTTTACAACAGCATCATGCAGCAATTTCTCACATGCTGAACTTCATGTTGTAGATGATGTAACACCTGTATTATAAATAAGATGTTTGAATGCAGGTAATCGAATGTCAAATCATATTTTTATAGCACTATGAATAACAAGACTTGGAGCCATCTGTAGGCATGGACATGAGTCCTCAATATTCTGATTGATTTAGAAAACCCATTTGGTTGTGTTTCACTGGTGTTAATTGATATTCTGACAATAGTTTCTATTCATTCTCATTTGTATTTTATTTGTTAGATTTCATTTATAGTACAAAGTTGTAATAGCTGTTCTATTGCTTCTCAAGTACCTGTACATTTAGAGTTATTGAAGTGTCACTATAAATAGTCATGTGCTCACAATGTTCACTAAACTCCTTATTTATATTTATTGTGGAGTAATGAATCTGTAGTCCTACTCTGAGCTAGAGCTTATAAATGGGTGATGTATTGTGAAATACGTTTTCATTTTATAGTAAGTGCTACAAATGTGGTGGTGTTAAAAAGCAGAGCAAAAGCCTTTTTGATGGAGTATAAGGGGGAATTGAAGAGTTTGTTTCAATTATTTTATTTCGTTTATGTATTATTTAAAACACTGGTGGAAAACTGCAGCATTTACCTAAGGTAAAACTCCAAAAGAAGGACAAGAAAAAGCAAGCAGTTTCTGAAAACAGCATCCTGGACTGGCATCTGGTTTCTTTGCTAATTTTTTCTAGGTTATAGTTCTTCTTGACAAGATGGAGTTCTCTCTAACTCATTGTAGATGTGCAGTCTCCACATTGAGTGCATGTCTGATGGGTCACTGGAAGTATCATCAAGGTATTTCAGGAGCTGTTTGTTTGTTTCATTATGATTCTTGCTGCTGTCATGACACTGGACAGTCTGATGCCATCTGCAGCTAGGATGTGGCTATGTATTTTATATGAAGTTAAATATTTGTCTACAAGGAATAGGGCCTTGAGGCTATGCATTTGCTATTTACATGATGATGAATGAAATTAGATAGCAATAACTTTTGGTCACTGCCAGCTTTTCTTGGTCTGACCCACACTGAGCTTGAAGACCTTCCAGGCATCCTACAAAAGCTAGTTGTGTAACAGATGTGGGCTGGAAGATGGATGGGATGCCCCTGGCACCCAGTATGTTTCTACAGCATTTCCATTTGTATCATTACCCAGCTGAAGTAAAATGTTACTTCCATTTGTTTTTTTTCAAGTGGCTACTTGGTGGAGTTTATTTGCATAGTGGTATTTTTGTCACTGGTCAGTTCATTTTAGATCTAGTTTGTTTCAGAGAGCTCAGACCTTTAAAATGAACACTCTTTTTTCCAATGTTAAATCCAGCTAAAACAGCCTAGAATGAATTGGAGCACTGGCCTAGAAAGGAAAGGCTTCACAGCCCATTACCAATCCCCTGAGCGATCTCATCCCCTTGACTGTCAAGTAATGTTTGTTTAATGTAAAATTTCCATATAAAGCAAAACAAAATAAACCCCAAAAAGCAGCACAGCAGCTCTTTGGCGTTAAGATATTAAAAAGTGAAGGTAGTGAAAATGAGATTTCCTTTCTTAAGTGCATTAGCGACCTTAGGGGAACCCTCAGCAGGGAAATGCCACAGTGGTGAGAAAAGGCTCAACTTGGAGAACGAGGTGGATGAGCGTGTTTGGCAGTGTGGGCTGGAGTCGCTGAGGAGTTTTCTTTTCAGCTTCAAGGGAGAGAAGGCCCTTGTGGGAGCCTGTGAGGATTTCTAAAATAAGTGCTCTGGGCCAGTCTGTCACTGTGCATGTTACCAAGTATGTCTGGGCAGGAATGTGTCAGTGTGTGAGTTACTGAGGATTGCTATGCATAAGTAAGCACGTCATTTTGTGAGTCACTGAAGATTTCTATGCATGAGTGACTATTCCTGTGCTCGAATATGAATAAATAACATCCAGAGCCTCCAGTCATTCTAAAAAGGTTTAATCAAGGCTATCAAATAACTGGATTGTCAAAAAACATAGCTTGCTGAATTTATTCATGAGCTTTCGGGGACTAAAGTAGTTTCAGCATCCCAGCAGTTTCTCCCAAGTCTCTTAAAGGTCCCAGGAAGATCAAAGACAGACCCCTAGTTAAGATCCTTAAAAATGTAAAACCGAAATGGGATCACTAGTGTGAAAGGTGGAAGTGATGTGGTGGAAGTGATGTGTTCAGAGTCCTGTGCAGATATCCCCTATTGTGGGATGCTCTCAAGCTCAACAAGTGTCTCCCTGGTCACTGGTGGATCTGTCTAGCTTTGCGCAGTATCAGGCGTTGACTGTAACGTTCATCCACTGGTGGGCTGGGGATTGGAGGTACTTGGCAACGAGGAGGGTACGGGTAAAATGTGAGTGACAGCCTGCAAATACTTGCTGAAGGTACTGGGAGAATGCAAGGGAGAGCATTTCAGAGCTCACCCGCTGAGCATGTGTTAACATTACGCTTTACCTAGCTGCGTTTTCACACAGGCCTACCGCGTCTGGTGCTTTCAGTGAGACACTCGCCCAGCCTGCCTCTGCATCCCACTGCCTCCGCTGTCATCCTGGCCTTGCCTTACCTCCGCATCACGCTGGGACCCGGGGGCACGTTTGTGTCACAGCCTTCCCCCACTTGCAGGTCTGTCATTTCATCATAATCTCTTGGATGCCATCCCCCCCACCCCGTGGTGCGGCACAAATGAAGTTAAATGAGGTGAGGAGGCTGTTCTGTACATGAATGTAAAGACATTCCAGGAATGAATATGATACAAAGAATTAAGACACCTGAAAGCTATCCACAGAGGTCAAGTTAGGAAGAAAAGAATGGCTGAAAGGTTTATAGAGTGGTCCTCGAACACAAGTTATCGTGGTATCTGCAGGACCAGCGGAGCCGGTTAGGTCCTGCGGCAGGGTGAGAGCCAGAGCGCCCAGCACAGCTGCAGCACTGGCAGGCTGTACGCAGGCCTGAGCGCTGCAGCCAGCCAAGCTGTCCCCCCACGCTGGCCGCAGCCCTTCCCCGCAGAGGGCTTTCAAAACGGGAGGCTCTGAAGTCACCTTCTGCTCTCAGGGGAACCAGGTACTTCTGCGGTACGCTTGCAGCAGGCTGAGCCCTGAGGAAATGGACCTCTGCTATGAACTTAGCAGAGCTTTTCTGAAAGGTTGGTTTGTTTTGTTGTTTTTTTTTACCAGGGGTGCCACAAAGTTGGTGAGTGAGCCTGAGTTGGAGCCTGAGAAGGCAAGACGCAGGTTTTGAAGCAGTACTCGTGAGGGAATGGTGTCCTTTTTTTCATTTCATAAATGGGTAGGCACAAGTGTAAGGAATCTCAGTGAATACCTGTGCCGTGCATCTCTTAAAGAGCACTGGGAGGGTGTCCTGAAAGAAAGCTAAAGAAATGCTACATTCTTTCATCTCAGTAACCCAATCTGCCATTACATCAGGCTCCCTCGGATTCGACTTCAACAGTTGCTCTTCAGCCTGGTGCTGATCTCATCCAAATGTCTGGGTAGCTGGCAGATGGCATTGTTTGCATCTGAGGTGAAGCTGATGTAAAGTTTGGAGTGATTTTCTTATTGCTGGTACTGTATCCTTGCTATATAGCAATGTACACTAGAGGCTTACAGAGAACTCTGTGTGACACTGCCCATCGAAGAACAAAGCTGGAACCCAGGTGCTAAAATACAAGCAGTTATTGAAAGCTAGTCAAATACTATCTGCAGAGAGTTTACTGCCCTATCTCTGTTGTGCAGGTACATCTCTTGTGGAGCAGTTGCAGCTAATAAATAGGGTGTGGGAATACTACAGACATCCTTGGAAAAGAAGGATGCAGAGAGAAATGCAGATAAACATGAAATGTAGTTATCCAGCTTGGAAATGGGTTGCCACACAATTCTTACTGCCTTTTCTTTGCAGAATTTTACAGCAACAGACCTTCGACTTTCATCCTCTGATAGAAGATGGCACCTCCTATAGCCTAATACACATTAGCAGCCCTCAAAAGCTTTTGTTCATGATTGACTGAAGGATAGCATCCTTGCTGCCTACTGTATCACTGACTGACAGGGCTGCGAGGTTTTCCCTTGCTGAGGCTTGTTGGCAGTTGACTGATGAGCAAAACCTCTCGGCCAGCCCCGGCTAATCCCAGGGGTGCCCCCACTGTGACTGGCAGCTGGGGGGTTCTGCTCTTACAGGGCAGGTGATAGAGGTCTCCTGGCTGGGCAGCAGCATGAACTTGTGGTGGCTGTGCCGTGTCTGTTGGTTGACATCTGGTTTCTGTCCTGAGCTCGTGGGACTTGGCTGTTATCTTGGTTTCTGTTTCTGGCCATGCGTCCTTGGCGATATAACCTTGCTCTAGCCCTTGGCCCTGACAAGGGGGCAAGAGTGGCTGCACAGCCTGAGGCTGGCACTTCAATCCCCTCTCAGCCCACATAGTTACAGGGTTGTCGTGGTAAATCCCTGGTCACTTGTTTGTCTGCACACCTAATCCTTTTTCTGTGTTTTCAGCTCCTAGCTGTGTTTGCCTTTCCTGTTGTGGCTTTTCATGTCTTTCGTGCTGATTTCCGAGCTGATTCCTACAAACTGGAGGAAAAGTAAAATTGCAGTTCTTCTGCAGGAAATTCAAATTGCGAAATATCTCGTATTAATATTTTTTTGCTTTGCAACAGTAACTCATTTGAGAAAACTGAGCAAAGTAAAACTGGGGGGGAGAGAGAGAGAGAGAGAGAGAGAGAAGGAAGTCCCCAGAATATGCTGGGTGTTTGAGTGCTTCCGTAAGCTGTGTGAGAGAAAAGGGCAAGATATTCAGTCCCCTGTCATCTCAAGCTAGAGAACGTGCAAAGATCCCAGCTGTGGAAAGTCATCACACAGAAAGGAAGAAAGCAGGAGACTTCTTTTCCGGTTTTTTTGAAACACATTGGATTGACTCTGGCACTAACAGATGGGACTTCCAACCCCTGCCTTTGCAATGGCTTCACGGAGTCATATGTCTGAGTAACACGTAGCTGATTTAGCAGGCGCAGCACTCGAAACAGAGGCAACAGCCTAAAACCATGGTACGTGGTAGCAAGCTAGAGGACAGCATGGCCACAGGTAGCATGTCTGCACTGGCCAAGTCCTGTAACACAGGCATAATGTAAGGCAGGAGAAAAAGAAACACAATTTCTTAAAGTGGCACTAGCTAAACTAGGGTATGGTGTAATCTCTATAGCACCCCTTTCCCTTGTCACTTGGGATTCTTTGCCACCTTCCCTGGTGTAGTTATGCCTGTAAAACTTGATAATGCAGGGAAAACTTGTGTGGCTGTAAGAGAGAAACCCAGCTACACTTTTTGACTCCTTATCTAGCCATCTGCAGGGAATCACCAGACAGAAAGATAAACTAAGAGAAGATGCGACAAAGGATTACTAGGTACAGCTACAAGAAAGGCAGTTACTTTGGGCAGGGGATGTTTGGGGTCCAATGCTGGATTGAAGCCATAAGCAGAGAAATTGGAGGGTAGTGGGTTCCCTTGAATGCAGAAGGAATCAAGGTGTTGTACAGGATTCGTGAATAAAAAGGCGTCAAATCTGTCATCAATTTTTCCTCATTTCATGAAATGGGGGGGGGGATATTGAACTTGGAACTACCTAAAAGGGCCTGGATTCACTAGTGATTGCAGAACTGTGCTGGATTCATCTGTCTGGCTATAAAATAACTGATTTAGCAGAGTAATGAAATCTAGCATACTTTTGTAATGCTTGGGCATTAACAGAATGTCTGTGCATATGCATAATATGATTTAGCAGACAATGTTTATTTGGTGGAAGGTGGGAGATATGAAATCTTATGTTAAAGCTAATGTTTACTATAAGAATTAAGAGAACTTTGCCTGCATAAAGTATGTTGCAATTTTAGTGGGAAATACAACAGAGATGTAAAACAATTGGAGTTGGTTTTGTTACACTACAAGAAGTAGCCATAAGAAGTTAGAAAATTTTAGACGGTATATTCTTTTGTCACATTCCCCTTGATGTAACATAAAAATGTATTTTGTCGGGTCTAGTAATCTAGTTAGAGTATTCAGAGTAGTTGAACGTTAGACTATGGTTCATATAGTGTAAAAAAATAACCAACTCTCTACATGAGGAGAGTGTCTTCTATTTGATAGAGCTAGTCAGCCTATTACAGCTTTCAAATGTAAGCCACAATACTGTGCTTTTCTCATACATTAGTTGTATACAGTTATTCAGAATATCTAACACATTTTGTCTGTACTGCAAGTTAAACGTACATCAGCAGTACATTTATTTCCCCAACATAATTCTTTTTCAGTTTCAATCTCTGTTTCTCTAATGTTAGTTAACAGCAACACTGGTTAGAAAAAGTGAGATGAGGAGAGTCATGGATAAAATGTGAAATAAATACTAATTGTGGAATTCTTTATTTTAAAATAATTTTAAAGTACAATGACAAATATACTCTATAGCTAGAAAATTTGCATGTTGTAGTGTATCCGTGAAATTAATGAATTGGTTTTCTTTCCTTCTACGGTATCTGTCCTACAAGCTTTTAGTATTTCAATAAATCGTAGCTGCTTATGAGAGTAGTCTGACACTGGTGCTAATTGAATGCTACTGGATTGTTAGCTTTGATCTGTGATGAGGTTTCCATGGTGATATCACCAGAAGAGACTACGGCCACTAGAACTATTTCTTTGTGCTGATGTGATTCTGAACTGCCTACCTAGCTGAGGATGAAATCCCCGCTTTGCTGAAAAGCAATGGGAGTTTGCTATTGACTTCAGTGAATTTGATATTGTCTCTGTCATGACTGGATTTGGAAACATGCTCTGGAGTCACGTAGGTCCCAAATGAAGGCAGTCTGTAGTCAAGATAATGCTTTTGTTTTAAACTATTCACTGTGTTGCTCGAAACCAGATGGAATTTGCTGACATTCAAACCCATTCCCAGACTGACCATGTCTCCACATTAAATATGGTACGCAAGCCGTTTTCCTCATAACTTAAACCCTTAATCTGTGCTTATTTGATTTCGTTGCATAGAAGTCCTTAGAATGGAGGGGGACAATATTGCATAAGGGATCATAAAAATACAGAAGATGGTTCCCCTTCAGAGAGCTTACAGCTGGGTACAGATGAGCTTATGAGAAAGACTGGGAAAGAATGAGGTAAGGAGACTTGGCAGTGATCAAAGCAAATCGGTTGCTTGACTACATTGGGTTTGATATTTTGCCATTTGAATAATTGACATTGGTTTTAAGGAGGCTTTTGAAGGAAGACAAAGTGATTTGTTCTTCTGTGTGAAGCAAGTGGAAGAAAGCATGGCAGTGCTTTTTGGAAACTGATTGGGCAGCAGAGACTGGCAGCATGGGCTAGAGGGATGGCAAGGTGGGTGAGGACGCAGCAGTGGCAAACCCAAGAGAGACTGTGATGCCCCTCAAGGTGAAGCTAGTAGCACAAATTTGGTGTGACCAGGAAGGAAGAGCTAGTGGAGGAATATAAAGAAAGGGTCGGGAAAGGGCCAAGATAAGATGATCTTATTTTAGCCGTACTCTGAATTGGCCTAAATATGGCAAGATTGCATTTGCCAGGACAAGAGAAAAGGGAGCTCCTGTAAATACATGAGATGGGTTCCTAGATAAGAATTTTTAGGTGCAAGTGTGGTTAAGAAAGCCTGTAATTTTCAAGAGATTATGTGAAAAGAAATTGTCAAGCTTTAGATGTAATCAGGGTAAGAGGATCTCTGGAGGGCTCCGACTATAAAACAGTTTTCAAACTTTTCTACCTCCTTATGCTAGTGAGACAGCCTTGAGTCAGGTAATAAAGTAGAGAAGCAGCATTTCTGTAGTATTTCAACTAGTTTTTAAAATTGAGAATGGGACAAGAGGCAGGGTTGACTGTAGAAGGTCAAAAGATCTCTTAAGGAAGGATGTGAGCTGTGATTTTTACCATCCATTCTTTTGGACTCATAAGTAGCTGTTTCTCCTAGCAAGAAAAATGTCCCAAATAATATGCCCTTCCTTGAACTTTGAGTTAAAGTTGAACTATGTGTGTGTGTAAAGGTTCAAGAAAGAAATTTAAGGAAAGTGAGAAAAGATAAAGGTACATATTTTAAGAAATTGCTTTTAATTTATTGCAGAAACTTCTTTGGTTTGCCGCCTTCTTTAAAAAAAAAAATTCTTAGTTGTGCCCGTTTTGTGTTTAGGTCTTTTAACTCATGTAAATATTGAGTAAACCCAATACACTTGAGAAGACACCCATGTTTTTCTTACTAGACTGCAGAGAAACTGTTCTCGTGGAGCAATGATGGCCTCTTGTGGTCATCTGGTAAAGCTTCAGGTTTGTCCCATGTATAAAGGAGTTCGAATTTTTGTTAGATTAGGGAGAGTCACAACATAGGCTGCAACACTAACTGTTCCTATACAAGACCTTTATTTATGTGGGGAGCATGAGCTTACTTTCAGAGAGTACGGTTTTGCCTCTTTCCTAGAGTTTCACTCACGTTGAGGTTAATGTTCTAAGCTGAAATGGGTTTTTAAAATCCATAGAAGCGAAACAAAAAAAAGCAAGTAAACTTTGTGCAATTAGCCTTCTAGGTAAATGTTCCTATCAGTCTGAATGTGTGCAACCCAAAAATTGTGGCACTGTGCTAGTATACAGGAAAGTACCATGTTTTCACTGTTCATGTTGACTGAAGTACAGAGACTAAACATTCTGCATCAGCTGGTGAAAAATGTATTTCTAAAATTACTTTCTTACAAATAATCTTACATTCACATTGGCTAGTGTTTTTAATGATACTTCATGCTCACAATGTTCCCTTAGAGTTATAAAATTACCTTTAATCATGTAAAGAGTTTGTATTACTTAAGTTGTGATTATGTTATGTTCAACCACAGTCCGAAAGCTAAAAATCTTTTGACTGACTTGAAATGTGGTTTAAACCACCAGTGGGTTTGAGGAAGGAAACTCTCTCTCTTTTGTATAGCATCAAAATCATTGCTAGACTTCCTTTCTGCCTCTGCTAGGTAGTGCGGTATGCTGTGAAATGTGAAGTGTAAGTAGTCCTCAGTGGCTGTGTACAGACATCTATGCAATGTTATGCATTGCCAATGTTAATGTAAAATCTGTAGCTTGAAGATTGGGAAGGCAATATAAAAAAATTCGAATCTCAGTATATCAGTGAAGGAGCACATCTAAACTTCTCAATAACCTTGGGAAGAAAGGCCTGATAGAAACGTACACACAGACTTCATTACTATGACATATCATTGTAACTGAGAGTGTTGGAAAACTCAAGAGACTGGACTGTGAGGTATTTCAGGATGCACCTTTCTGATGGTTGATGTTAGCACAAAACAAAGATCTTGTGCTTCAAGATTTAAGACAGTCATTTCTGGAAGGCAGTATAGTGTGGGCTGGAGGCAATGATGAGAGGACAAATCACCTTACGTCAGCTTATCATAGGGCTTTTTGTACCTTCCAATGTGTTTCCTTGTTTTGACTATTCAGAAGTGGGATGCTGATTCACATAGAGTGTATGTCTGCTAAAATACATCCAATTTCCAGGGTCCTATGAATATATCGCTAGGTTGAGTATCAGAAAAAATAGACCACCAGAAGAAAGCAGTTTTCTTTCTGCACAAATTACTCTGATATGCATGAAGGCAACACAAGTATTTCCTAAATAGTGTGGCAATGTTGCCACTGCCTGTGGATTGCAGTACACTACGTATGTGATACGTTTATTTTCCGTGGTTGCTGTATCTCCACGGTTAATGGGCACAATATTCTAGTGGTGTTACCTGACCTGGCCTGTTATCCAGGACTAATCAGTGTCCACAAGACATCAGAAGGTCTGCAAGAAAACCAAATTTGGAAACCAACACACATGCACATTACTACACAGTCAGTTAGGCATGAAGCAGTCCCTATACACAAGAGGTGTCGTGGTCTGCTCCTAATGCGTGTCAGTGACAGACACCTGCCCATTGTCCCTACTCTCAGGTGGCCAACAGGCATGGGACACAAATGATGGATTTTCTTCTTTTGGTTTGGTTTTCTTTTTTCTAGGAGTCAGTAGCCCTCCAGTTCTGAAGGGCAGAGAAATGCTGCACTATGGCTACTGCTTGTAAGCTCCCATCTTGATTTAAATTACTATGAGGGAACATTGGTCAAATCTCTGGGGTCAGCACTAAAAACACAAGAGCAGCTTGAAGTAACTTACACGAGCAGTCAGTTCCTCAGGGGGCTCACCCACAGCCACAGATTAACTCTGAGGATGTCTTTGCTTCGAGTGCGTCCTCGTACTGAGGGATTGGCTAGCTACCAGGTACCACATAATTGCCCTACAAATTTTAAATATATTTACAGAGGAAGTGGAGCATTTTCATTTTGGTGCACTTTTCCTTCTGCTTTAAAATAGAGAAGGAAGATACAGGTGATTCCTACTCAAAGAGAGGACACTCATCCAAGAAGACCTTTCAGCAACATGAAAGGTGCCAAACGAATCTCCTGATCCTAAAAGACAGTAATAATAAATAATAATTTTTTAAAAAGCAGAACCTTGGCAGAAAACTATCTTTGTAAAAACTCCACACACGCATATCGCCAATCATATGATCTTCCACCACTCCTAAGGGTGTGAAGTAATGTTTCTCAGTCACAGCCTTCCTTCCCTTCCCTTTGCCCCTGCAGCGCGGAGCCCTAACTTGCCCCGGCGTGGTGAGGAGAGGAGGCTGTGAGGCTTCTCCTGCCTCAAGGTGGAGAGAGTAAAAGTCTCTGCTTTCTCTGACCACTTTGGAGGTCCTAAAGGGTTGGGGGGCTCCTGACAAATCATTTCAGCCGCTTGTCTTTCAAAAACTTGCCTAAATGCTGATTTTCTGAAAGCTGGGCTGCGGAAGGTGTGATATCAATAAATATGATAAGATATGTCTCTTAGACTGCTCTGGGTTATTTGGAAGCAAGCAGGCATTTGGGGGAAAAACTTCTTGTTAGCTTATATGTGTCAGAACAGGTAGTTGCAGTCAATTACTAAATCAAGCACTCCGTTTAGGACCAAAGTATTCAAGGTAAAGAAACCAGAACAAGGCTATGCTATGCCTAGAGAATAGAACTTTATTTTTTTTCTAAATGCATGTTTTGCATTTATATGTACTTTTTGTCATCTGCAATATGAGCAGAGCAGCTTTACTGCATATTGAAACATTTTGCTAGTTTTTATTGACAGTTTGGATAGTAAGAGGAAAGTAATTTATAGTGAGAGTAACTTTTGCCTATGTTCATGGGTAGCTTCGAAGTCAACTAACGACTTTCTACAAACTTACTCTGAAGGTCAAAAATTAGTTTGTAAAGTTTGAAAAGTATAATGGAATATGAAACCCTATATAAATTCTTGAAATGCTAACAAATTGAAAAATTACTTTTTTTTTAATATCTCATAAAACATGGACCTAGGAATGATATTTGATATTAAAAACAGTATTAACAATTTAAATGTTAATAACATCATTAGCATTGTAGGAAATGAGAATAGGTGATCATAATGGACCCTCTTACAGGAATCCTAATTAGTCTTTGCAATCTGTAACAAAACCAAACAAACCTATACTGACTCCAGAAAAGCCTTTTCTTCTCCCAAGACAATGTGATAATGAACCATTACATTGACTTGTATGACAACAAAACTTTTAGTCTCTTCACAAAAAGAAGCTTTTAGACAAGATATTGACTAAGGCATATGCCAAATAAAGGTGCAAGGTAATAAAGGGATTTGAGCAATTTGAGTTTAACTCTGTCAGACTAACAGCAGTGTTATTGCAAACTGCTGTGCTCAATTCTATATGGGAAAAAAAAAAAGCCCACATCAGAGGTAAGAACTAGAACTTGATGAGCAAACTTCCTTGAACGACTTTTTTGCTAAAAGTGCTTATAAATCATTCATCAGTTCTTACCCTGCGTGGACCATTTCTCTGTTGCTCTAGCATGGACCATTTCTCCGTTGTTCTAATTGCAGTGGTAAACAGTTTTATAAATGTATGAGATAAGAGGACACAATACAAAGGATATGACTATTACCTAAACTCTAAATGCAGTGTCTGAAGTATTTGAGTGATGAATTCAGAACGCTCACTTTAAAGACTAGCCTTATAGGAGGACAGAGATCTAAAGCACAAAGAGGATGAGAAGTGGTAATAGCCCAAAATTAATAAAACCCATCTGAACTCTATCAAATTTTTAAGTAACAACTATGTGTACTTTTTCATTTAACTCTGTGTTCAAAGTCTTCACAGGCTGTAGTCTGAGTTGCAGTCCAGGTAACAAATATCCTTCCACTTAATTTAAAGGAAGATCCAATGAAGGAAATAAGAAAAATCCTGGGCTGTCATCTTTTTCATGTGCTTGGCATCTCTAGGATTCAGTGCAATTTTCATTCAAACCAGGGGTAAAAATACCATTTGAAGAGGAATTTTAATATCTACATATGAAAGCGCTTCCTTTGAGCAGTGGGACTACTTCTAAGAACCTGTTCAGTCACAGATCTGAGCATCAAACAAACTTTAATAGCATATGCAAGAACGTCATAAAATGTGCTTAATGTGGCACAGCCTCACAGCATTTCGGCCATAACCTGTAAAATTGGAAGTCTGGATGTACTAAGCTTATAAAACTGTCTGTGACAGCACCATCTGGTGTCTTCCAATAATGCTATTTTATGCTATTTTTAGGGGAGGGAAAGGAAAAAAATATCCTGTCAACATTTAAAGCTAAGTTTGGATATAGACAAAGGGGATTTCTTGGATCATCTAGTCCAAACCTTGCTATTGCATGCAATCGTTTAGTAATTCCTTCACATCAGTTTATCATGTCTTCTTTAATTCCTGTTAGGTAATTAGAAAATTTCACAGTTCTGTAAATTAAAAACTTTCCTCCATTTTTTGTGTATTCATTTATATATGATCAACTCGCAGTCTTTTTCTTAAGTGCCAAATCCTAAATCACTATTTTCCTTCCACTGTGTTTAGCCTTCCTAGTATACCAACAGAGAGCAATCATATCCCCTTTGGCCTTTCCCTTGTTGCCAAGCTTTTAACTTTTTCATAAATAATTTTTCATTCCCTCACTCTCCTAGCTGCCCTTTTCTCCATCTTCTGCAAGTGCAGCTCCTCTTACTCACAGCTTCAGGTGGGCTTTCTTGAGGCCTCATGTGAGAAGATTCGTATCCCCCCCCATCGCTGCTCATCCTGTCTGCTAATGCATTTTAAGGCCACAGATCGGAGGGGGGAGTTAATGGGATCTTTGTGACATTGACATCCTCATGAACCAGTATCCCAACCAATGAGCTTCCAGTTAAGAGCAGAAATATGTATTTTTAGTCTATAAATTCATGACCTTGAAATTCATGTACTATTGAATTTCATCACATCTCTCTCGGTCAGATCAATAAGGTTCTCCTGTATTCCATACATGCCTTTCTCTCTGTTGCCAATGGCACCTTATTTTATGTCATCAATGAATTTCCCATTTTGTTTGTATGCACTATGGTCATTAATGATCACGTTAAATATGATCAATCCCAGGAATCTCTCTTGGAAAACCTCTGTTAGTAACGTCATACATCTGTTTTCAGCAGAACTTATTACTGTCTTCCATTCCAGTACCTAATGGGGGCCTACAAGAAAGCCAGAGAGGGACTTTTTACAAAGGCATGTAGTGATAGGACAAGGAATGATGGCTTTAAACTGAAAGAGGGTAGACTTAGAAGAGATGTAAGGAAGAAGTTCTTCCCTGTGAGAGTGGTGAGACACTGGAACGGGTTGCCCAGAGAGGCTGTGGATGCCCCATCCCTGGGAGTGTTCAAGGCCAGGCTGGACGGGGCTTTGCACAACCTGGTCTAGTGGAAGTTGTCCCTGCCCATGG
>JAVKLA010000007.1:19895691-19945619 GCA_034782735.1 Sagittarius serpentarius | reverse complement strand
TAAAGCCGGCTGGCATTGGCTATATCGAACACAGGGGAAGCTTCTAGCAGCTTTTAAAGAAGCCGCCCCTGTGGCCCTCCTGCTACCAAAACCTTGCCATGTAAACCCATTACAATTACTAAGACTGTTACTGTAGTAATCTTGGGGGATCTTATGCCCTTCTGTAGCACCGTGAGTAGTCAAGGTCCTTACAGTAAGGCACTTTTATTTATAATTGTAAATATAACATACGTACTTTATATATTTCATAAAACAGGTGCTTTATAAATACCTATTAAAAGAGATGCTTTAATTATTTTACGTTTCTCTACATAGATTGGCTTCTGCTTTCTAGGTTATCAGGCATGTTTGCATCGCAGTAAGAAGCAAAGGTACGTCTCTCAACTTCCAATGAACACTGTTCCCCTTCCATCTGAGGAAGTGTTGACCACCCAAACCCTTTAAAACCCGGATGCTGTCTCTTATTAACTATGTTTTATTTCATGTCTGTTACCAGTGCATGCAGAGGAACAATCATAGCTGTGAGAAGTGTGGACAGCTGGATAGTTATTTGCACATGTCTTAGAGATTTATATCAACCAGTCAATTGTACTTGCTAGGTGAGCTAGAGGACTTTGTGTAATTTAGGATAGCCACACAGCATTTCTTGCTAATCAGGGAGTTGCCTAATTTGGAAATACATACATATCTAAGGTCTATCAGATATGCAGCAGCTCCATACCTTACGCCCATTCCAGTTTGGGAGTAATTATTGTAATGTTTTGCAGATTTGGTTCCGGTAGGTAAAATTTTGCATCCTCCCTTGTGGCCTTATCAGTCTGTCAGCTTCATTTTGCTTTGAGAAATTCAGGAGATGTTTTCTTGATATTGCCGGTGGTACATACCAATTTTGAACAGAACTTTCAGCCACTTGTTGGGGTTATGTTGAAAGGATGGGAAACTGTAACCAAGGAGGAGGGAAGTGCAAAATTAACACATATTCTTCCATTAGACATTCCTAACAAGTTAACTGCCATATTTAGTTAAAGAGATCTGCCTGCAAATAATACAATACTTATTTTTAATAACCTTTAAGTATGTAAGCGTGCCCCATGAGAACTGTGTTAAAATCACAGTAAGACTTGCCAGACCAGGCAAGTATTAATATATAATACACAAATATTAATGAATACCTGAGGTGACTCAGTAGTGTCTTCAGTGCTCTGTAAATTTGTATGTATCAGCACGAGCCTCGGAGATCCTCCACAATCTCAATATGAATGGACACGAGTGGGAGCGGAGGTGAGTATTATCCATTTGTGGGTGCTATGCTTTTCACAGGTCTGCCCTTTAGTTTGTCTTCTCCTGTGTCTCCTTGTTTAATAAAACAGAACTGGAATCCATCCATCAGAGAATTATTGCAGGTTTGATTAATTTGAAAATAAAACTGGTGTTCACGCTGTTATCCAACAGTCGTCTCGACCTGTTGGCAAGAGTTTCAGGATCTGAGAGTGCATTAGGTCTTTATTTAAGTGCACAATATTCAGTCAGCTGCAAAAAACAGTAATTACCATTTCATTTTTGTTTTCCATCTGTAATAATGGCAATGTCCCTATCACTGAAAGGGATAATACACACAGCATTTAAGCACCCTCAGGCTATAGCAATGAAGAAATTGTGTACCTTTTTCTTGTGGAAAGATGTTAACTCTGTGCAGACTTGGTGTCATGGAAACTGAAAGAATGTATGAAGTTTTAAATAGGCAGATGAATTTTAGATCCAATTCTCTAGCTACTGTGAAGAAGCACACAAATGACTTGGCTGGAAAAGTCACAAGAAGTTCACAGGAAAAAGAATTCTCCAGCACCACTGTGATGGTCTCCATAGTTCTTACGTGGGCTGTTGGGATTAGACTGGGCTTTAAACTGACTTTTCGCAGGCTGTGTTTTCTTTATGCAGACTGCTTTCAGGCCAGCTCAAATGCTGATTTCTGAACTTTCAGGTTAGCCACCATTACTTTAAGAGTCTCCCAAGTCCCCATTTCATTTATTTACATTTTTTTGATGTTATTAAGAGAAAACCAATAACCGTCCTTTAAAATTCCGACCCCCAAATCTTTCCTTTAGAAAAAGCATTGTAAGTTTGCTGATTGCCAGCAATGCACTTACCTATGCCGTTCATTTGTAACCTCTGCTTCTGAAATCCTAACCCCGCTGAAGTCAATGCCAAAACTTCCTAAGGCTTTCATTGCCAAGTAGTTAAAGCAAGAAAATAAATACCTGATCTCATTATACATCTGCTGCTGCCCCCATAGTATTTAACACATTGTTGTCAAGAACAGAAAAGCCCCATTCATCACAACCAAACAGAAATACTACTAGTCTTTCACCAGCAATCTCTGTGAAGTATTAACAGCCTGCATTTCATACGAATTGCACACATCTATCAGATTCAAGTAATGCAACAGACAACACCAGGGCTTTGTTAAGGTAATTTTGTAATTGAGTAAAATTATGGGCCAGCCTGTAAGTGCCTTGAAGCTGTAAGTCTTAACTTGCATGAGTTCTCCAGTGCGTTTAATAAAAGGTCCACCTGGCCTCAAGTGATTGTATAAATTATGTAGTCATTGTTACATTTATGATATAGGTAGAAGTTAATTTTCTTACCTTTTGAAGTGCTTGAGAATAGTAGGTCATGTCTTGCGTGTATTTCTGACAGTGGGCTTCACAACAAATTTTTCTGAAATCTACTGACAGCTAAAATTTAGTTCTTGTAAGGCTTACGGCTTTTATGTGAAATGAAAGGAATCGGGGGGGTTGGTTCTTATTGCTGTGTAGCAGGAAGAGGCTGAAAAGCTTGGTTTGCAAAGATACGTGTGCCTGCTAGCTCATCTCCAAGACCAGGGAGCAGCCAGGTTCCCAAGAGCCGCAAGAGGTGTTGCTGCCTGACAAAAGTCATAGTTGAGATAAAAACTTCTAAATCTCGAGCAGGTACTAGCTGCACGCACTGCAAAAAGGCCTGTTCTATATTTGGAGGGTGAGAGCAGTATGGTTTTCACACCTTTCTTCACTAACCAGTATGCTAAGAAGGCATGGCAATGATGACAGCCTTAGCGCGGGGGAAATGCTTCAGTCATGGTTGTTAGGAGAATGCTCAAAATCAGTATTTGCAATCTCCAGTGAAGGAGTTGGATCGACATTTTATACCGTCCATCTGTATACCAAATAAATGTGAACAGTTGTCACAGAAATAGTTGCAGAAACAACATCTGCCCACATTAAGACTAGCAGAGGTCCTTCCTTACCTGTTTCCAGTCTGACCAAGTTAAGATGGCATTTAACACGGGCCGAATTTGTTCCAGACAGAGGATTAGTTATTGGATCTTGAAATACGTGGTTGGTTGGTGAATTATTTTTTTTCTTTTTTCTTAATTTTCCTGGAAATACCATTCAGCTGAAAAGACCACAGTGCAGGCAGTGCTGCATGGCGATTTCAGTGCCTTTGTTCTAACATGCATATTGTGTTTTGAGTGATGCTGATCTGTTTTGAGAGCTTGTGGGATTTTCAAAACCACTGCTATGTTAATCTCATTTGGCTCCTCTAACGTGCTTCAGATCACTCTCTCTTTTCAGGGTCTGATGACAAGATATTGAATGGTGCGATTTGTACTGCAAATGGTTTATTTTCAGTTTTCACTACACCTTCATTTTGAAAATCTGTGACTGTTTAACCCCTTTGTAAGTCTTCAGCATGCATTATTGTGGTGAATTTCTTTGCTAATACAAGATGTTTGCTAATGAGAGAATCTCTATCTCTCAGTTAGTGTAGGCATTGCTGTATCCTGAAGACCCTTTGCCTTTTGATCTTTGATCCAAATTAATTTTAGGAGGCTAAATGCAGACGGAAATATCAAATGTACAGCTATGCTTAACGGAAATGTTACAATTACGTAAAAGTATCAGAAATCAAAGGAGAGATCTAGATAGGTGATTCAGCATAGAAATAACAGGGTAGCTGAAGTTCATGGTTTAAGCTGGTAGTTCTGATCTGCTCGTACTTGGGCACCGAGTCATCCAAGGCATAAAAGCTAAATGAAGAAAGAGAATATAAGCCATCATACAAGAACTAAGGTAAATAGAATTACTCTCCTTTCATGTCCTCTCACATATGGGCAGAATTGGTCTCTGATGCAATCCAAACACAGGAATATATGAGCAGCAGGAATATTACCAGCAGAGGGAAATATCCAATAGTTATGACTAGTATTCCTCCGTGGGACCCTATATGTGTTTTGTTTGTTGTTGGCTTTTGGGGTTTTTTTGTTGTTTAAGGGGAGGGGAAACAGGCATATAAAATAGCATGTAAATGTCCAAAACAGCATGATACAGCATCTGAGTTGCACATTCAGGGAATAACTAGACGATACCATTAAACTGAAGTAGTGGCTTAAAACAAACCTTAGTGTGGAGTCAGCTGTATAACTTAAACACATCCCCTTCACATCTTCAGCTGTGTCTTGTGTACTAAAATTTGCTAAATTTGGTGCAAGATTTAGTTTCTGAACAACTTCGTTTCATATTAAATTCTTGTTTCAAGTCATTTAAAGACTTAAGAAATTCACATTCGATCTACAACTCTAATCTGAAATGTCTGGCTCTGGTACATGTTCAGATAATAAGATTTCAGTAGGGGAATATGGCACTTAGATCCAGCATGGAAAACCCTTATAATCAGCAGGTACTATAAAGAGATCCGCACTGGTATTCATTAAAGTATTAAAAATAAAGGCTCTAATTAGCAATGTACTGTGATATCAGCATTATGTTAAGTGCATTTGTTTTCATCATCCTCAAAGCTTGCCTAAATCTCACAGAGAAATGGTGGGAACGGTGTAACAAACCATGTAACAACATCAGTCACAGCTGTACAAAATGTAGTGTGGGCAAAAATGTGAAGCCTGCAAATACTGACAGGTAACTCTGACAAATGCTTTGTTTTAGAAATATAAGCACATGCAACACGCTCTGGAGAGATCGTTTCAGTACAGCATTGTGAATTTGCCTGAGAAGTATGTGCTAAGAGGATTTTACTTCTTGCTGAATAGTCAGAAGCAAAGTCTGTATTGCCATGTTCCTATAAAAGGAACAGCACAGAGGAAGGACTCTGCCTGCTGAAAACAGAGTTGGACCCATTTATGGACATAACTCCCATCTAGGCGTCTAAATACCTTTTTCTAGGAGTAAACAGCATGACTCCTTTGCCCGTAGATGCAGATGTTGAGTGTATGTGTCCTTATTCACACACACGTATCTATAAAAATAGTAAGTTCCTCCAGGGAGATCGGCTACAGCAGATAACACGCACCTGGTCTTGAACTCACAGATGAGCCAGTGCATGTAGATATCTGATACAGTTATTTTGCCAAGGAATGATCTGTGTAGACATAAACAGCCCTCTTTTGAGTCTATATGGCACGGTGGTAGTGCTTTTGCTGGTTTCTTTGGGGTTCATTTCAACTGCAGTTGTTCAGAACATGATAAAACTGAAAAAACAGAGCTTTTAAAAATTTCTAGACAGTTTTAAAGCCCCTTTTCTGTGCTCTTTTGTGGTTTGGGAGGGGACTGAGGATAGAGGGAGGAAGAAAAAAAATGTGTCTCAGCTCTAGTCCTTAACCTTTCAGGTCTTAGAATTTAAATAAAGTATGTTGTACAGTCAATGCAGCTTGTGTATGCATGGGTGTAACAGAGTGGGGACAGGAATTCGTCTTCTATTCATTAGGATTCCAGAGTACTAGAAGCAAGAGATTCCATCTGGAGATGAGTTTCTCATAGTTTCTCAGTACAAAAATGAAATAAATGTTGTTCCCATATTGTTCCAACTGCTTGATTAAAAATGAGTCAGAGAGTGGTCTCTCTGTTCTTCTCCATCTGGACATGTATGCTCCATGATAAGCTTGGATAAGAAATCAAAAAATTCTGTTAAACTGTTTAGCTCCTCAGCTAAAAAGACAAGGTTGGTTGTAGGAAAACTGTAGAGATTAGTTTTACCGTCTTAGGCCCTCACGCTGAAAATACTCATGCGGGCAAGTACCTCATGCATGTAATGAACTTGCTTGATCTATTTATAGCTTTATTCCGTGTACGTTTGTACCCAGATGGTGCTCCTTAAATTTCACTGGGCTGTGTGTATGAGCAGCAATTCACACGACAGATCACAATGCAGGACAAGAATCCAGGTAGCAAACAAATATACTTAAGCTGATGTTCACAATCAGTTAATACAATACTTACGCCTTTTTTTACTGATGTCTCTGCAAGAACAATCTCTAACTGATAGAACTTGCAAAATTACGCGTAATTACTTTTTAAAAAATTTTTGATAATTTTCTTTACAAGGATGAATAAATAACGTTCAATTTTAAGAATGGAGAAACTGACAAAAAAGGGTGGAGTAGCCAAATCTTGCAGTGTGTCAGGAGCAGATTCCAACCTTCCAGACTCCCCTTCTCTCAGCAGTAACAGATCATTCCCATCCCCACAGCACCTTGCTTGTTCTCTGCCAGTTTTGGTTTTCTGTTTACTCTTTCCGTATGCCTGGACTCCCACCAAGGTTGGTTTGGTTTTATTTTACAAGCAAGACTCTCTGAAATTTTCCTCCGTGCCTAACTGAAGTCCGTTTGTAGTCACTTCTTCCATAAGCTATTCTTGTAATTCCTTTTAAAAAAAATTATCATTTTAATATATATTCTGAAATTCTACTTCCATCTACCAGTTCATCATTTTGTAAGTCTCAAAAAAATCCCGTAACTGTGAAGGGGGAACATAATCCAGTCAACGAATGCTTACTTACCTTAAACTTTAGTGGGAGCAAATGAATTTCCCTGTGCCCCTCCCCTCCTATTGAAATAACAGATTTCATGTTAAATAGAATAATTTGAATACACTTTTTTTGGACACCTCCAGCTACTGAATGGTGTTTCATCTGCTGATGTCCTGATACTTGTGAAAGGTATTTGGTACACATGAACACACCTAGAATGGCTAATTTTAACACTGGCAGGGGCAGGTATTAGGACCGTGTCTGAGGATGCCTGCAGCTGTCTTTTGGGAGGATCACAAACGAAAGCTCACTGAGAGTCCAGGCTAAAAGTGTGCTGTGGTTTGGTTTGGTTTCCTGTGCAGCAAGTGTCAGGAGGCTGGCTTCCCTTGTGCCGTTTGTTACTTTTAAAAGCATTTGAAAATACAAATGTGATTATTTATTTGGGTGCAATGATTGCAAAGTATTTTCTATGACTCTTAACAGGATAAATTACTAGACTGGGATTACATGAAAGGAATGGTAGGATTATTAGCATTACAAATCTTCCTTTTGACCAGAACTATCCAGCACATTGAGTTCAAGGTGGTGAGATTAATATATTTCTGTAACGTGAATGAAACCCACCTCAGGTTTTAATACAGCCTCTTGTGCACTGCACGGAACTTGACTCTCTAAGTAGCCAGATGCTATGAGGTGCTGATTGCCAGTTTTAAGCTAATGGTAACTTACTGGTTCTAATTTAGGAGACTAGAAATTAGAGGGAAGCAGTGAAGAAGGGAATACTGCCTCTTTAGTCATAGCACTCACAGCAGTGGCTCTGTCTTTGTTGTAATTTCTATACATTTTGCATAAAACCTTTATTTTTTTAAAAAACATTTTTTGTCACTCTTCTGAGAGAAGAGAGTTGAAATGGAAAACGTCCTTTGAAAAAATCTGCAAGATCATTTTAATGAGCTTTTAAATTTTTTCAAGACATTCATATATAAGTATTGTTTTCAATACTGTTGGAAGTTTTGCATTAGTCTACTGTCCGTCTTGCTTTTCTGTCCATGGCACAGTCTCTGTTTTCTTGTGTTCGTGAGGACCCCAGGTAGGCAACGTGCTGCAGACTGTCTGCGGAAGGCCTGAGACAACAGGGGAGTTAATGACCCGGTGTATTTTCTTCAGAAGCACAGATGTCTTAGCAGCCTCTCCCCGTTCTCCCTTGCTCTCTTCCTTCCTTGTCTTTCTCCAAGCTACTGGTTTCCCACTCCCATATTGCAGTTTTCTGCCCTTTTAGCTGTTCCAAAATGAGCTGGGGTTTAAAAAGATTTTTAAAAATTAAAAAAGAAACAAGTCTTGTTTGCTTTTTAGACCGTATCAGACCCGATTTACCCTGCAGTCCCTTAGTACTGTGAACAAGGAGCTGCTGATGAGGAGGGCCAGTAACTTTGTACAGCGTTCCCGAGGAAAGCGTGTGGTGGAAATGCATATGGATTATGCCTTGCGTTGAGCGTCCCGTGCAGCTGTGTTTATTACGCTGTCTGCAAAACAGAGCAGTAGTGTGCAGGCAAAGCTCAAAAGCCCCTTAGCGGCTTCCTAATCTGAGGTCAGTTGAGAAAGGATTCCCCTGTTTCTGGATTCAGCTTCCAGCTTAGGGGAAGGCCCTGTGCATACATCTGCTGCACATTCAAATGTCACTTGAAGTGGTTTGGGCTACAGAAAAGCAGCTGATAGCTTTGTTAGAGGACCAAGGGACTGGAATTAGTGTAAATAACTTGCATGTCATTTGTGGGTGTGGGACCGTCCGCATAATGTGTACGCCCCAGCTTCCCAGCCTCCGGCTGCTGACATAGTCCTTCGCCACCGTACACCCTCTAGGCTGTTCATGTTGGTTTTTTCCTGACAGCACTTCTTTCACACCAGCTGCAGCTTCCCACTCCCCAGGTCCTGGCGTGCCCTGTGGTTTGGCTGGCTTGATGATACTCCCTGCTCCAGCAGAGCCATCTCTTCCTGTAGGACATCTATTGTATTCTTGATGACCTCCTGTCCCGTTAGCGGTTGATCCTCACTTCCAGCCTCTTTCCTCTCTATTCTGACTGTGATTTCAAGTCATGTCACGTGCCACACTGCTACAGGGCATGCGTTGGCTCTTTCTTAGCCATGGTCTTGCCTGATTGTGTTTAATCAATGCTTTTCCTAAGGGTGGTCTCTAATCTTCTTGCACAGTTTCAGTAGGTGGAGCTTGTTGAAACAGCTGTAATATTCTGACATGTAGTAGAACGAAATGTAGACTGTCTTGTCTTTCTATCCAAAACATTTTAAGGTGCAGGGGGAGATTTTCAAAGAAAGGTAGCTGAGGTCAGGGAAAGAGCAGTTACTTATGCTGGAAAATCGGTGAATGCATCTCAGGTAAATCTGCGTGTGGCTTCTTGGTGGTGGTGGTGATGTTAATAATTCCCAATAGCATGTACAAATGCAGTATTTGTGATCATTCTTCACATGACATGGCTGCATGGCTGTGCATCTCCTATCCATACCCCAGTCAGATATGGAGGAGCTGTAGGTAAGCTATTTAGCAAGTGCAGCTCTTCCCAAGTAAGCTTTTCTCATCAAGGCTAAAAGTTGCATCTCTCTATGCATCTTCTGTCTGTCCTTTCTGACTTCAACAAAAAATCAGAAACAGTTTTCTTCAGCATTTCTTTCATGTACGTAACAACTTACTCTTTGTAGCTTCAGGGGAATCGTTATGGTTTTCTGCTCCACTCTCCTGTAGTCACCAGCCTCTGTAGATCATCAGGTGCTCTTCAGACCTACCAGAAGTGCACTTAAATAGCAGAAACTGAACGTTGCAAATCATGTCAGGATTGCAAAAAGCTGCCTGAAACTCGGAAGTCCAGGTCACTCCTGACCTGGAGTTGTTGGCTCTCTCTTCTACATAGACCTGAACTGTTACAGATACCGTTCAGTCTGTCTTTAAAATCAAGGTAGACCTTAATTTATGGAGGTGTGTCTGATCAGTACCTAACTGCACATCTTTTGCTAATGGCAATGAATTATCTGATTAAGTTTCTGTCTGTATCACACTGTCTAGGCAGTGGACAGCATCTTCTCTTTATCGTTCTTCACATCTCCTATTTGTGAGTTTTCTTGTAAGCTAACAGAACTGATATTAAATCATTGCAAGCAAATAGAAAATCCCGTTCTAAAGCAGTTACCCAACTTTGAATAAAGACTTGGTGAATAAACCTGTCATTGGTTAAGATTCTGGACATTTTTAAATGCATTTTAAATGATTAAAATCCTTTAATCCTGTGCTGTCTCCCTGTCACAGATGTACTATTAATTCATTAGCATGACTTTCTCTGCAATTTTGTTAGTAGGCTTGGCAAAGGTAAAAATTATAGCAATTGAAAAGGGGAAATAAAAAGTAAAGGTATTCAGTGACCACAGTAAAGAGTGGAAAGGCATTTTTCTCAGCAAATGAGAACTTTTTTTTTGTTTATTTTACAGATGGGAGATGTAATATGCTAAAAATGCAACTTAATATGCTTCCACATCTCATTTGAATAGACATCAAGCAAAGCAGAAGATCTGTATAACATCAGAATACTTGGCTTCAGTATTGCATAAACACGGATTGTTATTTTTTCGGCTGTTTTTGTCTCACACAGAGTCCAGTACATACTTTACATTTAAAATATGTGCTGGCATTGCATTTGAGATGGGGTCTTCGTGTATTAGGAAAAATTTACCAAAAGGTCTGTGATAGACAGCAGAGCTTCACAGCTACCTTCATTAAATATTGCTTTTGATACATCAAATGTTATAGAGTAGGTACAGATCAGGAGAGAAATACTTTGCATCTTAGGTCAGTGAGGATGGATGAAGGGTTAAGAAGCTGGTACCAGATTCTAGTATCAGTATAGGCTTATTGTCAGGCTGTTCATCACCGTCTAGATAGCAGTGTTAGTAAAAATATCTATTATCGCAAAATCTTGTCAAGAAGCACATACTCGGGCTGCAATTATTATGTCTTAATGCAAGAAGAATGCAGTCTTTGGTTTTGGCTCTGGAAGAAAAAGAATTAGTTACCACATTAAAAGACAAGAGGTGAGCATAATTAAATGGTATTGTGTGATCTTACTTCGCTTCTGCTTCCAGTTATTAGTTTCCTGAGTGCCATACGTACCAAAGTCATCATGTACAGAGCTAGCAGGGCTGGTAGCTAGTTGTAGGAGAGCAGCTTATGGCTCAAGGCAGTTGTTTATTTTGTTTAAACTTAATCGCTGGTACAGCTGACTGTCCAATACATAGCTCAGTAAGGCTACTTGCGGCACAGCAGACTTTGAGCATTGAAATAGTCCTGTCTGAAGCCAGAGACAACTTGTTTCTGAGGTTGGGCTTACGGTCAAGTACCCTGTTGTATCAGGGCCTGTGACGAGGAACCTTCTGAAGGAGGCTAATAATGGGTTTCCAGGTTTCCTTATTGTGTAGCACATTGTCTCAAAATTACATGTGCTGTGCCATCATTTCACACAGTTTCATTGACTCATCAGGGGCTTGTTGCCAACGTTGTGCTTCATCTGTTACTGCCAGGAGAACAGTCTCGTGAAAAGGCAGGCGTGCGTGTTATGGAGCTATTCAGAGCCCCAAACAGGATGAGTGCTGAGAAAGATGAAATAGAAATAGAAATGACAAAAAGCTACAGATGTTTGGAGAGCCAGAAGACTAATGCAGGAGCTGCCGAAGACAGAACAGATAACAGCAAAAATAAGTGGAAGAGAAATACAGGAGTGCGGGATGTGGTAGAAATCCTTACGAAGGAAAAAGGCTTGAAATATTTGTCAAGATAGGAATCATCACCAGACCGTGAGTGGATCATGGCATTTCCTAAGGTAATTTCTGTTTCACCACAGTTTGGTGATTTGATTCTATTTGATAAGGTGATTTTACTTCTGTTTATACTCATTTTCCCAGCTGAATGCTTGTGAGCTGGCAAAAATATCATAGGTTTATAGTCTTACATAGGATTATCTTATTGCAATGTTTGATAACATTCAGTAGAAAAGGAAAGCTGATAGTCTAGAGTATTTGAAATGTAATTTTCTACAAGTATTTTAAGTGGGTTTTTTAATAGTCTGAAAAGAAGGACCTGTTCTTCCCTAGATCTGTGGAATTAAGTTCTGCTCTGCATATGCAGATGTAACACTAACATAATGAATACACAATGACAGATCGGGGCCAAGCTTTGTCCCACAGGCCAGCTTTAAGGTATCCTCACCTAGAAAACAGAGGTGGGTTTGTGACCCCCGAGGCCAAGCAGAGTTATCCTGGACGGGTGATAATAGCAGTGAGTGCTCAAGAGCATCAGTAGCGCCTGCACCAGCAGCAAGACTGCGTACTCCCGGCCCCTCCTACCCTGTTTCCTAATGCACGCCAACACCCGCTCTCCCTGTCTTCGGTGTTACTGTTGTTTGTGCTAGCTGGGGTAAAGCGTGACAAGCAAGCAGCTTCGCGTCACTGCGTGGACATGCTTCTCGGCCAACTTTGTGGCCTGCCCAGCTGGGAGGTGGCAAAAGGAGGCCATTGCAGCAGGCGAGGAGCGCCAGAGAGCACAGGTATCTGTTAGCCATCCTGCGCTTTTTCCCGTATCTTCACGCTGTTGCTTCACGCTACGAAGAGGTCCCTCGGGTCGTGATTTAACCTTGAGCAAGGCAAAGCACAAGTAATGCAACTGTCTGCTCGCGGAGCCTGTCTTTAGTGTTTTTCCTTCTGTCCTCTCTGTACTTTTCATGCCAGTTAGAGAACACTCGCTAGCACCCACTGAAGCCTTCGCTGAGGGCTGTGGTGCGGATGGGTCCTCCGATGCAGAAACCTTTGGAAGGCGTGCGTCGTCCTCGGTGAGGAAGAAAATGCTGCAAGTTGCGTTTCCATAAAGCTAAAGCAGAATCCTAAACAGCAGCCTTTTCAGGTTATTTCCTATCTCCTCTATGCAAAATATCAGTGTAGGCTAATCACAAACTCCTAATTTTCTGCAGTGCTTGTAAACATAACATTGTACATTTGTTAATAAGAAGAAAATGAGTTTGAATTTCCCCGTGAAATACGAAAAGAAGGTAATCACACATTACTTCAGAGATGGAGGGCTCTGAGATGTGTTCTGATGCTACAGCTGTCAGCCTCTCTGCGCATGCAAATGTGGTACTGTCAGAATTTAATAGGGTGAAATAGGTTTTCATTTTAGATGAACAAGAACTCCAATTATAACCTTTTACAATTCCAGTTACTGTACTCTGGGTGAATGTGTTTAACAGCAGTTCCGTATATGGCACAAAAAAAGTCCTTTGCATGGTGGCTGGAATTACAGTGCTAGTTACAGCATCATGCTATCTGTACGGTAGGGTAGGCAAAGCACTTCCATTAATCCTGTATTTGTATTCCATAAGCCTTGTATGTGGTTTTTGTAACTTTTTTTAATGTGTCTTTTAAGCGTCAAGTTGTGACTCTTATTCTTAGTCCAGAACTCAGTGTCTCTTGATAACTGGTGAAAGTCCCACCTGGCTAACTTAGAGCTCTCCTGGTTTTTAAAAATAGAGGTTTATGATTAGCTGAAGAAAAATAGGTTTGTTCCGTGTTTTAACATTCCTGAAATACGCAAGATTAGAGTACTTAATCTCATGAAAGAATTGTAATATCCATAATTTCAGTTGGCATTTTTATTGTATTTCTGAAGGCAATTGCTTTGCTGAAAAAAATGGTGTAATTGGTAGCAAAGTCAGTAAACTGTTTCCTGAGTTGTATATGTGACCCTGAAAAATCTCTTTTGCAAATAGGTCCTCACCAGAGAATGTTCATGCACTGAAGTTAAAAAAAACTCTGCTCAGGTTTTACGTATCCATTTGCATATTGAGACAAGAATCACAATTCAAATATTTTAAAGAATTCAGTTTCTAAAAAGAAAGCATTTCCATTTTAATTCCCATTTGTGATAGTTGGGAATCACAATTGAAGTTTATTATAAATTTATATTTACGTTCTGATGCAACTTCCTGTACTACTTGTGTAAAAACAACATTGCTTTTTAGCAAGATGGGCTATTTTGTTATGTTCAGATCTATGCAATTTTAAGTTTCTATCTCCGTTTAATCACAGTCCTGAGTTTTACAAACTGTGGCTCAGTCCTGGAAACACGCGGGTGCCTAGAGTGAAAGGGTTGGTGTCCGAAACAAGACAGGCAGGAAAAGTGCTCCGTTCCACTTTTCAAAGGGAGCCTCTTTTGTGTAAAGTAGCTTTGGGGCGATAACTTCTTCTACTAAAGACGTCTTCCCGGTGTACAGTCAAATTAATTCATGCTTATAGTAGTTTTCTGTAAGGTTTTGAAAAGTTAACGTAGCAGGTAATAATTGTCTGTCAGTAGTAAGTTCACTTGCGGCTGCCTGTATGCTTAAGGCCGTGTCTATTATTGTGGCGGTGAAGAGTTGTCCTTTGAGGCCCCGAGTGAAGACTGGAGAGTGCTGAAGGTATTACCAAGAATTAACAGCTAGAACAAAGCTTGACTCATTTGATTGCTTATTGTGCACATTTATTAAATGTGAGATATAATTTTTCTTGTAGATTAAGAACATTCGAGATGCGAGTTAACGAAAAGAACTAGTTAAAACTTCATGTGTCTCTCTTCTCTGAAATTCCTTGCAGAATAGAACTGTCTGCAAAAATACTCTGAAGTGTTAGTATTAGCATAAGGGTATATTTCCGTTGTAACAGCAGAAGAAAGCAATTAGCTTAGAAAACCCATGTACCTGCTATGGGCTTGCCATTTGGATAGCCTAGCAGCCTTGGTGTGTTTGCGTAAGATTGTGGTTGATTTGTAGAGGGATTTTTTAATTTAAAAAAAAAATATATATATCATATCAACACAGTTTATTACATATATATCTATTTCACGATCTACTAACTTTTTAAAAAATACATAAAATGCAATACCTATAAAATAATACATAGCTACAATAGATTAAAGTATGTAAGAGTATTTTTTATCAGACATTTCGTCAAATTCAGACCTGAAAAAAATAATCCATATCTGGGCTCTCTATAAAAATAACAGTGGGATATATTTTGATCATGAACTAAAATGAAATTCAGCAGTCTGTCAACACTGTTGATCTATTTCTGAATGCCATTTAATCTAGTAATGAAAGACACAGTTATCCCCCCCGGCCCATGTTTAACCGGAACAATTTTTTCAGGTGCTAAGCACCTGTGGCTCCAAATCAAACTGTAAGTGCCTTGTCTAGCATAAATTGAGAATTCTGCTTCAATCAGAAACGCTCTTCAGCAAGTCCTTTTTATTGCAGAAATGACCGTCTGCCCTTGTAAGCTCTTGACAGTGCTATTTTAGGATGGTTTCACTAGTTAGCTCTGGAATGATCGGAACACATCTTAACAGCAACAAAAAAACCTGATCTAAAACAAGTGCACTTAACTCTAGCTCTGACATGCTGGTAGACAATTCAAAATCATATTATATTTGCTTTGGAGGAAAAAACTTCGGGGAAAATAATGTGAACGAGCAGTGGAAGTGGCATTTAAGGCACGCTCGCAGACTTTAATTCCAGATTAAGCTTTACTGTCTGCATGCCAGTGCACTCACTTCCTTGCCATAAAAAGATCCTGTCTGTCTCTTCACTTTAGTTGATTGCTGGAATGTAGAGAAAATGCTCACTGATGGAGTGATACAGAAAATGAAGTGCTGCAGATTAGTGCAGTGAGAATTTGGAGTGCATGTCTCTGAGAAATTATCCTTTCAGGCATTTAAATGGGGCTTGGGGCAGAGAGATTGTTTTTTGGCGTTGTTTGTTTGTTTATTTAATGGCAATATTCATTTTATTGATAGAGAAATATGTTTGAGAGCAATATATGCTTTTCACAAAAGGAGTGTTTAACTTGTCCCACAGTAATCGATGCCTGGCTCGACCATGTTGTGCTCACATGCAATCTAAAATTACCAGGAAAAAGGCAAGTGGAGTTGAGGGCGGAAACTTCTGCAGATTTACCTCCCTCTTTCCACTCCCAGCTGGGGCTCTCAAGTTAAGAAATGGACACACTTGGAGAATTTGAACAAGAAATAGTCAAGTAAGAGCCAGTCAAATGCAGAATGTGTCACAGAGAGTAACTCATGCTGTCTTGTAAGAACAACTGAAATATGGCACGTTATCTCAGCCCAGATAGCTTCAGGAGGAAAAAAAAAAAAATCCCCAAACCTGTATCATATACTTTGGCATAAATGTGTTTTTTCTAGTGACACCGTAGGTTTTTGTACATGCCATTCCTCGCCAGCTCCCACTGAAGCAGGAACTTACTCTTGAATCTCTTACGGAGAGTGGGGAGAGTCGGATAGGGCATGCTGTTCCGAATGGATGCTGCGCTGCTCTTCAGTGATCGCTTAGAAGGGGCTATGCAGTAAGATGCATGCAGCACAGCCTCTCACCACAGGTGACAAAATGGCACGTTTTGGGGGCTGAACCTGTTTATGCTAATAATAGGTGCTATTTTTGTTCCGTGCTGAACTGAATAATCGGGAACATTTTCTTTTGCTGAACGGCTCAGTCCTACGGAACAGAAATCTACGAATGACGTATTTGGATTAGTTTGGTTTTGCTGCGGCCAAATTCAGGTTAAAAGTCTGGCAGTTTTCTCTGCGTGTGGGTTTGTTTTTTTCCCAGTACTGGCTGAAAGAAAAAAAAAGAAATGCAACAAACTTTACGTTTTAAGCGCATGTCCTTTTGCATAGGTGTGAATCATCATTTGCTTGCTTTAACCACATTGAGCCATTGTAAGTTTGTTCTGTTGCATATCACTGTTCCAGACTGTCAGTTTTAATGAGAGGATTTACATTATTATGCATGCTCTAATTTGATAGGAAAAGTTGCAAATAGTTAACAGCTATGACCTTCGGTGATTTAACTTTGGCTGCACGCATGATCTTTTCTGAAAGATGCTAAGCACTTTTAACTCTTCCTTTAGTGGAAGCAGTGACTACTCAGGACCTTTTGAAAAGCACATCACAAATATACTTGAAAACAGCCATGATCCTCAGAAGCCCATTTCTTGGCATAATTCAGAACTATTAACAAAGTAAAGGTGATTATCTCTGTGCAAATGCTCCAGTGTACAAGTAAGGGCATAGTTTTGAGTGTTTCAACAGTCAAAATGATTTTGACCCTGAAATATGCTACAGCACATCACCAGGCTGCCTTCTCTCAGAAAGCATCACCTTAAGTTTAATAATATCAAACCTTGAGCAACAAAAGCATTTTAAACTTGGAAGTTTTTCTAGCTAGTCCTTTGCCCCATTTGGATTGAATGGCTCCTTTTTCCCCATCCCTGAGCATATTTTCCTTAGCACTACTTATCTATAACATTGTGCTCAGTGATTCAGGCCTATTAAGGGGTTTATTACAGCAATGGAATAATTTTCATTTGAACTTACTCAGAAGTGAATGCAAATACCTGTAAATAAGGAAAATTCACTTTCTTCATCCATCATTGCCAAAAATATAAATGAGAGTGGACGATAGCAGACAAAAGATGTTTTTGTTTACTCAAATTCATGAGATTCTGCTCCACAGAACACTGAAAATAAAAAAAAATAAAAAGAAAGGGGATTGCAGTTAACAAAAGACCAGAATGGGGATGGAAAGTTGGAAAATGAACTTGACTATGTGCATGCCATTGTTGGAAGAGTTTCTATAAATCACCAAGTTAGGGACTGTTTGTGTCTTTGGATTGTCCCTGTTCTTTAATTTTAACATTGACCAAATAGCCTTTAGCAGGTCCAAGGAATGTGCAGTGCTTATTCTTTCTGTGAGCATTGTTAAGGTGCAACAAGGCTCGTTAGCACGGAAGTCTACGTACCAAGAATACTTGTAATATCATAGCAGTCGTAATGAATTGAACTGCGTTCCCTTCAGGGTGAAGTCAATATCAAGAGCTTCCCAATACTTATTGATCTGGTTTTGGAGAGTTTCCAGTGCAACAGCTTTGTCCCATTTTCAGAGTACTTTCTGTTGCATACTGAGGATTTGAGTAACATGTAAAGTGGCTAAGTGATTGCAAGCCCCAGCGGGATAAAATTAAAACCTTGTAAGACTGAGCTCCCTCACGAGCTATCCCGTACCTTGAAATGGTAAGGATGAATCTGGAACAGATTATCAACAGAACAGGACACAGATGAGATGAGAACTTGGCCAAGAGATGTACAATATATTGATGGTCAGGAATAAATGTCTGGGGTGTATTAAGAATTTGGTTTTATTCCACCCATTAAACAGGATAAAAATGGAAAAACAGGCAGATAGAGGTAAAGGATCTAGCCTTCTCCTCTGAAAACATTGAAGTCATACTGTCAGGTTTTCACTGGTGGGTAATTTGTCTGATGATAATGATGGATCCTTGATACCCACTCATTTTGCACTTTGATAATTCCTCTGAAAAGTTTGGGCAGTACGGCAGTCGCCTGTAATCAGTAGCTCACAGAGCACCAAAAATCAGGGAGACGTGGACTCAGGAGAGCCGGTATTCCCCATTTCGAGTTGTGCTCCACACACTCCCCGGTTGCCCGGGGTGAGTGTACAGTTGCCAGCCATCATGACTGGGAGGAAAATCAGAGATATACTTTTATTTATTAACATGTAAGTTTAAAAAAAAAAAAAAAGTCACTCCATTACTTGTATTACTGGGAAACATGCTGCGTACAGATCAGCCAGAAGACCTGAGTGCTGCTTAGCTTATGGGAACTGAGTACTTCAGGAGGATGCACAAGGACAACAAGAGATTTCAGGCTGTAGTTTTAGGAACTATACAGATTTGCAGCCCAAAAGTCCAATTTGGGGGATGTTGGTAAAGTGGGATCTCTCATACTGGACCTCTGTTTTCATGTCAGAGCTCACAGACTTCCATAACAGATTGTAAGGTGGAACTGGGACAGTAGATTCAAGTACTGGCTGTGCTTTGTCTCCGTGCCTGTGCTGTGATTTCAGTGCAGCTGGGAAATGTTTGAATTTGTCTGTTCAGCAATTGAATGGTATAGTTACATTAACCACCCTTTAAAAACCTATTTTTCAGTCTTCCCTTCTCCTGTTCTAGAAGCAGATAAAATATTTTTAACCACGTCTGGCTTTTAAATTCTTATCAAGGTGTATTTGGTCAAAGAAGATGTTGCATTTCCCTCAGAAAGGCGTTCTGTTTGGGTGAAGCTTTAATCTGAGTTGATGGAATTAAACAGAGGTTATTTAGTACTGCTTAACACGCAAAGATTGATTAGTCAGGTATAAAGGCACAGTACCCTTCCTTTGTCTGAAAGCCTGTTTCACATCAAATTCCTCAGCTCAATGTGAAAGATGACTTGATCAGCTTGCGAGCTGTAGCTAAGCTGTACATAACGAGGCAGGCAGTTGTGTGATGGAAGGATCTGTATGTGTGTACGAGTGCGAGGGGAAGGAGGGAGGGATTTTAGCTTGTTTAGAAAATAAAACGCATCGTTAATCTAAATATGACAGCAGCATAAGCCCTGAGAACTGACTTCCAAACAGCGTGCCACGAGCCTGCTTTGTCTGCTGCTCTCTGCCAGCTGCAGTCCCGTTTTTGCCTAACTGCTGGTTCGTCTCCTGGCGCTCGGACGGACCAGTTGCTGCCTCTGCCAGAAAAAAAGCGTTGCGGGGAAAGACTGTCTGAATAACAGCCGCCGAAAGAAAAATCCGCTCGGATGCAGTGCAGTGGGAATGAAGGGGCAGAGAAGAGACATGCCAGGTCGTCACCGTTCCCAGCTAAATCTGAATACCCTGGAGAGACTTTCATGCCCTCTGCCTGGAGTCTCAGAAAAAGATGTGCATGTTCGGTAGTGATGTGGCAAAGCTAGTGGAAGAAAAGGATTTGATAAGAAAAATCTGGCTGCAAAAGCTGGTTTTGTTTCATTTTTATTCTTGTTGGGATCGATCCTTAGAGTGATCACTTTCTATTTTGCTTCCCTTCTTCAAAAGCTAGATACAAAGGTAGTTACAGGACAGAATAGGAATACCTAATAATTTAACGTATTTGTCGCTGCACTGTTTTCCATACATGGTAATTTTCTCCCTTCCCTGAATAGATTTTTTTTTTCCTTTAAACACTCTGCAAGGGTTTTTTTGTGGTTTTTTTTTGGTCGTTGGGTATTTTTTGGTTGGGGTTTTCTTTTTTTTTTTGAATAACAAACAGGTCATGGGCAAAAGAGTGCAAAAGCTAACAAACATAAAGCGAACAGCAATTATGCATAAGAAATGCATGGAGAAATACACATAGATGTACAGGAAGTTTTTAAATAAACTGAATATAAATACAGTGGAAGCAGGGGAGGCTGAACTGCTGCTAGGAGGATAATTATATAATTGATGCACTTGTCTATGAGACTGCTTTTTCTGTGGTTTGATATATAGCTCCACTAATGAGGTAGGTCTCAGTCCCCAAATTTGGTCTCCTGTTCTATGTGTAAGCTTTAGATATACTTAGCTCTATGAGGAATATGCCTGCAGCCTTTTGGAAATGAAACGCAGCTCTTCTAGGTAACTCTCACCATGTCTTGCTGGTTTCTGGGCCACACTATTTACCACTTCCCATTTGGGGGAAGATGGCAGTGGGAGCTGGTACAAACAGAAAATTAGAGTCATGTTGTACACACAGTGATTCGCCTTGCCTTTCCAACAGGAGTCATGCTTATTTACAGATATTTTCTTGATTGCTTTTGTAACTGAGATCTCATTAAGCTCCCTTTGCAAATTAATCATACTGTTCATCTCGTGCTTAAGCAGAAACTGATCCCATGGGCAGGTTGATGTGCTGATGAAGTCCATGAAGGTCAGAAAAAAGGATGAGGTTCATAGGTGTGGGACTGGAAGAATCAGGTTGTTTTGCTGTTGTGCCACACCAAAGTACTGGTATTCTGAAAAATAATTGAGTCTAAGCTGAATAATGCATTACCTGGGACCAGTGAGATGACTCTGGTTGAAAACTGATTTTACTATTCTGTTTCATTTGAAGATTATCAGGTATCTTTCTTTCTTGCTCTCTCTTTTAGTTTTCTGCTATCTGAATTCTTCTCGTGTCTTTGTGCTTTCCTTGTAACTTTGTTCCCTTCTCGTGTGTGCGGATGCACACGCATACACGCTTCACAGAAGAATGTTCAGAAATTTCCAAGTTTCAGGGCTCTATCATTTTCTTGCAGAGGGGGCAGGAAGGTGACAGTGTCCTGAGGATTTCTCTTCCCTCCTTTGTCCCTCTTTCCATCTTCTCATTGTTTGTCCCAGACAAGAATCCCACAAAGCAGTGTTTCTTTGCTCACAGTTCCTACTGCCTCCAAAGACGTTAGTATTGCAGCAGCCTGCTGCTGCGGGAAACTGTCTCTCAGACCCCCATTCAGTGAGCAGTGTGTCTCCGCCACGGTCCCAGGGCTTAACACCGACAGACACATTCTGATGAGTATTTTTCCTGTAGTTCTTAAAGAGAATGATGATTAGTAACTGAATAGCAAGACTCCAACGTACTCCTGTTTTCTAGCATCCTGTCTCTTGAATCCCTGTATATTTGGGTGCTAATTTATGTTCTTGAGTGGCAATTAGGAGGCTTCAGATCTGGAAATGCTGCATTTTGATAGGTAAGTTCAAAATAATCAGAAGGGTCTTGCAATTGGTATGCTTTAGACAAAAGCACGAAGGAGACTAGTTTAAAGATACAGACCAGAAGTTCCAGATGTATATCCCAGAGTTACGCATGATTGTGCAATACATACCTGAAAAAGAGATCCCAATGAGATGGGACAGCATCTGTTCACTGAACCAAAAGGACGTGCTTTTCTGCTCTGCCAGGCTTTGCTATTTACGTATCAAAGCTGGCATTTAAACCTTTACCGGAGCTATGATTCCTTAGTTTTGAAAAGTCACAGATCTCAAAAAAACAGGTGACAAACCATTAAAAGGGCATTGTCATGCCAGAAGACAGGGGTTATGTGCACGCAGCCTCAGACGGGAAGCATGCCACCAGCATCGCTTAAGTGCTACCCGTCACTGCGAGCAGGATTCAGTCACTTGAGCAGAGATTTCCAGTACCTTTGTAGGCGCTGTAACATACCCTGCAGTCCACTGGGCTCCCGGAGGTCCTGCGTCCTACCTGCCAGCCCTGGCCAGGCTTCTCACGTACCCTAAGGAGTGTAAAGCGGCACCGGGCACCTCTCTTCAGGCCACTGAATTTGGTGGCAGAAGGAAGCAGCTGGGGGAGCTACTGGAGGAAATGCCAGGAGCTGGGCAGCAATGCAAGCACAGCCAGAGCATGTGATAAGGGGGGGTGTGAGTGAGGCAAATAAAAAGAAGAGTGTAGGTGCTGAGGAGCAGGCAGATAATTAAAGAAACTTAAAATATAGGAGCCTGATTTTTATACATTGACATGTGTTTCTTGACAGAAAATCATGTTAGCTACTTTCCTTCTGCAGTAACAGAAAAGTAGTCCAGGCTGGATTTGTCGGTAGATCTTTTCCGGTGTATAATATGTTGCTGTTCTGCGGGTTATGTTTGTTGACAAAATTCCTCTCCAGAGGGTTTGCAGTCTGCAGACTCACTTACGTGTCAATACTGTACATGACTAATATGAACCAAATTGACGGTTCAGAATTGTTTTGAAGTAGATTTGGTCTTGGCATAAATAGATGTTTTCAAGGAAGTATAAAGCCAAAAATAGAGGTAAAGAAAATATATGCAGCAGAGCCATGACTGGAGAGTCATTAGCAATGATGTCACTAACTAGGCCACGCTTAAAAAAAAAAAAATCCAAACGGGAAGAAATCTAGCATATGTACGCTGCCGCGGGAGGCAATATCTAGATAAGCTACTGAGAAGCGAGTGCCAGGTTTCTGAATTTAAACAAAAAGTTCACGCGTTTAAAAATCTGGCCGTAGACAGAACGACTTGGGAGCTAGTCAGCTTCGTGGCCAGAAGCTGAACAGGAGCGCTGCTCAGCATGGCGGGCAAAACTGCGCTTTGGGGCAGCCCAGCCTGGGCAAGGGCCCCCCCAAAGGAAGAGGCAAGGAGGGAGCGGGTGAAAACCAAAAGGCGAGGACCCCGGAGAGGGCGTTTTTCAGGACCGCAGCGGCGGAAGGCCGGTGCTCGTGCAGCGCTCGGCTGCACCTCCATGGTGGCTGGCGAGCCATGTGCTCCGAGCCCTGCCGCAGCACCGGCAGCTGGCCTGGCTCTGCCCTTCCCTGACCTAACGCTGTCTCAGGCATCTGCCCCATTTGTCTAAGTCTAGAGCTAGCTCCAAGTCACCCGGTGAATTATTCACTGTTACTCTTAATGAGTTGTCGAGAGCTAGGTTAGCTCAGATCATAGCCAGCAATACGTGGTCAGTACATTTGAATTATTATTCTTAACTCTGTAAAGAAAGAAGACTGTTGACTATATTGTTTAAGTTGTGTTTCTTCTGGTGGTAAAAAGAAATTTCCTTTCTAGCACTGCCATATCCCTTAACAACCTCCTTTACCTCTTCGGTATTTTTTAGTTATAGCATCGATTGCAAAATAACATCTTAAAGTTTTGCAGCTTTTCACACAATGATAAGATGGTGATTTCTTTCACCAAGGGAGGCCATTGCGCTGGGAACCGACAACTCCTACTCCAGCATCTGGAAGCGAAAGAGAAAACAGGCCCGTTTTGTTTTGTGAGCGGCCGCTGGCGTTGAGGCGCTGTGGGGGATATATGCCCAGGAGCAGAGCCGGCGTCTCGGTGACGGGAGAAGTGTCAAATCGGGTACAGGCGTGTGCAGCGAGCCGATGTGCCGGCAGGGTGGGTAGGCACGGGGCCGCTGGAGAGGAGGTTGCTGCTGAGTGACGGCGAGCATGCGTACTCAGAGTCTCTCCGAGTCTGGATTTAGGTCCAGCTCTTTGCAGCCGGTGCCTTTGGTAGCTCTTGTCAAAAATCTCAGTCATTTTGGCTGAAGGCAGTGCAGTATATGCTTGTACAAGGCCCCAGGGTTGTCTCTTTTTCTCCTTTTCCCAGCTCTAAATGGCAAAGTATATGGGACACGCTTATGTACTTGAAACAGGTGTTACAAAGGCTGGTATTAGCAAGGTATCGTGGCTGAAGAATGATTAAGACTTTGCCGTGAGGAAGAAAGGTGGATTAAAACTTTTGCGGTTAATCAAATTAGTTACTTAAAACATTAAATCGGCATCCAGTCAAGATCCATGAATTAAGTGTGTCACAAACCTTACGCTTATTGTAGATCGCAGGAAAAAAGAACATTGTTGGGAATACTGCTTAGGAATAGAAAAGCACTATGACTGAGTTTTAAATCTGCTTTGCAAGGGTAGTTTTGATATTGTTGAGTGCCATTGTTTCTTGACAAAAAGGTGTATTGACAGTGTCTAATACATGTGTATCAGTGGCGTTACTAATCTTGTGATATCATAAAAATTAGATCTGCTTAATGTAACCACTTTTGAAAAAGAAAACCGTTTCTTTAAATTTGTTATGCTGTTACTTTCATTTTTTTATTAATACCTTTTTTCCTAAACTTGCAGAGGATCAGTATGAAGCTGACCATAGAGTATTTTATGCTTTCTCAATGATCATTTAAATTTACTCAACTTCGTTAATTTTTGTACTTAGGCCTTTTCTGCATCGTTTGTTACCCTCTCTGCCTGGTATTTAAGCATTTTGTTTGCTCCAGGTATATACTGAGAGAAACCTTCAATAGCCTTAGATGGCCATGGGTGTTTGACTGACTTTGATTACCTTCTCTTGGCCGGTTTTCCCTTATTTCTCCATTAAACACAAACATTATATTCATGCATATTCTTTCTAGTGGTTACCCTTACTTCCCTGAAACTCTTGCAGAAGAGCTCATTGCTGCAGCCACTGCCTCTCTGACATGTCATTTGTCAAGTTCAGGTTTGGTTGTTGCTTGGGTTGGGGTTTTTTGGGTTTTGGGGGTTTTTTTTGCTAATATTGCAGTCCTGGATAAATATCACAAATTCTGCTCCTGTCCTTGACAAGGTGAAGTTATTAACAGCCTGTAAGAAGAGATGTCTGGAGATGAAGTCTGGCGCTACTAAAACATTAGTGTATCTGTCTGCTTGTTACTGATCATTGCTGTCAGGTGAGAAGACCTGATACGTGTTGCTGTTTCATCATCTAAGAATTTATTCACATGAATCTTGACCAGTATTAGTCTGAGCTGGAAGGAGGAGGGAGATATAACAAAGACATGCCTGGGAAGTTCATGTTGCAATTAAACATGCAAAAGAAAAAAAACCAAACCATGAATACAAATGGTGGGCAGGTAAGAAGACAGGTTAACGAAACACTGAGCTCTCCAGTTTCCACTAGCACTAACATAAGTATTTGCACAGCAGATGTTTTGCTTTTGTTTTCCTTTTGTTGTTTTTTGGGATTTTGTTTTTTTTTTTTGTTAATGTTCTTTTAAAAATAAGCTATGTTCTTGTTCTGTTCACACTAGTTTTGAACTTTCCATTTCGGTGCTTTACAGAAGCCTTTTTTTCACGCTCAGCACTGCTAAGGGAAGCTGCTATAATGTGACCTTTTTAGAAACTAGGATCAGTGTTGCAGAGGACAAAGCTGTTGCAATAGTCCTCTGAATTTTGAGTGTTGAATAATCTCCCCAAAGGGAAGAAATAGTGATGCTAATTAATCCTTCTTAAAATACATTGAGAGCTCTGATTCCCATAGAGTTAAGTTTCTTTAAATAAAGAAAACGGTGAAAAGATACAATTTTAATTAATTATTAGTAAGATTCTTATTCTTATTTGTCTATACATGAATTTGTTTACATAGCATTGCTTATACCTGGAGAATGACTGCAAGAATGTCAGAAATTAAAAGGAGAAAAGTTGAAAACCATTTTTTTAATATTCCTCCGCCTTCCTTACCCACCGTGACTATTTCAGTCCCCTGCTATGAATTTTATTGTAAGTATCCATTTCAAAATATTCTTTTACCTACACTGATATAGTCCATCCTCACGTATCTCATTTCAGGCCTCCAGCCTTTTGAAAATGCTGTGGTTTTAGCCCTCAGCATTCAAATTCCCATCAGTTAAGGTCCCCTTTCCAACCCCCAAACTGAGACAAAGAAGTGCTGTTGGTTTTTTCTTTGTCACTTTCTTGTGCAAGACTTGAAAGTGTAGTCATTTTAAGCTTTCACTTTTTTTTCTCTAAGGCTGTTTTTTGGGGTTGTTTTTTTTTATTTTTTCCCCAGAAAAAGCTGAGGTCCAGAAACATTTTCTAAGGAAAGTTGAGGTTCATACATAATTACTTGATTTTTCCTTCCTCCACAGTGTCCTCTCATCCCCTTAGCACTTCTGTCTAGCTGCTTGACATTCAGATCATCTTTTATCTCAGGACTTGTTTTCAGAGAAAAGATGGATGGCTTCCCCTCAGCCCCTGTCACTGTCTTTAGACAAGCCCAGCACCCTCACTGTTTTAAGAGCTGTTGCTGGAGCATCCCACACCAGGAGCATCCTGCAGTCATTGAGTGCTTTGTCATCCACCCCACAGGCACTACCCAGAGCTTCAACAAGGTGTGAGGATGCACAGCTTCGGAGGCAGGATACTAAACAGGTGAGGTTTTATTTCAGGAAAGGCTTGCAGGGCTGTGTATCCTCCGGTCTGCTTTGCAGTGATGTTTGCAGGTGGGACGGATGGGCACATATCAAAGTCAAGAGGGAGAAAGCAAAACCACCAACTTGCTAAATACTTTCATGAGTTTTCCAACCCTAATCAGACCTTCCATCACAGTCAAGTTTTCCAGTTATGTTTGTGAGAAGTTAATCAAGCCCAATACGTGGAATTTCTGGGTACATTCAAGATTTTCATTACTTTTCCACAATATGATTTCAGGTCATAAGATTAACTATGCTTGTTACAGAATACCAACAGAAATTTAAGACACTAACTATACTGTGTTGTCAGCCTTGTCTTTTCCCTCTCCGTCATTTTTATCTGTCTCTTTGAAGCTTTTCTTTTTTTAAACCATCTTTTACATTGAAGAAATGAAACTTCCAAATGAAGTGTGAAATAATCCCATTGTCAACAAATAAATTATTACAGTTCTGCTATGTTATGGATACACGTGTTCTTTGAAAGACGAGCTGTTGTTTTTGCTCTGAAAACTCACTCTTTCACACTTTGTACGTGCTAAGGAAAAGCTCTTGTACTTTTCCCTTTCTTCTTTTTCTCCCCCAGTAGAGTATTAATGAATTATTCATCCAAAATTCTCAGAAGACAAGGCATAAAAAGGAAGAGTACCTGAATTCCCCGAGATTTTTGTTTTGCACTGCTTTTCACTAAAAAAAAATAACTCCTGAAGTGATGCATACATCCAGGTCTGCGAACAAGCACTACTGAATATATCATATGTGATCCTGGGAAGATCCATGTGTGCTTTAAGTGCAGGAGCCGTTGACTTCAAAACCACAGCTACTGATTATAAGCATTCTATGTGAAGCCTCATATGTTGAATATAAAAGAGCCAATTCTGTGGAAAGAAGCTGAGCTTTTTTATTTTGCCAACCAATTGTTGTCTTTTTCTCTTGATTTATTCCCTTCTTTGTCTTCATTTTTTCGTTATTCCTTGTTTTGCGGTCCTTGCATGTAGAAACCTGTGATAGTTAATGATGGTAATAGAGAGAAAGCCAGTAATAATGCATACTTGAAATCTCTGTTGTTCTGCTGGGACCAACATTTCCAATACAGCATTAATTTCAAAAGAGCTTGCTTGATGATGGAGAAGTCTTTTAGAATATTTGCTTTGAGACTTTATGCTTGATTGTGTCACATATGATGCCTAATGTTTTTAAGATTTTGTTAAAACAGGAGAATTAGGAAATAGGAGGGGAAAAAAAAGGAACATAAAGATTTATCTTGTCTTGATTTAAAATATCATTTCTGGTAGCAGCCTGACTTCTCTTAGTCTAAAGAGCTATTGTGGAAGAAAAGTCATAACTGACAATAAAGCAAATTGTGAAGTTTTTGTCTTGGTGCAAGTTGTTTTGCATTTGCGTATAAATTAGCCTCAAGGCTCAAATGTGATACTTTAGAGAGTTGTCAGCATTTGTACCACCCTGCTTTTTTTGTGTGTGTGTGTGTGTGCGCTTCAGAAATAAAATAAAGGCATGGAGAATTTTATTTCTCCTAACACAAAAAATCTGAAATCCTTTCAGCTCATAAATGATACATTTGGCCTTTTCAGTTTTATGGCCTTTAACTGTTATTCAAGGTGATCGTGAAAAAAAATGTTGCTATTGAATCCTACTGCAAGTTACATTGCCTTGCTTCTTTTTTTTTTTTTCCTGCTGAAAAAGTGCCCCATGGTAGATGTAAAAATATTGGAAGAGGACTTAGTTCTAGACCATGCAGAAAGTTACTTTCCTTCGTTTTGTAATTTTACAAAAAATGCTTTTTCTTCTCATTTGTCTCATGAATTTTTCTGGCTCAGTGTTTGCGGAGTACTTCAGTGACAGGACTCAAAGTTCAGGAGAGAACTTGTGCCATTAGAGCATTATGTGATGAACCATTATAATATTAATTAGTATATTTAATGTGGTTATGTGAGTAGTGATCTTTATAATTAGAATTACAGTACAGTTCCTATAATTGTTTTCTTTGTCTGGATCCTCTCCTTGTTTGTCTGTCTTCCAGTCTGAAAAGCCTGATCTAAGCTGGTATTAAAAGGCCAAGTTCTGCTGCATCTTATTTTGAAGGCTAAATGATTTAGGACAGATGGGCTAATGTTATTTTAATCTAGAACATGGAAAAAAATTTGTTTCAGATTTGTTATTAAGTAAAAAGTATATGTCAAATGTGGATTATTTGGATAGGAAAATGCATGGAAATGGCAGAACATTTCATAGAAGTTTTCACAGAAAGTTTCATTTTTTCATTCTCCAGCAATATTTTATTAATATTTTTAATATAAATGAAAATATTTTTTCAGTCTGTATTGGCATGGATGATTCATTCTACAGGGAACAATTTTTTAGTTGTCTGATCTGTCATCAGATCCATGAATCCTCATAGCAATTGTTTCTGCTCCTAGATTTTAGCCACTTTCTAGTTAGAGAAGAATGAAGAATACTGTTCTGAGCAAAAAAACTATGATTATAATGATACAAGTTCTAAGCAATTTTCTGAGATGGGCTGTAACAAAGTTACTCATGTTTAAATGCAGTATGAGAAAAGACATCAAAGACAAGTAAATATACTAATACTTGAAATCTGTTTAGGAGAAAGAAATCATGTTTTTACTTCAATATACCTGTATTTTTCCATTAATATGGAATGTGATTCTAATATAATGTAAGCTAATATAATGTAATTTGCTACGTGTGTACCAGTAGCTGGGTTACGGCTTGCTTGTTACCAGTTTGTTAGTACAATAATGCCCACAAAATGATGCTTTTCTTTCTCCCATACTCTTGTGTGGATGCAATAAGCTATAACCCCGCAAAGCAGCCTTGGTTTATAAATGGACTACAGCAAAAATGCCGGGATGGTGCAGAAATGTTTGGTTTGTGCTTTGTCCCAACAGAGAAAAATGGCCTTTTAAGTCCGTCTTACTAGTAACAGGATTGTGGGATGAATGTAGGCAGAGAAATGGGAAGTGTACAGGTTTTCTTTGTTTGTTGTTTATTGGACGTCGGAAAGCTGATTTCTGTTGTTTGTATAGTAAATCCAGGAAAATAAATGCGTACAGAACTGCCTTCCATTGCTCGGTTAACAATAGCGTAGCAGACAGAGAAACACAAAGGTAGGATAAATTCTTACTTGTAAGTCATAAAATGTCATATTTTACCAACTGCTTCACGCTCAATAGTTATTCAGTCAGTCAGGTTCCTCCTGGAGCACAGCAGAGGTGGCAGGATTAAGCCCAAAATTTGAATGACAACCTTATGCTCTGTTTAGCTGCAACATTATGGTTTAAATGGAAGTTGATCCATCTGGTATTTTCATCCCACATCAAAAGCTCTTTCTTGAAAACTGTTATGAGAGAGAATAACTAGACTGTCTGCCTTAATACAGGGTATTGAAATTGAAAACCGTGCCAAATACTTCTGTAGTTATGGAGGAGAACAAGCCTACTGATGGTGGCCAAAGGGACATGACATCAAGGTCATCTATCAAAATGCAACTTAGCAGAAGTTGGGAAAGTCTCTGCTGTGCGTAGCGCTTTGGCTTTTTGCACTCTAGGGAACGCTGGACCTACTAAACCCCTGATTCATAAACAGCACTGCAAGAAGCTTCAAAAAGTAAAACACAGAAAACATATTTACCGTGGATGTTTTTAGAGCACATAGTGTAACACAGTGGAGTACAATGGGATGAAAAATGTCATTGAATATATCTCTTGTAAATCTTTCATAAAATATACCCTTTCTATCTCAGAACTTCTGTCAGCCTTCCATTTCCTGACTTTAACAAAACTTCATTTATTGACATCAAACTTCTGTGCGGAGGTAGAGGGCACGGAAGGAACAACATCTTTTTTTTCTTCTGCCTCAGGCATTTACTTACTTGATATGCATTATGAAGAGGATCCACAAAAGATGAAAATGTAAGACATTTCATACAAGGTCTGGTCGAAATCCTTTTCCAGTACAGGTGTCTGCATACTAATTACCTACTTTGTCCTGCTGGGCTGTTCAGACAGGAGGAGGAACCTGAAGAATTCGGTTGAGAAGTTGAGCAGGCTGCTCCCAGTTTTCTATTCTGCTGAACCAGTGCCCTGGGAGTGAGAAACTGAAGCACCTTCCCTGAGACCTCATTAAAGGGGCATCCTTCTTTGGTGTTAGGTTTTGCATCTCCCTTTGGTTTTTACCATATACCAGGAGCCTCAGCACTGAAGATTTTTAGTGCGTTACAGAGGAAAGGTAACTTTTATATGGGGTTGAAGAATCCTGTGCGATAAATCTCTTTAGCTTAGAAGAGAGGAGGATGGTAGTTTTTCTACCTGTGGTGGTCCTGCTTTCATTGTGAGTGTTTTGGCTGGTTAGTCATTTTATAAACAGAAAAAAACCCTGCAATGCCTTAACTGCATTTGAGGTGTCTGAGAAGTTGCATGCTAATGTTTTGAAGAAAAGCTCCTACAGAAAACCTTGAAGGCCACACATATACACAGGTAGAAGTGGGGGATTTGTGCTTTTTGGCAGTGGTAACTTAACGTGGATCCTCAAACGCAGAATGTCTGAGCCCTCGTGCCTGAGGCGTGGTATGTGACATGGCACATGTGTAGCAGGGGTTCATCCAGGATTTCTCCTAGCTTAGTCTGAAATTAGCATAAAAATCTTTCTTGACCAAGAAGAGGTTGGACTAGAACCCCAGCTAAAATTTTGGAGGTCTGCAAATATGTTTAAAATGACGTAGGAACAGAAGACGTTTGATCATAAGACAGACTGGCTTTGACTAGGTTTCAAAATTGATTTGGGGCATCTTTGGCAATTTGGCCCTGTGGGTGGTATCTTTCCTTTCTGCTTAGATAAGGACTTAATCCTCAGAGGCTGATTGTGTTCAGATCCAAGGATTTGGCTTGGAACCTGTTTTGTATGTCAGTGATGCAAAAGTGCAGGAACTTCGCAGGTTCTTTGCAGCCAGGAAGAACTGAACTATATATTTACGGAGAAATCAGCCAGGCTCCTGCTGGTTAAACTGTGGTGAAAGAAAAGTTGCACACGTGGAACTTGACTCTGTTTCCATTGAAGTCAAGGCATTTTCATTCCAAGAAGAATAGGATCTGTTTTGGTTTTCCTTTCAACATTGGAAATGAGTGCCTCACAGATTTTTTAACTCTGTGAAGAACTGTTAGAGATTTATTTTTTTTTACCGTGTAGTATAATCTGTGCTTCCACTTTCTGAATCTGTTTGTTTGTTTGTTCAAAATGGTTATTGGCATTGTTAGAAAAAATATATATGCTACATTGGGCAGGGTGGTGGTTAATTTTTAGAAAGCTATTTAGTTGCCTGACATAATTGCAGGAGTACATTTCTGTATCGCTAAAGGCATCAGGCAGAAAATGATTTACACAATTGTAGCTAGAACTAAAGAGAATGTTTTTGTGATTTTGGAGCTGGTTTTATGACAGTATAAATTCATGGCTCCCCTACAAAAAAAAATCTGAAACCGTATTGTTTCATTGAATTTTGCCTGTAATTTTGGTGTGGCAAAGAACCAAAACATCCCTAGGAAGCTGTATGTTTGTCTTTTATTAACAAGCTGTTGGGTAAATAAATTTCCATTGTTGGATGACTAAGACAGTCAAATATTTACGATGCAGACATAGGGCTGTTCCTTTTAAAGGCTGTGTAAGAAACATCTGGCCAAATGACCGAACATCTTTTGCAACAGGGAATTTCTGGGATTAATGGTTAAGGATTCTGACTAATTGCAGGCATTAACTCTTAATGACTGCCAAATATGCACCTGGTCGCCTCTCTCTAGCCCGTTCATAAATATGTTGCATGGGTGATGTTCTGACGAGCTTGAAGGTCATTTTTCCTGCAGCTCCGTTTTATTTCACACATCTGGGCACATCATGCAAACAACAGGATGTCAGCGCTGTTATTCAGCCCTTAATCAGTTCCTTAGGCTGTGCTTAAAAATTCTTGTACTTACTGCTCTGTATTAGACAACGTAGTCAACTGTTTTGTTGGTATTCGTCAGTTCTTCAGAATTACAGTGATTCTGTTCTAAGAAGCCTTCCATGCCCTCCAGCACGTAATATTATAGCCTAAACAAAGGCAAAAGAGTTTGCACTGATGATTTAGGGTCTGGATCGCTGCCTTTCTAGTTCTAGATGGATTTAATGCCACTGCAGGGAAGCGAGCTTGGGGAGAAGGTGCTCTACAAATCACAGTCGGTGTCTGGCAATGAAATTTGCAGACAGTAGGCCTCAAATACGCCTTCCAAGCCCAGTCAGCGCAGATCTCGCCCCTTTAACCTGCACTGATCGCTGAGGTACCTGTGCTAAGCTGCGCCTTTGCCCTCAAGGCCCTAAACAGGCTTACAGAGTGAAAATCGCTCATCTGCACAGTCCCTATGGACCGGTTTAGGCCAGGGCCTTCCTAGGCGTTTGGGAGGCTTCCAGCAAGCATGCAGATCTGTTGCACGGAGAACCTACATACGGACGTACGCGGTGAGTGTCGCCGTACAGAGCGAGCCGAGTGTCACCCTGCGCTTGCAGTGTAGGCTGCCGTGCACCTATGCAGCAATAGGTCTCCTGGCTGTAGGGATCCTCAAAGATGGAGCCGCAGAACATAGGGTTGTGAAGACGTCGCTGCTTGAGTCCTCAGGACGGAGATAGGGTAGGGCAGGACCTCTTACTGACAGCTCTCTTGACGTGCAAAGTAACAGGAAGGCAGTCCTGTGAAAATGTTTGGCTTTAATATTATAATGCAAATATGCCAGAGAGATGAAAGTGAAAAAATCTACAAAGGACAGCCTACGGGCAAGGAAACTAACAAATGGGACATTTGGTGAGTTAAAAGTAGTGGCCCTTATACTCAGGTTTGCAATAAATGAGTTGTTGAACTAAAAATCAGTAAGGTGAAACTTTCACTTAAATAATTCACTTAAATAATGACTGCTTAGATCCATAAAATCTTCCTCTGTTATGAAATGTGGTATGGGATAGTCTGGGGTATGACTTTCAGAATGGGGTATTTCGCAGCACCTTTGTGTGCACAGCCCCTTTTCTGTTTTGCACTTAGGAACATAGACCTTACAGTACTTTATAATACTTACAAAACACTTAAAGTCACACAGAATAATGGTTTGTTTCTGAAGCCCAGACAAAACAAATCAAGATTCTTAGCACCTGTGTAAATGTGATAAATTATGAAAAGCAAACTCAGGTCCTAATTTTGAAAAGCCAACGTATTGCTGTAATGTTTTCAGCTTGTTGCTGTTCAGCTGCTCTGGAAAAGCAGCAGCTGCGGTGCTTCATTGCCTGCTTCTTTTCTGGAAGGTGCTTTATGATTTAAATCACTTCTTTGGGTGGAGAAAAGCAGATCTCTCTAATTCAGCAACAGCCGTTTACATTGACTTGACACCAAGAAATAAAACCAATTGAAAAGGATCACTGCAAGAACAGAGAAGAATAGGCTTAACTAATAAAAAGCTGCTGAAAGCAAAATAAAAAAAAAAATAGAAGACATACTACCAGGGTTTAACACTCTACTTCAGAGCATAAAAAGCATACACTCAGTTTTATGCATTTAAAAGAAAAGTGTTGTTTGGTTGGGGTTTTTTAAGGCAGGTTTTTATAATATGCAGTGCTTATAGGTGTAGAATAATCTCTTAAATCACAGAGCAGCATCCATGTGCTATGTGGGCATTTTAAGCCAAGAGCTGACTGTCACCACATGAAATCCTTTTGCCTTTTTTGCCTGGAGAAGAAATGCTTCCAAAATCGGTGCAAAGGCAAGAGGAGGACCAGACTGTACAGCCTTATATTTGTGACTCTTTATGCCATGTGCTTTTAGCAGAGTGTGGCATGGCTAGTGGGTAGCTTCCCCCCACCCCCCCCAAATCAGATTATCTAACCGTTAATCTGTTTTGTTGATGTGCTGAGCAACAGCAGCTCATTCAGGAACAGAGTCGGGGCGGGAGGGGAGAGCGCTTCTGAGAGCAAGCTGTTTCAGCCAAACGTATTCCTTTTAGTGATTTGTAGGATTAAATTTCAGGCTGTTGCCTATGGAACTTGGCAGTAACAGCCAACGCGTTCATCGCATTAGCTTTTCTCCTCAGCTTCCCTTACGGAAAAAAAATAGAGCTGTAGTTTATCACCATCCGTCTCCCTTGACCAACTTATAAGGCTGTGATTAATTACCCTTTTTCATCACCTTTTAATACTAACCAAAACCTAGGTGGTTAAATTCACAGTCCCTTCGCCTTTTTCCTTTGTGTCTGTGAGTGTTTCTTTTCAGCATACATAGAATAGTTCTGAAATGAGCTGGAATTGATCTATGCTACTGTTAACCTCCTTCCTTTCTAGACAGATTGTTTTTACTTCTCAGCATATGTGTATATGTAACCATCTATATTCAGGCTATGTAGCAAGCCTATTTCCCCCTCGCCTAAAGGAAAGGTGGGAATACATGTTTTCTCAACATTTATTGCACTTTCTCTTGTTTCAGTTAAGTCCATTAGTGTGTAGATCTTGATATGGCTCCTGAGTACCAGTTCATACAGTGCCTGGTAGTTTGTGTAATGTCTGAATGGTGAAGCCTCATGTAGTCATCTTTCTCTCTTTTCATGATATAAAGGGGGGCAGGGAAGACCTAAGTCGAATTAGAGTGAATGAATCTGTGCCTTGTACGTGCTGCTCAGAGGCTTTGCTGTCTCTTATCCATATTACTGTCGCAGCTGAGGAGCACATCACAAGGGCACCCTGGTGCGGACCCTGCGTGCTTTATCTGTATAGATTACTGCAGTGTGTTCGTGCAGGGTGAATCCAGACTCTGCCGCTTCGGCTTTCGCAAAGCCTCTTCACAAGGGGAAAACAAATTATGTTAGCTAACGTGTAGCAACTGTCAGGAGGTAAACGCCTAATGAAATTAAGACAGTGTGCAGTTCTCACAGGTTGCAGCAAGTGCTATGGGGAAGCGGAGAGATAATCAGAGCATGGTAATAGGCACTAAAACTACAGCTACCTTGCCTTTTCCAGAACTGCATTTCGCTTTAGTCTATGTGTAAATGGCGTAAGAACATATTTTGACATCAGAGACGAGATTTCAGCCAGTACAGACAGGGCTGAACTAATAACAGCGTGGGGGACAAGCCAAGAACTAGACAATCTTGCCAGGATAACAGGAAACCTCCGCGTGGAGTCACAGGGTCACAGTATGTGTACTTTATTTGGGAATGCTGTGTTTGCTTAGCTAGACCTGCTAAACTTGTCCTAACCACTGTAGGGAAGCGTCCTGTCTCCTTATATTCCTATATTATTTGTATCTGGATATTTCTGTCTGTGGAGAGTGTATAAATTGCATGATACTTCTCACCATGGTGTTTAGAAGATCCTGAAGGCAATAGATTGAGAGATGCCAAGTGGCCTTTTGAAAGGGCTCAGTGGCGCAAAATGCTGGGAGAAGCTCTGATTCTGGTCAGAGGGCATAGTGTCCATGTATGAATGTGACAGCTTCAGGGATTGTCCGGGGCTGTGAGTAATCTGGAAACCGCCAGAGTCAGGAAAGAGTCCCCTTGGACTACTGGATCAATACAGGTGGATTTTTAGCTTCTAGACAAATAGCTAGAAGGGTCATGAATAAACCTTCTCTGTCTGTGATCGAAGGTAGTGGTCCACCATCTCCTCTCCATTCCATTTCCAAAGGATGGCAAAGAGTGGTGGCTGGAGCACCCCACGTTCTTGGATCTTCTATTTTCCTCTCTGAGCTTTCTTTTTTGGGGGTCTGCCCTATGTATGACTCTTGACTCCTGCCCCAACACTTAGCCCTATTGTAAGTGTAACCCCTTCACTCTTCTTTGATTATCATAGCCAATCAGTCTGTTTCTAAGCCAGCATCTGTCATTCTGAAGGGTTCAACGTGGAGAGACACCTTGTACAGTGCCACATGGTATCCAGCCCCAGCCCTCATTCCCTCCGATTCAGCAAGCTGCTCTGAGAATCCCACTGAAACAAAGCACCCGCTTGGCCCGGTGTGGTTCAGGCACCAATTTTATTTCATTTTGAAGCCCAGAGTCAGTCTGCCTTGGCCCAAGACGCAGGACTACGAAAGTCTTCCTTCTTTGCAGTTCCAGATTTCTGCCTCTTTTGGGTCGGTTTCTCTAGGTCCTTCTAATTAGGCTTCCTCCAACAAAACGGGTGAGGTTTTGCCATCAGAGCATTCGGCTAATACTGTATGCCAAACAAAGGCATTTTGAAGATTAACTATCTGCATGTCATGAGTGTGTAAATACTTATTATTTGCCTATGTAACAGGTTCTTTCAAGTGGTGACTTTTGACAGCTACGGTTCAATTTTACCAACTGTTTCTTTCTAAAAATGAAAAAAATATAGGATAGCAAGAGCAGAAACGGTACTTTTAAGTGTAAACAAGTTGGTTTTAGGGAGTTAATGAATAAAGCAACTACTGAAAGATGTAAAAAGTATTGTATTAGTGACTGGAAATGTGAAGAGTCATGTATAATTCAAAACCAGATCCCCCAGGAAGAGTTCACATAATGTGCATGAACTGTTGAGAGGCTTAATAAACAAGGAAACTGAAAAGGGCAGCATTTGCTGTAGTCCAGACATCTTGTTAATGCATACAGGTATTTGCAGCCAAGCGAAGAACACTGTATTTAACACTGAAGTGTATCTGAGTGAGAAACAAGACGGGGAACTGGTAATACCACAGTAGGTAAGCACATTAGAGTAATACAACAGTCCTTTATTTCTAAAACACAAGAAAAATTTATCAAACCTCTGACACCTTTTGGGATTTGCTTTCCCAGTCAGGAGCAGTGATACAAGAATTTCTAAACTGAACGTCTGAACTCGCGGCACTCCGGCAGTATTATGTGTTAGTAACTACAGAAGCCGTTACCAATATACAACCTGGCAGCATTCGGCTTATTTTTAACCAGCATTGTAGATGTCACATAACAGTGATCTGAGCGTTTCAGTTCCTTCTGTGGTAGCTCCTTCCCAGGATCTTGACAAAATGGAGAGCTCTAAAAACTTCATGTTGTAATCAAAGCTCCAGTGAACTAAACTTTGCTCCAAGACAAAGAGTAATGTCATTGATCCATGGAAGTCACTTTGCATCATTTGGCCGGGACGTTACTTTTTTTTTTCCACAGCTAAATCTGAAATGGGAATCACCGTTCCAGCAAAAGCCACTGATGTAGATCTTCAATGTGACAGCTGAACGAACTGCTTTCTTTTTTGAAGGGTCCTACTGCCCTTTCGCAGTTTTGGTAGCACTCTCAGTCAAGCTTAATGTAGCAGCTGTCGCCAGCTTGCTACAGGCCGAAGCAGGACTCCCTCCCTTGGGATGACCGCTCTGCCCAGTTTCTCTTGGGCTAGGTGAAAGTCAGCTTTTCTTTGTCTTTTTGTGCTCTGCTTTGTGCTGTCTCATCCACCTGACATGGGAGAACCGATTTAAAAGCTGGGAAAAGGAATCGGACTGAAGAGAACCTTAAATCTTTGCGTGCATTTTTTTGTGTATTTCTGGATGGCTGTGTACATCCACACATACGGGGAATGAAAATAGAATGGACTGACATAGATTTCAAACCTCTAGGCCAGTGTGGCTCACTCTGGTGATTGCCTAGTGACCTCCCTTTTGGATCCTTGACAAAGCCTGTCGTTTTAACAACACGCACTTCTGCTGCGACCTCCGATTAAGGGTATCAAAAAAGTATTCCATTCTTGGTCTTTCTCTCACTTCTTGTAAACAAATAGGTGTTGACTACTGTGGTCATTATTCCCTGAGGGCTTTCTGTAACCAGTTTTCAAATAAATCTGTACTGAGATGAACAGCTTTGTGGTTCAGGGCAGCCTTCGGCGTGTGGAGATCAAGTTCCTTGGTCTCCCGCAGATTTTGTTTAATGACAGTGGGTGAACTGCTTTGGAGGGCATTCATCCTCTTTTTTTTAACCAACGTTATCTAAAAGTGAGGCCGCTACTCTGAGTGAGTCAGGTGGGCTCTACTTATTGTTGAAGAAGAGCGCAAGGGTGAGTATCTCATCTTTTGTGACTGTAGGAAGAGCCTCGAGGTAGCTAACTTGTTACCAACTGAGCTGAGGTGTCATTAACTCCGTGTTACAATTTTAAATCAGACCACTCCTTGATTTTGATGGGAGCACATGTAAGCGAGCACCTTTTTATTTCCTTTTCTGGGCGCTGACTCATCCAACCTGAGGCATCCCGTGTGTAGAGTATTAGGTTTAACTTTTCTGTGTTTTTCTGATCTTTCCTCTAACATATTCAGGTTTTGAGATGAAACTCACAAACAACTGATCTACATAAGTGTCTCAAGCAGAATGCATTGTTTCTATGTAGTTTTTTCCCCACCTTTGGTGGTTTGTTTTTTTAGTTTGGGGTGGGGTTTTTTTGGCAAGTACATTTCTACTAAATATTTTTAGGAACTGCCATGATGCCTGTAAGAGCTACAAACTGGTAACTGAGAGAATCACATAAAAATAGCATTGGAAGGGACCTCAAAAAGTCATTTAGGCCATCTCTCTACACTTCAAGGTAGAAGCAACTGTTCTTATGGGGCACAAAGGTTTGGTTTGCATCTTTATTAACCTGAGTGTTCTTACTCACTGGTGCCCTTTCTGTACTGGCTTTAATGTTTTTCACAATGCACCAGGACTTTAAAAAGGCACATCTTTTATTAAGCTAGGTGCATTTTACTATACTTTATTTGTAGAAAGGGATAAGTACTGTTTGAAATGGCTGCGCTGTATGTGTGGGACTCCATCTTATATTGCTAGTAACCTGACAGTGCTTCACAGAGCAAAGCAGTAGTCCATCTGCAGGGAGGACAGAAGGTCTAAAAGAATTCACTAACAAACCTTAAATCTTTGTCGATATACTTTCTTTGCATCTCAGTGCTGTGTTGAAAGAACATTAAAAAATTACCACTGAAAGTCTGGGTAAGAGAAGAATTTCATTCAATTTGGGGTCTTTTTTATTCTTTCTGTTTTGGCTTCTGGAAGTGACTGTCCACGTTTCAGTGTCTGGAGTATATTTGCGGCATAGAAGACTTTTATGTGTTGACTTTTAATGTACCAATCTTTGAGACTGCCAGGCTTGCCTTCTGGAGAAATTTAATGTAATTGGAGTGTCACGTAAAGTGTGTTGTTTTTTGGCTAAATTCCTTTAAAGTCTTTGGTATTTCCCTCTTTTATTTCTGGAGTTCCTTCATGTCATGTCATAAATACCACTGAACTTGCTGAATCGCTGCCCATGAATTGCTTCAAGACTGGGTGAACAGAAACAAAAAGGGAAGTGAGAGAGGATTTATTCAAACTTTACGTTAATGTGAGCAAGTGGCACTTTGAGGCACTGCCCTAAATACGGTGAGCCCCGAAACATTTACAGGAATTACAGAACTGATGTGCTACTTCAAAGCCATCCTGAACCTAAGCAGAATCAGAAAAATTAGCAGGAAAAAGCAAAGGTTAATAGTGCTGCCGTCTCGTGACACAGAGATTTAAACACCCAAGCATGCAGACAGCAGCGTTATCATTGTTAAATGTGTATATAATACAGTAGCGTTGCATTAAACAAATCCATATCCTTGTATTCTCAGAATTACTGTCCTTTAGGAACGTGGGCTCTCAGGAAATCTGTTTTGCTTTCCATGAGCTTTGGCACCTCATGCAGGCGCAGCTTTGATGGAAAGTGACCACACGCTCCTTGGTTTCTGCTGCCCTTGCCTCGCGTCACTGCTTGCACCCGTGGTACCCCATCAGTTCTGCCTGCGTGGCAGTCACTCTCTGCTCCCATGCCTTGTGCGGGCGCAGAATGATGCCATAAAAGCTGTAGAACCGTATTTTTGAGCCTTTGACATTAACAGTCGGAATAATGCTGAGTTTTTTGGCAGAGGATTATTGCGGACTTTGTTTTACATTTCCAACTGAAGTATGGAAGAAACATCTATATTCTTCGAGAATCTTCTGTCTCTTCAAGTACTATGTGAGGACGAGGTGGTTCGTCCGTGTGGTAGTGACTCTTCTCACAAAACCAGGCTAATCCCTGGGTAGTACATAAGAGTTGTACAGTAGTTGCCCGATTAGTCCAGGATACCTCCCCGTGGGGCAGGAAATACTGTTTTATTTCTTGGTTTTGTTTCCAGCCTTTGCTTAGTAAATGTCCCAAGAGCCTCTGAATAAAGGTAATTCCAGGAGAAATGTACTGAAAGTGTTTGGAAAAAAAAAAATGCTTGAAATAAAATTGTTAGCTGATATTTTCACTGAAGGAGATTACTCTTGGCTACCCTGGCATTATAAAAAGTGGTTTTAAGAAACACAAGATTTTCTTCGCCCAGTGTAGCGTATGCCAACAGAAATATGCAGTTGTGTGTATATCCTGCATATCCTAGTGTGGTCGGAGATAACTTGATTTGAATTGTGTGTTTTCTTAAGTCTGCATTTCCAGTGAGAATGCTTAAAAGGCCAAGAAGCATTTGCATGTAAGCATAAAGAAGATTAATTTCTCTGTATCATTCAATGATGAAGTATACAGCTCTATAGGATTTGATAACGGTGACATAAAAATAATGGTGTCTTTAAAGAAATACAGAGATGTTATATCTGAAAGGCACATCAGAGCTATAACCTTTTTCTTCTCATCATGCCGGCATGCTTTTGACAGCGTAAAAAAGATGCACTGAGCAGATGAAGAGGGATTTCTTTGTCTGCAGGGGGAACGTTCTTCAATAATTATAACTTCTTTTAAGTAACTCCTTGGAAATAACATCTCTGAAATGAGACTGTGGGGTTGCTTTAGCCAGGGCACATATCTGGGAGTGATTCATTCAGACGCTGTTTAAAATGGCTTCTCTTGAAGTCTGCAGTTCGGCTTTGTTGACAATGACAACCCATAAAATGCTGGGACGGACTGTAGCATTTTAAGAAAATGTTTTGCCCTTACACCTGCCAGGACGTTTGGGGCCCTGTTCCCTTTCTCCAGGATGCCTGTAACTTCCATAGATAATCAATAGGAATTGCTTGTATCCTGTTCTAGAAAAATAAGGCCTGTGAGCTAGTCTCTTAAAACGTGTTGTCTGAAGAACAGTATATAAATACCACCAGGTTTTTTCAGTGGTGGTAGATGTTTTTCTTTCTCTTATGTAGACCTTACATGGTTGACCTTACGTACTAAAGGTCTGGTTCTGCATCATTTTAAGCCAGCGGGGGATTTAACTTTCATTTCATTGTGGGAAAAACGGGCCTTACAGAGAAAAGGTGTGTGACTTTGAATGGAAACACATACCTTTCCTCCCTGGTTGTAAGGTGGGAAAACAGGGTTTATAAGACTTTTCATTTATTATAAATGTGCTTTGGAGGTGTTTATATTAGTGTCATAGCAAGGTGTGCATTATAAAGATTTTTAAAAGAAGCTGCGTATCCAAGCTCCACATAGATTTAATAATCATAAGGTCCCAGAGCATAATTGTTTCTCTGTATTGCAATAGAAAGCATTCCAGTGACTTTCTCCATCTGAAATCAGGAGAGATAAACAGTGTGCCTCTACAAAAGTATAAATATTTTTCTCCAAGACATTCAGACTTTGACATGCTGTTGAGAGTTGTTTTTCTTTTTTTCTGCTGTGAGGCGGCCTGCGTATTCAAAACATTTTCAGGCTTGACGTGTAGTTTTAGCTAAGGGTGGGTGTATCTTGCAGAGCTTGAGGTTTGGTTAACACTGCCAACTATTTCTGGGTTCACACGGTTCATTCGTCTACTTGAAGCCTGAAAAAACACTTCTCCTGTGTTTCATTTGTGGAGTTTTTCCTCTTTTCAGTTTGTTTTTGTTTGTTCTGTTTCTTGTTTTGAATTAGGATTTCTGCTCTGTGCTTGAGTTGGAACATCACCTTATGAAAGATCGCGTGTGTTTTGTAATGTGCAGCTTGTGGTGCCTCTCCAGTCTCACTCCTGGAGCCAAGGATGGGCAGCTCAATAATAAATATTACGGAATTCTTTAGTGAGACTGTCATATGTGAACAGCAATGTCTGGTGATCTTGAACTTCCCATCAAATAATGTCATTTCAGCGCTCGGGTTACTTTAAGCCCACATGCGAATGGGAGTTAGAGTTGCCGTGGCAGGTAGTGGTGACTGTACCGAATAAACACACACACCCACACACAAAACCACACCCACACCCGCCCACCCACCCCACCCCACACACACAAACACACCCACCCACCCATGCGGAACGCTGGTTTGGACTTCTGTCCATGTGGAGGGAAACGCAGTAAAGTTCATATTTTGTCCAACTTTGTTCTCCTAATAGCTGAGTGCATTTGAAATGAGATCAGGTAAGTTTACCTTCTCTAAGTTTCAAAGCTTCTGAGAAGCTGGGATGAACATCTGAGAAATTGCGGAGTGATTTTTACGTTTTTCTAATCTTGTCTGTTTACTACAGATAACCAAGTTTCAGTCAGTTTCTCCTGCACTGCCTGAATAGGCTATTCAGCTCAAATTACATGTGCCCTCCCCCCCCCCCAAAAAAAAAACGTTTTTCCCCTGTCTAATCACCCTCACAGTTTAAAAAATGTGATTTATTTCTGATTTTAAAACACTACCTTAAGACTCCAGCTGTTGGTTCTAGCTATGCCTTTTTCCAGGTAGCCAAAGGCCCTCTTACTAGCCATTATTTTGTCTCATTCAGAGCATTCGTACATACATATCTGTATGTAGATATATACTTATACTCTGCTTATAATCAAGTCACCTCCTGGTCCTGTTTTCAACAAACCAAGCTCTCAGTATTCTTCAGGTCTCCCCAAAAGGCTTTCTCTGCAGCCGTGAGCAGTTGCATTATTGTGCTGTTCCTCTCAGTTGCTCTTTACTTCTGCTCACTGTTTCCTGTTTATAAATCCCATGATTGTACTTTTTTTTTTTTTTTTTTTTTTTGCCATAAGGTTACCCTTGAACGCCATCCTGATGTGGCACATTTTTGTTTCGTTGGCCATCCTGCCAGAATAACTACTTTCCAGTTTTCAGTCTCTTTGTTTTTTCTGGGTTTTTTTGTGTCTGGGGTATTTTTTTTTTCCTCTTTTCTCTTTTTTTCGCATTAGTTGTTTGTCCGGTCTGGCTTCCTGGTTCCTAGAAACACCACCTTTCTTGTAGGCCTGCGTTAGGAAATGTGTATTACCACAGGGGGCCAGGTGAACCCTGGCACCCCTCCCCTGCCATTCAGTCTGCTTTGTTACGCTCTCTCATGTAAGAAACGGGCTCTATTGTGGTACACGGTTGGGCTGGTTTTTCCTCAGGAACGTTACTGGGTATGTGGTGGGGGTTACACGAAGTAAACGTAAGAACTAATGTATCAGAAGGTATGCCTTATTCTGCGTTGAGTCACTGTTCAGTTGGGTTGCTCTCTCCTGTGCTTTAGTGGAGCCAGAGAGTGGGACTTGCAGACTAGAGCATGGGTTTGTTGGGGAAAGCAGAGCTGCGTTCCCGGCTCTGCTATTGATTTTTCTATATGGCTTGCACACCTCGCCCCGCTCTCAGCGGATATTTACCTGCTGCACGACAGCCACTGGAGAGAGAAGATGATGGTGTTACAGCTGCAGAGAATAACATCCAGCCTTTCAGTGGGATCAGAAGCAATCGTTTCTAGACAGGGTAAAATGCAGAAAAGCAGAATCCATGATGCTAGCCAGGTTAGTTCAGCTTGCTGGTATTGCTAAAGGCTGGCGTAGGGAGAGCTCAGTGGCTGGGATGGTAGAGAGAGAATTTTAGCTGCTTCCACACATTCTCTTGCTGTGTGAGTCAGGGCTCAGGCTGGTTATTTACTTAGACTAAACAGTAGCAGACAAGGTTAATCATCCCTACCCTAGACTAAAGAGCTGACAGTTGAATCAGTCAGAGGAGTATTAGCTAACACCAAGATACCTCACTTGGGCAAAAAAAGCCCAAAACAAAAGAAAAAAACCTAGCAGTCTACTTAACCAAACCCTCCGCTGCCCCAAAACAGCTTTTTTTTTAGGTGGCTTGTTCTCAGTGTTGTCTCAATTGTTCTTAAAAAAAGTCAGAATAACAGGAAGAGAGACATAATTATCATATAAACCAAACTGTTACTGAACGTTTGTCTTTAGAAAACCCGGACACCATAGTTAAAAAGGAGCTTGTTGCCTTCCAGACCTTTTCCATGATGTAGAAAGAGGCCCTGGGAGTTTTATTTTACTCTAAAAGCGCTTACATTCTCTGAAGTTGATGTTCTTAAAAATGATTTTAACCTGGTTTGCATTGGTGTAGGTAGTTTAACTATATCAGCTTGAAATCCAATTTTAGTTAAGCTTATGTCTGTTCATAATGTAGGAAAGACCTAACATTTATCTTCTGCTTGCTTGATTTTATTATTTTTTTGTTGTTGTTAGATGTTTGAAGTGTTGTTTACCCTAAGGGACTGTAGGGACAGCTGGAGAATTGCACATCTAACAGTGTTAGAGGCTAATGAAATAAAACTTGATTTCTTGAGAAAGGAGGTGAATTTTATTATCCGAATAATATGGTTTTGCCCTGATTTTTGTCTGATTTATAGTAGTTTTACCTTTTTGATTTCAGTGTGTAGAACAGGCCCCCGGTTTTAAGTGGTTTTTAACCACACTACCTGAAAATGAAGGCCAAAGATTCAGCAGCTCTGCCCCATCCTCAGGATGGAAGCTTTCCCTGACAAGGTTCTTGAGCAAACAAGATCTCTCCAGCAAAAACAAGAGAGACTTTATTAGTCCTGTTTATGTCTGAGGTAAAATGAAGTAAGACATGTCCCACTCTACCTCGAGGTGTCTGTTGGATTTTTGTTTCTTTATTTAATTCAGAAAGTCACTGGCATTTGGGTTTTTAATAGCTCATAAACAGACAGAGGCTACAAATCTTCCCCCCTCATTGGCGTATGGCCTTGACCGGGCTGGGGGCAGTGAAGAAACCTTCTGCAGTTGGGTTGGGTGGCATTTTGAGGGAAGCAGCTGACACTGCGCTGCATGTTCCCCTTCCTTTCCTTCCTCTGCTCCTCGTGGCTCAGCACGCAGAAAGTGACTTCTTTCCCGTTCCCCCTGGACCCAGGAGACATGCTGGACCCATAGAAGCGTGTGGTTTTTTCCAAGAGTTAGGAAGGCGTAAAGGGAAGGGTTACCTGAACTGAGAAATAATGACATTTCAGTATTTCTTTGTAGTTTTCTGAATGATTTCGTTATCACTGATTAAAAACAAACGAGGGCTAATTCTACGTGAAAGCTAGACTGCCACTTTTGCAGAACGTACAAAGACTTGTGGTATCAGTCATCCCTGTGATGCTAACATGAGGTGACAAAGAAGGTGGTTCAGGCTCATAGCTACAGCTTACACTGAGCGTAATGACTGAAGCCTTTTTACTTCCTGGGAAAGTCTTTAAGATGGCAGCAACTAGAAAAAGTGTTGGCCAACATGCCACTATTAATCAAACCTATCCATCCCCTATATGGAAAAGTATGCTCAAAGGTATGGAATGGCTTCCATATGAGGAGTGGCTGAGTAAGACAGCGGTCATTCGACTTGGAAAAGAGAGGACTAAGGGCACATCTTGTAAAGGTCTACAAAACTCCCATAAAAATCTAATGGCACCGGGGGACGTTCAGCAATTTTGGAGGGTTTGGCAATGTGTCGGTGATACTCTGCCTCAGATTTGGCTTGTTTCATTCTGCTGCTGTGTTCCTGGCCCTCTGTCTGTGGTTTGGTTTACTTGTCCTTTTGTTTTTTACCATTTATTTTCACTGTTTTCTTTCTTTTGCTCCATTTTAATTCATTGTTCTTATCCGTTATTTTTAATCCCACCCCCCTGCACAGAGTGATAAAAGCAGTTAGTGTTTTTGCGCCTCTGGGGAAGTTTTATCTGAGTGAGGAAAAAGGAAATCCCCTGAAGTAGTTTTACAAAGTTCCTGGATTGCTGCTCCAAACCTATTTCTTGCCCAGCTAATTCAGGGTCACTTGAACTGGAACACACCCAGCAACGTTGCTTAAAACCACACCAGATGTTCTGTGCTGTTTTCGAGCTCTTTACTCCTTCAGTCATCTGTGCTTTCTAAATCGCAAACCGCTCTGGCCCACACGTTGCCACCAGAGTTGTAGTATGTGGCTTCAACCGGAGTTGTCTTGGTCTCTTGGTTTGGGGATTTCCTCTGTTGGATTCGTAGGCAAGGGTGTCCGAGGCCTGCTCCTGTGAAGCTTCATCTTCTCTGGAGAAAAACAGGTGCCCTGTAAGGCGGCTCTGGCTAGCAGGTTTGACGGTGCAGAAGGAGGATGTGCACAGTCGTGCCTCTCCAAGCAGCCGTCGGTGTCACTACGTCCCCTTTCCTCCAGCCTGCAGCCCGTGCTGCTCAGTCCTCCGGTCAGCGTGAAAGAGGAGGTTGCAGGGAAGCTAAGGCAGCCTCGAGCTGCCCCTGCGTGATAATTCGGGTGCCGGGGTGGAAGACCTTCAGCAGGAGCTCTGCTATAACTGGTGGGGTGACCAGCTGCACCTAGGAGGTGCTGGGGGAGATGGGGAAGGTGCAGGAGAAATCAAGGGCCAGAGCAGCACCGCGGCAGGGGCTCTGCGTTCCCCCGGGGGCCCTCACCAGCCCCCGAGTGCTGCAGTGCCTTTGAAGCTGCTCAGACTTGCGCTGGGAGCTGATGTAGTCCCAGTCATGGGGACCGGTGATGAGAACCGGTAATTAAGAAACCCTCATCTGGTCCCCATCTACTTCCTTTAATGAATAGTTTTCAACCAGAGTTGTAGAGGAAGCCTCTTGGGTTTAAGAGGTATTTTCAGCTGTGTTAAAAGGGGTTGAAACATCATTTTCGAACTCGGGCATTTCAGTGGAAATGAGATTTTCACATACATGTCTTTCTCTCCCTTTCTTTTTTTCCTTTTTTAATGGCTTAGAAAGTTCCTACTGATGCTTTACTCACCAGGGTCAGATGTTGTTGATTCTGTGTCTGGCACTAATATTTTTTTAACGCTTTCTCTGACTTTGTGAGTAAATGGGCAGGATTTGTCACTACATCAAAAAAAATCACTGATTCTGTCTCAAATGTAGATTAAAAGCTGTAATTAATCTGCATAGGAATGGCTAAATTTTTTCTGTTTCTAGTCTCATGCTTGCTTCCTAATTTTCTGTGTGTTTTCAATATTCTTTGTTCATGAAGTTTGCAAAACACAAGCAGCACGTAGCTCTATTAGCAGGACGTAATTCCATATAGGTTATTTAATTATGCAAACAACAGCTTCACTTACTTCCAGTGTCGTTGATTTGTTTCCCTCGTTTTATCTTTGAGTATTCCAGGCATCTTTGCGCACCTGTAGGCTGCATTTCCACCAGACGTGTTCATGTATTGTCAAGGTGTGGGATTAAAGTTTGGAAGAAGGAATTCCAGGTCCCTGCTGCAGCTAGCTGTGCTAGAGGTAGCCGGCCTGGTGTTTGCAGTGGGAAGCTGTGCTTCTCGCCAGGTTGCACCAACTCGCGGCCCTCCTGGCCACCGGCACTTCCCCGTGCCGGGTGTCGCAGGAGCAGTCACAAGCAGCGAGGGCTATTGCCTTCCTAAACCACTCGAGTGTGATCAGCCGACTGTTTCTATGCCTTATTCTCTGCAAGCACCCCAATTCACCCAAATACGGGCTTACCTGGGTAGGGATCTGTAGTTTGAAGGGAAGAAGGTTTAAAGCAGGGGTGCAGTGACAAAGTCGGCACGCGTGTCCCTATGCAGGGAGCGGACAACGACAGCACCCACCAGCTCTGGCCAAATTGCCCTGCTAGCAGAGGGAAGGGCGCTTCGGGCAGGCAGGGCTGTGCTGAACCCTGCCTCTGTTTCCAAGGGAGACTTGAGCAGCTCCAGCTGTTCTGCTTATTCATCCTGCCTTTTTGGAGGAGTATCGGTGCTGCTTTCCTGTCGGGCATGAGGCTGGGATTTAGATGCTCTGCCCTTATCTTTCCAGAACCTTCATCCAGTTGTTCAACACACTTGCTCTAGTTTCCCCATTTGTAAATGAAGATATATTTATGCCTGTTCCAAGAGCGCCAGGCACAGCAGCTGGCTTGTGTTTGCATTGTGCTCTACCCTGACTACGTAAGATGCTATTTAAGACATATTTTCTTTTGGCACAATTCCACTGAAGACAGCAAAGCAGCTTCTGCTTTAGACAGTGGGTGTGTTTTGCCACAACTCTGAAAAGGTTGTGTTTTACTAATAAATTAACCCCGTGGCATATTTTGCTATGAGTTGGAGCATATCCTAGCTGTAAGGCCTGCATGAAGGAGTCTGTCTGGCCACCTTGTACATGAAAGAAATCACAAAGCATTGCAGTGCAAATTCCAGAACAGAGGAGTTATAACAAGTGGCATAGGCCATTAACAGTATACATTGTTTAGAAACCAAGGGAGGTTTTTAGAGAGGTCTCCAGTACAAACAATTAATGGTTATAGTGAAGTACTATCCTGGCTAAGATAACAAGTCTCGAAAATCTGTGCTTGGGTTGGGTTGGTGTCTGAGGAAACCTCTCGGAGAACCGCCTGTTTTCTGTAATTAAGTATGAATAAGTAACACCACGTTCGTCCATTAGCGTTGGTTAGTTCAGCAGACGGATGAGCTGACACTGTGGGAACCAAGCCCAGGAAAAATGCAGCTATCGTGCTGAATTTGATTTTGTGAGTTTTGTAGCTTTTCACTTCTTTTTCCTTCACTGCAGTTTCTGCATAAAATCAGAGGAAGTCGATATGTTCTGAGCTCTTACAGCCTTGGCAAGATCAGCATTGATTACAAAAACATGAAGAGAAATTTCTTTGTCCCAAAACAGTAATACACAGTGGCTGAGACTGCTTTTCACAGGAAAGATAGCAGCCAGAAGCATCTTGCCTCTCCTGGTTTTAGCATCGAAAGAAATGAACCGAGAACAGCTCTGCTGGAGGTTATTGTTGTTCCCTTCAGGACCAAATAGAAAACTTTTATATCCGTTACTTAAATACTGTAGCCAGTCATTAACATCAGTAGGTCTTTTTTCTTTACAGTCACTTAATTATTCTACTAGATATTTGTGCTTCTGCAATGAAAAGTGTTTTGTGACAATAAGGTTGTCTAAGGAAAAAAAAAAAAAGTTTGCGTAAAAGAGTTTCCTTTTTTTACAAATGGGAAAAGTGCTGTAGGGAAAAGGTGTCGCTCCTCTCCCTGTGGCTGCTGCATTTGCCTTTTAAGGAAACCTGATTTACAGTTAAATGTTTTGGAAGATGGGCAAAGGACCAAGGCGAGTGCTAACAGTGCCAAGGAGAAGCGGGAAATGAGGGAGAGGATAAGTTGAAGGAAATATCTCTCTGCTTTTAAACAGAGAAGGAAAACAAATGGGAAATGTGGGTGGCGGGGGGGGGGGCGGG
>JAVKLA010000007.1:19869550-19895591 GCA_034782735.1 Sagittarius serpentarius | reverse complement strand
CCCCCCCCCCCCGCCCCCCCCAGAGGAAAGCACCTGCGTCATTGCGAAGCAAGGGATCTAGAGTAAAAAAGAAGAAAGATTATATGGTGAAAACTCATGTTCTGATAACTTCAGTAGCTTGATAGCCACAAAAATGAGGCTACGTGCTGCTATGCTGTCTTTTGCTTCTGGCCTTCTTCCCCTGCGCTTTTTTTTCCTCTCAGGCTTGGGCACCCTCAAAGGGGATTAGCTCTGCCTGCCTGGTGTGTCTCAGTTTTAGCAGCGGGGACAGAGGATGGTCATGCTGCTGCTTTCCTTTCCCAGCTGGCAGCTCTCCTCCTCCACCCAGCCGTGTGCGAGGGCAGAGGGGGGCCGCTGCGTGGGGGGCAGCTAGGGGCAGGCAGTGCCGCGGGCCCCACAAGCGGGTAGGCAAAGACTTCTGCATCCCGCTCTGCAGCCTTCCCTCGCTGTAGGGTGCAATCCTGCCCAAAAGCTCACCGATCCCTTGCCCTTGGTGATGGGGATACCTTTCTGGGGTGGGCACTGAGAGAAGAGGTGCATGGGGTCCATCTGCAGAACCCATCAGCGTAGCGGGGCGGGGGGGGGGGGATGCAGTCTGTCTTGCCAGGCCAGCAGCTGCATCTCCCTCCCGTCTTACTACTGCTTTCCTCTGCTTTGTGCCTGTGTTCGTACCCCCGTGGTGGCAGCTGAACACTTGATGCTCACGTATATGATGCACAGCTCTGAGCCACTGAGCCACCCTCCTGCCTCCACGTCGGAAACCCACCCTCCTGCCTTGGGTCAAGCCCTAACTGGGGCTTTGAGGAGCAAGAAGCACCAGCTGTCTCTGCCCCGGTCCTTTCTTGTTCGTCACCGGTCGCAGAAACAGGTATGGTTTCCCCACTCTGGCTCAGAGAGGGACTTTTTGGCATAATCAGACCTCTGACTTTGGCCCAGGTTTTTCGCTGTTGTGACTTGACTTAATCTTTCTTCTCTTCAGGGCGGATACAACTCTCAGTTCCCAGTTAATGTAAAAGCAAGCCTGTGGTTTGAGACCAAAGGTCCGTCTGTCCCAGCGTTGTCTTTCTCGTAATGGCAAACAGCAGCTGCTCGGGGAAGAGTGTAAGCGCGGGGTGAATGTTTAGTCCTGCCTCCCCAGAATCGCTTTCCCAGCCTCCAGCAGTTTGTGGTCCCTGCGTGTCTTTTGTACTTGGTGGCTCTCTGATGGTTTGAACACCAAGATCCTGGTTTTTAACCCCTTTTTTTCTCATGTGAGGCCCTTCCTATTTTATTCAGAGCTGCCTTTTTTGCTTCAGAGTCTTTGGTGAGGAACCTCACTGAATAACTTTGGACAGCCAGAACTGTAGTTGCCCATATCTGTTATGAAACCTCATTAGAAATTGGTGTCCTTTCTAGCCCTCTGGCACTGAGACATTTTATGCAAGAGATTATAGATGACAGTTTGTGGTCATTTCACCTATGATATATGATGTATTGACTATGTATTACTGTTACTTACTATACATTGCTCTTCTTTTTGCCATTTTTTTTCCTATAGTCTCTTTTACTGATACTTCAATTTGAGACCAATGCCCTAAATGCCCCATAATGGAGAGTTCCTGCAGGGAACAGTCCTTTTACCCTGTTTGATTTCTTTACCGGTAACGCTTCCCGGTTGGCCTACGTAAGAGTCTAGGATGTTGTTTAAACAATACTACGATGCTGCTTCTCTGAAATGGGTGAAGCTCAGAAATCCACTTTTCTAGAATACTGCTTTGGTTTCCAAAAGTAATTTTTGAGTTCACCAAAATATAATTTAAGCCTGTGTTTATTTTCAAAGGAGAAAAACAGGTAACAGCTGATACTCTGGTCAATTTGTAATTGTACCGTACAGAACAGAAGAACTGAGATTGAACTCTCATTGGATGGTCTTAAAGACTTTGGAACCCGTGTTGTAACTATGAAAGTATTAGAACAATTTACATGGCACTGACATTCAGTTGAAATGCCATCTGATTAACCTATATACCATTTCCCATGTAATTTCATTGCAAAGAAACCAAACGCGACTATAAAGCAATAGTATTTTCAAAGAGAACAAGGTCTGTAGCAAAAGGTAGTCTCTTCTAATGGCCCAACAGACCATTCTCGGTTATAGCTTGCTTAGACAATCACAACTACACCACCGTCACCATGGATTCCTTTTCATTCTCTTCAGTACTAATTTTTCAGCTGAGCTGCCATTCTGGAGAAAAAAAAACCCAGTAGCGTTCTTTAAAAAAATGATGTCTGTGCTTTGCTCCAAATTTGCTTTAAAACGTCACACATCATCCAGATCATACCGTAAAATCCATTCACACAGACGCAGGCAGCAGCAGGAGCTACGGCAGGAAAGCCCTCGCAGGGCTGGCAGCACAGTGAGTCCTCGTGCGGGGCGAGCGCTGCTGAGCCCGCAGGAAGCGCCGCGGCCGAATTGGCTCACGCTGCGTGGGGCTGGCAGGACCCACGGCCCACGGGCTGAGCCCGGGGAGGGTGCTCCAGAGCTGGGCACGGGCAGGCTGGCGAATCGTTTAGAGCCGCGTTTTGTTTTGCTTTCTTCCAGTAGTTGCTAGTTACTGAAATTGTTTCCTAAAAATGAAGTTATTTCTTCACGAAGTAGAGGAAGAATTGCCTAGGTTCTTGCACCCTCCTGCGAGGTTTCCATTCCTGGGCTCTGAGCAGGACTGAACACTGTCTGTTTTATCAGGGCAGTTTCTGAACTCTAGAATAGTGTTTGAGTTTTCAGTTACCAAATCTGTAAAAGGAAATACTTTAGTACTTGATTTTGATGTACAGCATAAGAGAAATCCTTGTTTACATCTTGATAGGGTATCTTGGAGAAGACTCTATATGCCTCCCAAATTGGAATTCTATTCAGAGAATTCAATTAGTTGTTTCTCTGACTGACTTCTGGCGGTTGCCAAGCATGAAGAATTAAATCGTCTCTCCTATGATGTGTCAGAAACATACCACTTCTTAGAGCCTCCATCAAAAACTGACAAAGTGTTAAAGCAGCAGCCCGCCGCTGCTCGGCCTGCCTGCTAACGAGGAGAACGGGACCATTTTCAGTATCACCCCTGAAGCTCCCAGAGCAGAATCAAGAAATACCACACGTTTGTCAGCACAGCCCGTGGCCGAGGTGGAGAGTTTACGTACATCTGACTGTAAAATCTGTTCGTTTCTTCTACAAAAGCCACTGTTACAGAGCTGAAGTCTTTCTTTTCCTCTGCCACCAATTAATAGATTGTTACACTTGACAAAGTCGGCAATTTTGCATAAAAGCATCCCAGCTGAAATGTATTTCCATAGCCAAGTACTGTGTGGAGGAGGAAGGTTTGGAGAGGGCCTCCCAGGTCTTTTTCCAAAGTGCGCATCTTGCTGTTGAAAACGCCCTCTGACTTCGTCGCTGCTTTGCTGCGCCGTCGTCCGCCGCCACGTGTAGGTGTGGGAGGGCGGCTGGGGCCTGGTGCAGACTTGCTCTCCATCTCCCCTCGCTCCACGGTTCCGCCTGCCGTTAGCAGTTCCTTAGGAGGCGGGACTCCTTCTCCTGCAGGCTGGGGTGAGGAAGAGCCCAGGATGACCCACGCAGGGAGGTGTCGTGCTGGGGGGATTTCCTACATCAAGAACTATTAATTCCAGAGCAACTCTTTGTAAGTGAACAAAGTAGCCCCAGCTCGGTGTGGCTGTTGTGCCATCGATGGATTAGCCGCAGGGCTACAAGTTTGGCCCGGCGAGTGGGGAAACAAGCTGAGCTTGTCCTCAGCTCTCCAGCACGGCCCCTCTGGAGCCAGCAATGCCCGGGCCTCTCCAGCGCCCGCCGATACCCGTGCCGACAGCTCGCCTGCGTAATGCCATGGGATGCAGAACCCAGAAGCAGAATAGCACATTTTCTCCACCCAGAAATATTTGATGAGGCGAATACGCTTCAGCAAGTTGAAGTGACTAAAATCATCCCACATGCCTGTAAGTTCTACCTTACTTGTTTTGTTATTGGCTCATAAGGAGAGAGCACTGATATGTTAAATACTTCCTAAGCCAAAAAAGAAGAAAAAAATCCGTTCCCTGCAGCCTGAATACCTTTGATTTATGAATCTCGGATTCATCCTGACAGCTACTTAAAAATTCATGTCAAACTCCGCATTAATCTTGGCCGGCAAAAGAAAAGAAATGTTGGGTAACAAGAGTTCCACAAAATGCAGTTACTGTTGTGGGTGTGTTTAATGAAAGGCACTGTTAGTATTTAACTCAGCAGAGAAGCTTCAGTACCCGTCACCGGCTGTTTTCTCTTTTTTGAAGTCTGTTGAAGAAATGTGTACTTGGGCGTAGAAATGCGTCTGTAAGATTTCATTATTTCCCTTCTTTAATGTGTGTAGTTCTCATGTATGTCAGAGCTTCTCATGTGTCATTGGATACTGGAACTGAGATAATACAAACATTTTGTTGTGTAAGGGAGGAAAGGGAAAGAAATTACTTTCTCTTTCTTTTTTTTTTTTTTTTGTTTTCTTGCCCATATTGAGAATATTTGAGAATAAAAACTTAATGACTTGATTGATCTCTATAGTGCCTTGGAGAAATTATTGTAAACTCAATGAAATGTGTAAAAAACATTCCTGATTATTATTTGTTGCTGATTTGGTTATTTTTTCCCAAGAATGCTTCATTACAAATGGTGATGTTTCCCAAGAAAATAACCAGATAGCCTGGAATTTGAATATATTAAGGGTTTGAATAAATAAAAGCAGCTGCTTTCCTCTTGCAATAGCTGCATCTTCTACTTCACATTTCTAAACACAATTTTGCTTCACGTATATCCATGGCGACTTCATTAGTATCTTGTGTTTTTTGAAGTGTCTTAAAAGGCCCTAGGCCCAAGGTGGCAGTAGGCCACCCTGGCAGAGCTGTAAGGAGGCGAGAGCAGAGAAGGGAGGCGTGTGGCTGCCCTCCTATTCAAAAGCAGTTATGTTTCCACCGTGAACTGAAGGCAGAAAGCGGCCCTGTAGCTTAATCAGAAAGGGCAGGTGACGAAAAACAGGAAATGAGGTTAAATTTATGCAGGAGATCACAATTTTTTTCTCCCTCTCTTTTATTGCTTTACTGTTAAAGGTACATATGACATTACTGTGGGGCGCTTGTTTTGTTATTGCAAAAATATTAATTTCGTAACTGAACAATTGATTGTGGTTCTTTATTTGCAACATGTCATATCTAGCCGGTGCCCACTATTTACAGTTCTCCAGAAATATACTAAGCTATATTCAGTTGAATTAAACATAACTAAACATGTTGTTAAAGTTTTTAAAGAAATTTAAGATTCAAGATAATTAAACAGTTAAGATACTACCTATATTTTCTACTGAAAATGCTTTTGTCTGTATCTCCCATTTGTATAGGCTTTCAGGTAACATCATTCATACAGCGTCCCAGCTTGTACTGAAGATGATGTTAGAGGTCCATACTGGACAAGTGAGTGGGTCAGAATGGTGGCTTTTGAGAGGAGTTGATGAAGTTCATTTCGAGTATTTTTGGCTGTGGGATTTTTCACTATGGGTTCTTTTTGGCTGCGTGTGAGATGGTTGCTTTGGTTTTGTTGCAGAGTGATTTTAAAATTTTTATTTTCTTTAAAGAAAGGGAAAAGAACAAAGGCAGGCATGTGGACAGCTAAGCACTGCTCCGGAAAATTTGTCTTACTGACTGCAGGAAAATTACTGGCATGGCATCAGTGCCCTTCTCAGCCACTTTGCGACTTGGCAAATTCTCCCTAGGCTGTTAGGGTAATGTTTGCATTAGCCTTTGGTAATAAACAGGTATCAGAAGAGTTGCAAAGGTAGATTTATCCTGGCTGCTGAAGGTGGGCTCTTACTAGGCAAATAAAGGGAAATAGCTGAAAATGATTGATGCTTTGTGGAAGAGTGTCAGCGGAAAAGTTAAGTTTCCTATCGTGGATATCTAGAACGCTTGACTCAGCCAAACTATTGATTTCCCCCCGTTCGCTGACTGGCCTGTTCGTAACCAGGAAAGTGTTATCGTGGAAAGTCTCATGAGAGGAAGAGTGGTAGTGTTTGCACTTCTACTCCAAGACTTGGGAGAGGAGGGTTCAGTTCCCAGCTTTGTAGCGGATTTCGTGTGTGAGTAACAACAGTCTGTCACAGCTATTTCAGTACCTCCAGTTGATCCAGGCAGCCAGCAGAACTTGATAAAGTTTCCGCCACGGTTAGCATTTTCCATTGAATGCCACCCACCTGTCTGCTTTACTGTATCCAAAATCCTGCTGGACACCTCCTGGTCTTTAGCACCTACATACCTTTGAAAACCTGGTTTGTACCTCCCAGGGGGTTTTGGTGGAGAAATGGCTGAGCTGGACCATGAGGACCAGGGCACAGTGCTGCACCAGTGAAGCTCAGGTTGGGTATTGGCTTGGGGAGGGATGCTGTTAGAAAGGCAAGTCGCCCTCTCACGTCCGCATTCATGGCCGAGCGATCCCTTCCCACCTCCGCGGAATGTCTCAAGGCAGGCAGCACTTTGTCCTCCTGCCACAGTCAAAATACAGGTAGCCGTGGGCTTAAGAACAAGCTGGGCTGGTTTCCTGGGATTTCAGCCGAAATTCTGAAACTGCACAGCAGCATCGTCTCTCTGACTTGAGGCACCCCCAGTTCGTACCTTTCTTTCTAAATGCCAGTTTGTGTCATCTCATATGCTGTCTTTCTAGCAGGTTTCTACTTTAAAATACGTCCTGTTTGTCCTTAGCCACTTAGTGCAATTCAGGATTTGACTACTGCAAAACACAGCTTAGGTGTAAAAATGGTCTACGTACTTGTTCTGCGGACTGGAAGAATAGAATATCCCTAGCATTAAACCATAAAGAAGTGATAGTTTATTTATAAATATATGGTTATATATAAAAATATATACAGATAGGTGGAAGGCCTGTTTCATAGGGTCGTGGCTTCAGAAAGGTTGACAGGACTGTGGAAAGTCCCTGCCCCATCCCGTTACTGGACACCCCTTTGCCGCCTTGGCTGTGCTGACTTGCGTCCTCGTGGGGCCGCGCTGCAGACTGCGTCAGGGGCCGATCTGGGCTGCAGTAGGGTTTTTTGTGGAAAGAAACGGTGCTCTTGACTTTAAACTTGCATCAATCGGTGAGCCCAGCTCCCAGCAGGAGCTCCCAAACGCCTGCGTGGGCTCAGGCCGTGGGCAGCCTCCGGCGGCACGGGGGAGCTGGGAACGTGTCAAGCTGCTCTTGTCCCTGCCGGCTTCTCCTCTTGCTGGCCCCGGGTGAGGGCAGTGATGCTTTGGCACCTTCAGGCTATAAAACCATTTGGGGATCTGTGATTGAAAGTATTTCTGGTCTGAATGTGGGATTTGGAGGTGCTTCCCTGACAGACTCATGACCCTGCAAAATGGGCTGTGATAAATGTATATGCAGTGTTGGACAGAAGGATGCTGGCTGCAGCATGTCTCCCTTTCTGCAGCGCTTACAGCAATTTTGTCTAGATAAGCCTCAGTAGTGCTGGAAATCTGTGTTAATGTCAACCCATGAAACGCATTTTGCATATCTCACCGAGATTAGTTTATAGAAACACAGTGTGTAACTGGTTCCAGTTGAAACCTTCACCAGATCCATCTGACTTACTTCTTGGTGAAAACCAGCAGGGGAAAAGGGAGCTTTGGGGGAGCTTTTTTGTTACAGTTTTGCCTTTTCTTTTCTTTTCTTTTTTTTTTTTTTTTTTTGGCCTTGCCACATCCTCTTATCATTTTATTATCTGGTGTTATCTTATCATGTGGCAATCACTTGTTTTACTTAAGGTTTCTTTTCTCTCTCTCCTGTCTGCCAGGCCTAGAAGATGTTGTAGCAATAATGATTCCTGAACCCAAAGGAAAAGAGATAGTGAGCCTCCTGGAGAGGAACATTACTGTGATGATGTACATAACCATCGGGACACGCAACTTGCAGAAGTACGTCAGCCGGACCTCTGTGGTGTTCGTCTCCATCTCCTTCATTGTGCTGATGATCATCTCGCTGGCGTGGCTGGTCTTCTATTACATCCAGCGGTTCCGCTACGCAAATGCCAGAGACAGAAATCAGGTGCGCAGTGCTGGAATGGCTGTTTGTGTTTCCAAAACATCACTGTGGGATTCAGCTAGAAAGTAAAAGTTGACGAAATTGTGAATGTGTGGTAAAAAAGACAAACCAAAACAAAAAAAAACCAAGAAAGTGAAAATAATGGAGTTATAAAAATGCCTGTGTTTGGGAAAAGCCAAGACTTCTGTCAATACAGATGGGATTCAGGAAAAAAGAAATTAATAAATGTAGTGTGTGTATATTACACATTTTTTCTCCCATGCAAAACACACAAGAAATAGACAGAAAGTTGGTAATGTTTATTAGTGAAAAGATTGCCGTGGTACATAGACATGGACATGTATGTAACTAATGACCCTTGAGATGAAAATGATGACTAAAATATCGTGAGGTATGTGAATGTCTGTGTGTGAAACAAGGGTTCATGATACGTGAAGAAAGAAAAAAAGAAGAGAAAGCATTTAGAAGGGTCTTGGGCTTGAAAGGCAAACATGTTCCTGGTCATTTGACAATGGTCACTGAACATGGAAGTGCTGCAGTGATAGCCACCAATGTTATTAAACCATTGCTTTTGGTTTTGGCATCTTGTCCAAACCCCCTGAAAAAGATCCAAAACCTCTAGAGCTGGAGAGAAGTCAAGAGCAGTGGGAATGAGCCCTAGGTCCTGAGGCCCTCTGGATTTATGAAGCACTGTGCATCTTTATGGTAGTTCAGCAATGAATAATAATAGCAATGATAATAATAAATTTAATCTTTTCTTGTCTGGATGCAGCTATCAGCATCAGCAGAACTGTGAAGCTGAGGCTTCTACATTTCATTCTAATGGTACAGTAGAAAATGTTATCAGTGTATGAAATCTGAGGAGATAACCATTTTACTGCAGGGGAAAAAAATGCACTGTAATTCAGAGATGTTTCTGAACCCTTAATAAATTACTGACAGGGCAGGGGGAGGGTTGCCTTGCTTGCTCTGCAGAAAAAGTAAAACTGAGAGTGTTAATAATCATCCTGTAGAGAAAAATACTGCCACACACTCCGTAACGTATACTTAATGTATAGGTATCCCTCACCCTCCCTGTTGAAATTCAGGCATCCTCTGAGATAGACGGCAGCTGATCTGCTGTATTTACAGACAGAAAGAATATATTTTCCTTTTAAATACACAGTATGAAATTTTGGATAGCAAGAATGAGACTATCCCAGCTGGAATTTGAACATCACTGGCAGCAGATTCGCTGTGACTGTAACGGCTGTGATAATTTTTAGATACTTTGGCTGCAAAAGCACATGTGTGCCTAATTTATGCATGTGAGTACCGTTAAGTGTGCTTTCAATCCAGTAATTATACAGGCAGATTAGCAGTGTAAATATACATACATAAACATGAAACCCAGCAAAATAAGAAGCTCATCAGGTAGTATGCTGTAGTTTGGAACTGATGGGTTTATTATGTTCAAGCAGATTTCCTTTTCAGTATTTTCTTTCCAAAGTTTGAACTAATGTGTGCACAAGTCCTGTGCAGAGGTTTTAATAACTTTGTTACTGTACTAGTTCTGTTCTTCAGAAGAATAAGAAAGCATGCCTCCTAAGCAATTATTTATTATTTATTTTTTGCTGAAGCTGTAATAATGACATGGGGCAAACTAGAATTTCTTCAGGTACTTTCTTCATTCAGTTTTGCCTGATACCTCCTCTAATCTCTTTATGAGCTCTTTTCATATGAAAAATTGTAGCGATACACGGACAAAGCTTGACCGTTTTTGTTAATGAGTTACTGTAGTTTGTTAGGTTTTTTTTCTTTTAGCCTGGCTATGGAATATAATGATGTGGGTAGTTCAGAAGAGCTCATCCTGCTCTTGCCCTTACCACGTGGGTTCCTCTCCATTTCCCCTAAAGTTCTGCTTGGCTTTTTTTTTTTCCTTTGACAAATTTTCATGTAGCACAAGGATAAGATCACAAAGTTCTGTGTTAATATCTTGGATATTCAGATATAGACAAGAAAAATTGGTTGTGTTGCTTTGCTGGAGAAGACTCTTTTGTCATTGCGCTCAAAAGCTTTTGGCATTATAACTTGCATGCGTCTGTTTGTATGAAGGTATTGTGCTTACTTGTTGGAACGCCTTGCATGTGTTGTAAGCACCTTCATTGCTGGCCAGCTTCAGGAACGATGTTTCCTTCTATCTGTACTTCATTCACTCAGGCTAAAGTTTATGCAAAGGTTGGAATGTTTGGATAAACAGAGCATCAGATGAAGGGAGAGCCAGCTGGCCTATTCAGAGAAAGTTGTGCTATGAGTTCCTACCCAGCAATGCGATAAAATCTAGCTCTGCAGACTGACTGCCCTGTTCAGAAAGTGTGAAAAACTGTGACTCATCTATTAGACTTCAGTTAAAATAAAATAAAAAATAAAAAAAAACTCTAAAAAGCTTAAATTAATTTTGACATCTGAGTGATGTAAAATCCCGCAGTTTAAAACAAGGGCTTGTGAGGGCCTGTCTTTTCTGTGTCAAGTAAGAACCTGTGGCTACCTCTTTGTTAGCCTCTGTCATGCACGCCCTGCCTAGGTTTGGCTGGTACTGGAGCCGCGACCAGGAGCAGTTCAGCCTCCTCTGGATGGTTAGTCTGGGCACTGTGGGACAATGTGGCTGACTGCAAAGTATGATTGGCAGAAAAAGGCGTTATCTCCAAGCAGGAGGGGTGTTGCACTGTTACATGAAAGCAAGATTTCTGAACATCTTTGCCTGGTCACTTCAGGTCTCCCTAAGTCATCTCTCATTTTGCCTCTTCCAAGCTGACCCACTGCAACTATGTTTTCCTTTGGCGAAAAACATCGTGTGTCCTTTTGTCAAGCCTCATAACCACCTTTGCCTCCTTGTCCTCTTTTGTATGGTGACCCTTCTTTCCAGGTCCACTTCCCTCCTTGCACACAGCATAAGTTGTTGATCAAGTAGTAAATCCAAAAGGAACTGATTTAATTATCCCATCAAGAAAGCGACAAGTCCAGCTAGGGAGAGAGGCAGCTAGAAAGACTGAAGAATCTCCTGGAATAATTTCCTGCGACTCCCCAGTGAGGTGAAACCTGGGCGTACAGCATGTACATCTCAGCCACCGCTCTCCCTCACCATGTGTTCAAAATCCAGGTTCACGTGCCAGAAGGAAGACGCAGCTCCCTCCGGTTAGGCGCCTGATTTTCACGAGCGGAGAATCAGGACTTTGAGGATTCTTGCTGAAAGGGAGTTAATGCAGTGGAGCACAAAACTGTCTTCCATTATGGGCTTGTGCACCTGCAGCCCAGGTGTCAGCTACAAATATGGTTAGATTTCAGTTTTCATTTTAATACATTTTGGTTTTAAGAGTCTCTCTAGCACAGATGACTGTACGGTACATGTGGAAGTAGAAGATAGGTAGTAATATTAACATGGATGAAAATCCAAGGCCTCCTCTTTTCCCCCCCGCTAACGAGATGTCCAGGAAGTAGGTGGTTGCCCTGATGATATGCCGTTTTGCTATGAAGAGGATACATTTGTGTAAGGAAAGCATAGGCAATCTGCTTCCTCAGCGGCTTGTTCCTGGAGCCCTCCCGAGGATGAGAGAGTTTCTTTGTGAAAGACTGTGGGAATTGGACATCAGGTTGCAGAGCTAATTGAAAGCCGTTTGGAATTACATGACAAGTTAAGTCCTGGAGATAATTCAGCAAAATGTGACTTGCTGTCTCAGCCCTGTCACAGGCAGGACACAGGCTTAAAAAAACCCAAATCCACGAAACCAACGCTGTCAGTATGTCAGATTTCATATTTCACCAGTAATAGTGGAGTTCTCTTTTTGTCATCTGTGAGATGTGAGATGGGAAGATGGCAAGGGAGTGGTGTTTAAGTGCCAGACCTGTTGACCACATTTCCTCCGTGTCATTTCTTCCTATTGGGTTCCTGTTAAGAAGAAGTCTTCTGTAAAGTCATTTTGAAACCAGGTGGGCTCCACGAGTTTTGCAGGATAGTGAAAGCCAAAGCAGGCAGCGATGACACGGGCTGAGGAGGGTCCTGTGCATCCTGGGCTAATCTTCAGTGAAGGATCTACTTTAGTATTTGACTGGCAGCATGTGGAAGGCCAAGCAATTATCTGAGAAGGAAGACTTGCTGGCCATGGCTTTGAATGAGAGTTCTGGGCCATTGACTAGAGACATCAGTCTTTGAAGCAGTCTTGGGAAGATGCATGCCATGATGGAGTCCGCAAACTTTACCCTGTAGTACAGGAGATGTGTCTGATACCTTGTCCTGATGGCGCACTTCTTTCTGCACCAGGCACAAGGCGATCTTCTCCCTGCAAAGGTGATCGTTTAGTAAGGCCATTAAGAGAGAAGCACGTACTGTAATTTCTCTTCCACAGCGTCTGTGGTCATTTCCTTATCATAGAATCATAGAACGGCTTGGGTTGGAAGGGACCTTTAAAGGCCATCTAGTCCAACCCCCCTGCGGTGAGCAGGGACCCCTTCAACTCGATCAGGTTGCTCAGAGCCCCGTCCAGCCTGGCCTTGAAAGTTCCCAGGGATGGGGCTTCTACCACCTCTCTGGGCAACCTGTGCCAGTGTTTCACCACCCTCACTGTAAAAAATTTCTTCTTTATATCCAATCTAAATCTGCCCTTTTTTAGTTTAAAGCCGTTTCCATGCTTTCCATGCTACTGTCCTTTCTTTTTAACTAGTGTCACCATCTCCACAAGACCACTGCATCTGATATGCTTAACCCCTTCCAGTCTAGTACTGAATGTTGCAGCTGTGCTAATGAGATTATGAGATTTATGACTGTAAATCTCTAAGCCTCATCTTAAACCCTTAAACTATTGTAATGCCTCTTATCTTTTAGGGGAAATCATTGGTTAGTGATAGCATGCCTTTCGTTGAAATGGAAGAGCCCTTTGAAAGTATGACTTTACTCCAAGATATTCCTGTTCTTTCAAAAACTAAATTACTCTCATTTGCATGTAAGTCATGAACTTGTCTATTTAAGATAGACAAGAGAAAGCAAACATAAAAACAAGCAGATCAAAGATGTACATGAGTCTTTAATCTTGTCCTTTCCCCTTGAAGAACGTACAAAAAAGAACTGAGACATTTCATTAGTTTAAGTAATAATAGTGATAAAAAGGAATCACAGGCAATTCCTGAAGCAGGACATAATGGCTCTTGTCTTGCTCTGTGTTATCAGTCTGTCTTTGATTTACATTGAAGAAACAAATAGCTGGCAAGAAATGTTTCCAACTCTCATCTGATCCCTTTATTTCAGGGAGACTGTCGGAAAAGTGTACCACAGAAAAGATGTTGTATAACTACAAGATACTCCCTCACGTGTAGTAATGAGTTACGCTGGAAAGCTCATATGTAAATCTCATATGATAGCCAAGATAATTTTCACCTCTTTAGCCAGCTCTCTGCTTTCAGTATTGCACGCATTTTGTCGGTCTTCATGTCTTTTCAATCCAATAAGCTTACTCTCTAAATTTAATTCAGTGATTTTAATTGAATCTGAAGAACAAAGTGGTAATTTATTAATCGTATCTGTATGGTGATTAGGTCTCAATTTACAAACTATATCCAGCTTCCTTCCATTTCTGGCTTCATGCTCTTGCCCCCTCCAGCTGGAAACCCTTCCCACTGACAGGCCCCTCTGAACTCTGGCACAGGCACTGTTCCCAGCCCAAAAAGTTGAATGTCTTCTGAGTCACCAAAGCTCCTAAGTCTCCCTCCTATGTAACAACACATGGCTGGAGACATGGATGGGGAGGGGACGTGAAGGGACGAGTTTAAGTCATTTATTGGTGGCAAATTGGGATGCACTGTATCAGGAACTGTTACAACGCTGACAAGAAGACATCAGAGTAGGTGTTGCTGCATGAAACTGCACAAGAAAGGCATGAAAAAAATGGAGAGAGTCCAGAGGAGGGTCACCAGTATGGTCTGGGGACAGGAACACACGGCATCTGAAGAGAGGCAGAGGGAGCTCGGCGTCATAAGCCGGGAGGGGAGCAGAGGAGGAGGAAGGGCTCTGCTTGCAGCCTTCAGCTGCGTAACGTGTGGTTGGAGAGGAGGCAGGGGCAGACTCTTCGCGGGGGTGTATAGAGGAAAGGACAAGGGTAACGGTCACAAACTCCAACTAGGGAAATTCCATTTGTAAGTTAAAAAAAAAAAAAAAAAGCCTGTGAGAGTGGTTAAGCACTGGAACAAATTATGCACAGAGGTTGTGAAATCTCCCATCCTGGAGATATTCAAAACTTGCCTGGACGCAGCTCTGACTTTGAAGTTGACCCAGCCTTGAGCAGGGAGTGGGAGTACATGACCTCTCAAAGACCTTTCCAGCCTGTGAGTCTGTCTCCAGATCTCCTGGTTGTTGGCTTAGCACAAGTGAGCCGCCAAGTCCCCGGAGCACTGGTACAGGCACAAGCTCCGTAGCACAGGGTGCAGAGGTAGCTCTGCTGAGCGGTGATTTTATGAAGTGCCCCATAATGTTCTCAGCCTCTTGCAAGAGGCAGGCACCTCCATCCTCAGCGTTTGGGAACAGGGTGTTTTGCATCAGGCTGTTATTACATACTTTAATCCTGAGTGGCTGTGACCCTGCCAGCACAGTAACAGTGTTTTGGAAATACGGGAGAACAGTCAGAAACGCCACGTGGTAAGCGATTCATGGTCCGCTGGAGGGAAAGATGGAAAGGCAAAGAACAAGCAAATGGTTATGTATGGATAGGATGTTACTGCAGGACTATATAGTGCTTTACCTGTAAGAAACTGCAGGTGCTTTTGCCTCATTTTTATATCTTGCATTGCTGCTATAAAGTAGGCAACTCTGTATTGCAGGAAAAGAGAACAGCAGGTAAGATTATTTGTGGTTTTTGCGCTTAGCAAATTAACAGCTCGCTTTCAGCACTTACATCTTGCTGAAGATTAGGAACTAGTTCTGGAACAACGTAAGAATAAAGACCTTCTGAATCTTAAGTCCAGCGTTCACTCTGCTTGCTAGCCCAGGCCTCATTTAATAAGGTATTTTTTACAAGTGTCATTAAAAAAAGAGAGGGAAGAAGTAGGATACCCTAATAGTGGGCTTGTCACATACATTGCTACTCACTGCAATAGTAAAGGTGCTGTAGCGTAGCATCCTGATGGGCTTGCATGCAGTCTGCGCTGGAACTGCGTTAGAGTAGCTTTGCCTCATCGGCCGTGGGTAACCAGCAAGCCTAGAATACCTACTGTGCCCTTATTGTGAATAACAGTATGACTGACCCCATCTGTTTATATTTATACAGCACTGCCCTGTTTCATGTACAGTCAATTCAGATTATTAAGAAGCCTAGGGAGAAAAGGTGGTGATTTCTGCATGAAGAGATACTCTTTGCTTAAGAGCACATTTTTTATTACAGCGCCGGCTTGGAGATGCTGCAAAGAAAGCAATCAGCAAGCTACAAGTCAGAACAATCAGGAAAGGTGATAAGGTAATTTTTCAAATTGCTCATTACCAAATGAAACTGTGCTGAGGATTCCTTCAGACCACCAGGACAATGAGGCAGAACAGAAATGGCAATTGCTTATTTAGCTACTACGTGTCCTTCAGGTGGGGGAGGAATACTGGTAAGCAATTTACAGGTGAAACGGAGTAGGGAGAGAAGAAGGTGATTCTGTAAAGATGCAGAAAATCCTGAAAGTTAAAACATGCTAACTAAATTTGCACGCTTCCCAGGGCAAGTTTCCAACTGGAAACGTGTTGGAAAATCCAACTTGCTTGTCTTGAAATGCATTATTGGATTTGCAGCATGTATCAGTGACCATTTTAATTTGTCACATAGGGTCTTGTATGAAGAGATTAGCTGACAAAATCAAAAAATGAAAATGGTGAATGTTCTCTTTCCTGTAGGAAACTGAGCCAGACTTTGATAACTGTGCTGTTTGTATTGAAGGCTACAAGCCCAATGATGTTGTCAGAATTTTGCCTTGCAGGTAAGTTGAAGGTTGAAGGTGCCTTTAGCTCTGATAGTCTCTCTGATTCAAGACAGTCTCCGTTCTCACAGTATCACGCTGATGAGATTACCTGAGAGCTTGGGGAGGGAAGGGCAAATTTATCATTTTGATTTATTCAAAATCTGTTGGCAAAGATATCTGAAATGCCTCTGTATTCAACTTGAAGTGAAAGTAGTATTAATGGTGGTAAGAACCTGAGTTTAGCGTGATAGTCAGAAATTTTGTTTGACCTGGACCTATTACAAAATCTTCTGTAGGATTTTTAAACTAAAAGTTTTTATTCCTCTATTTTCCTCTCTGGTTTTATATCAATCCAGAATAAGTGCCTTGAGAAGAATTTGCCCCTGACTTCAAGGTCAGCCCTGGGCACAGCAGCCGTGGATAGAGCAGGCCTCTGCTCCCTACGGAGCTACTTCTTTTGGTGTCCTGGGCCATGTCCAGGTGCTGAGAAAGGGATAACTTCTATCAAAAAAAAAAACAAAAAAACCAGCCATAAAAAGAGAAAACAGTAAAGCAAAAAGGGAATGTGACAAAGACCACGTTATCTGTTGCTGCCTTGAAAATGTTCTCAGGCATGTGGGACACGGAGGTGACAAGAAGAGCTTTGGGGCTTGTTCCTTCCCTTTTCTTCCCCTCATGTGAACGTGCCCTGTGCAGCACATACACTCGCAGTGATGTGACACAGGAGCGCAGCCTCTTGCCACCCCTAACGGCTGTATTCATCTCTCTGTGCCATTGTATTGTCAGCTGTGGAATGTTAGCTAATGAAGGGTTTCTCTGAGGAAATCAATTTCTCAGGAAATTTCCTAGGAACGGTGGTTCCCCTAGGAGAGCAAGAGCAAGTGTTCAAGTGTTTGATTTCCCTAGAAATAGGAAGCTCAAGTGCTGTACATACAGAGCAGAGATTTTTTTTTTTTTAATACAGCTTCTTTCTTCTCCTGCAGACATATTCACTAGCTTGAGAAACTGAAATATTTCTTTTCCTGCTATGTTGTTCCCTAGTAGATATTTGAATGTTGCAAGCTGTCCATTTCTGTTCGTGTGACTTGTTAAATCTGTTTGCTGCCATCACTAAATGGCAAAGAAAAAGCAACAGATTAATCATAAATTTGACCTACTGTAAATCCTCCACAATGACAAATTGCTTGTGAACTCTTTTTTTTTTTTTTTTTCTACAAACAGACACAAACACATCACTTCATGAAGCAGAAATACGGAAAAATGAGAAATTACCAGAAAATGTGGACCTTGGTTTGACATCAAGCCTGTTTTCATAGAAGCATAATAAAATTGGAAATTTTGCATGATAAGAGACAGGCAGATTTTGGAGGTAGTTATACGACAGCAAAAAATACACCTAAGCTCTAGCTCCAGTCAGACTGTGTCACCCACAGTGTTGAGTCAGGCAGAGTGAACAGGAAACACATAGTTAACAGGTGATGCTCAGTTCTTGGCTGACTTAAAAGGTCGCCTAGAAAATGACTCATGCTAAAAGGGTAGGAGCAGCAGAACTGTCTTGTAAAATACAGTTTGAGCCTCAGCAGTTTTGAATTATAAAAACTCAAAGATCTTTCTCAAGCAGCTACTCCACAAACCCTGGCTTTCCTACTACACAAATTGAGAGGGCAGTATTTTACGCATTCGCATGGATTTGGACTTCCCAAACGGGAAATGGTAGTCATGATTCTTTCTGCTCTTGTCAGTCTTGTCTCCTCATCAAAAAAAAAAAAAAAAAAAAAAGTGGATTAATTTCTGTCTCTGTTAAGTGAGTAGGAGAGTGTTATATCTTGATAAAGACCTACAGACTGTAGGTTGCTTCCTCCAGCATCCTCAGTTAAACTGTGTGCAGTTTCTAGTATGGGAGCCTCATTAGACTGCTGTTTAATAAGAGGCTGGCAGTTCACCAAGCCTTACAGAAGCCAGCACCATATGACACCAGTGCTGGCTGATCTTAGTGTTTCTGTCCAGGAGGTGCTCAAGATGTAGAACTTTTTACCTGCAAAGCCAAATACGCCCCAAGAGCCGCACAGGAAAGATGCTGCTTTGTATTGCAGACGGTACTGGGAAAACCACTGCTAGCAGGCACGGTCTTTATAAAGCCCTGTATATCTTGAGGTTTCTTTTTAAGACTGATGGAGCTTGAACCTCCTAAGAAATTGGTACCAAAAATCCACCAGCCAGTATTACAGTGGATGAGCTCTGAAGTCATACAGATACATGCTTACTAGCACTTAGGCGGTTTCCCAAATGTTCTCTTTTTTTCTGCTGGCAGAGAGCCGGCGCTGGGATAGCCTGTTGTTACGTATCCCACTCTGGAGAGCTAGGAGGAGAATTCCAGTTAACTTGTGCTTCTTCCTGTCTGTCATCTTTAGCCAGCTCCCACAACTGACTGCATTAATCAACTTCACTCTGCAGAATGTATTAAATAAATAAGGACTGATGCTTTATTAAAAAAAGTGTTGGCTTGCAGCTGGTTTTATGTTTAATGGTAGCAAGCATCACTGAAGTTATCTTTGAGGGCACTGACACAACATCAAATGTAACCAAGTTCATTGTTCCCAGAGTGACATCTCTTGTCATAGCCCTAGTTCCTCCTGCTTGTCCTCCATCTCTAACTTCAAAACGCCTTCGTCTTTTCTTCTCTGGCTTTGGAGAAGTTACTGGTGCTGCTGCTCCCAGCGTGTGTGCCTTTTAGTAAACTTCTACCAACTTTACTAAACTTCTACAGAGAGGCAAGACAGTTCTTTCAAGCTCAATCTCTACTGAGTTCTTCATGAGCTCTTTTTTTGGTTGGTTCATTTCTGTCACCAATGAACGCGCTTTCTGACCCCATTCCAGCTCGTTCCCTTCCCCTGAACTTTCGCTCCAACAACCGTGGTTTCAGAGACTGCTTCACTCCTCCTTTCTCGTTTTATTCGCTTCCTGTGAAAATCATTTAATCACACACATTCTTCCCTTTGGTTCCTTCCACTCACCCTCATCGTCATCATCTTTTGTCCTTCCTTCTTCCTCAAAAATAAACAAGTAATAGCGTACGTGCACCCCCAAAAGCCCAAACCTTCTCACTGGATACTACAGTGCTGCTCAGTCTCTCACCAAACCCTTCTCAATCCTCTGCTTCAGCCCTATGTCTAATCCAGGCAACTGATGCTCTTACTCAGGGTCGCCAGGGATGTACCTCTCTTTCTGCTTTTGCCTCCTTTTCTCTTAGCTCATGCTTTTCTTCTGAGAAAAAATTACGTGACTGCTAGGTTTGTTTGCATGCAGTTTGGTAACTAGGAGTAGAAGGTGGGAGGAGAACAGTTTCCCTTAACCTGGAAAAAAAGCTTCTCAAAATTGTTGACAAGCTGAAAGCTTTACAATAGTTTTACAACAATCAAATTATTATTATAATTTTAGGCTGAGCCCGAAATGAAATTTTTTTTTCTTGTATGATTAAAATTGCAGCTTTAAAGAAAATTTAAATACGTTTCAAACAAAAGTAATCTCCAGTTAAAACATATGAAGTGCTATTTAGATAATAGCAAATTAAATGCTCTGGGGTTTTGAGGTTCTTCTTTCTTTGTGCTCTGCGAGCTTTACGGAGCCGCGCGCAGTCACAGAGCCGCAGAAGCGTGCAGGAGGGATCCCAGGAGGCCACCACCTCTGGAACGGCACAGGGGCGCTGGCCGTGCACGTGTCGTTCTTGGGAGTTTTTTTCCAACACACTCTGCAGTCTCCCAGGATGAAGACTCTGCAAATTCCCCTGCTAATTTATTGCAGTGCTTTGCTACCCTGACTGTGGTGAAGCTTTTCCTGTTGCGTAACCTGGATCTCACTCGCTGCAGTTTAAACGCATCCGAAATTTGGTGTCTGTTTCTCTGGGAGAGGTGAAGGACAGTTGTTTCCTTTCTCCTTAGGGAAGCCTTTGTTTTGTATGAGGATTGTTACGACATCTCCTCTCCTCTTGCCTTCCTCTCGCTCAACTAATCAATTACAGTTCTTCTGAGAAACTTTTCAACCCATCCAAATCAATATAGTTTTGCAATGCATGTGGTTGTACACAACAGAAGAAAAACCGTATTTTTTTTTAGCTCTGACTCTGATTGTCAAAGCCATGTCCCGAGCCTGTGCTTTAATCATCTCTCTTACTGTCTCCCTGTATGGGTCATTACTTCTGTATTCATCCATGATGCCTCTACCCTCTTCTTCCTTTTAAAACTTGCATCAGCCAGAACTGCAGAGGGAGAGGGATTTTTGTTGCAGCTGATCTTTTGACATCTTTGTCTTACCATGTGACAGCGAAATATTGCAGTTATTCTCTCATCTTATTTTGTGCTGACCCTTATTTTGCCTGAGTTTGGATGATAAACTTACCAGGACATCAAACAATTCACAGTTTGTTGAAAGCCATAAGCATGTGTATAGTGCTGTAGCTAATAACGAATAAAATAAACTTTCAAATCCAAATCTGCAAAGCCTGCCACCTCACTTCTCTGCACAAATGTTTACATGTTCAAAAATAGATACTAATTATATAAAGTGGTATAGAAATTTAAAAATGCAAATCTTTATCTGATTTTCAATAACATTCCATTTTTCTGTAGATTTCTGTCAAATAATCAAGCTCCTTCTGTTGTACACATTAAATCTGAAATGCATAGAGCCATAATACACTGTGCTAATTTAGTATTGAGAAGCACAAAGTGACATGATCTGTAACGTATTTAAATTACTCGGCACTGGTAGGATTTCTTTTAGAATATTGTTCTTTGAAGCCAACTTTAGGAACACTACACTTCAGTTTTTAAAGTCTTTAAGGCATGGAAGTTCCAAGCTTTTGGTGATCAACAAATATTATGAAATGGTGTAATATGAACCACAGCTTGTCTGAGGCTTGCAAAGCTTGAACTTGAAAACAAAGGGAGACTTTCTAGTCTATGGTAAAATGGCTTGATGGAAGTTAACGTATATTTTTATCCAAAACAGATTTTGTAAATTTGTTTTTTTCAAGAGAATAATAAATATCTCAGATTTTGTAAATGTACTGATTATTTTGACACAAATGTGCGTCAGATGTTTGCAGTTAAACATAACTTGTTTATGAATTTGAGTATATAATTAAAGAAAACCAATCACTATCAAGAATTTCGTAGTTATTTCAAATAGCTGAAAAGCAAGACATTGACTTTCAGTACCCTCTGTGAATTAACACACCCAAGGAATTCTGTTGGTTAGACTTCTAAATGTAAAATTATATGTGCCTGAGGACTACTGTATCTTTATGCTTTCACCTGTTCAGAATGCTTGCCTGATGATGTGCTGAATATGTCCCTCAGGAGATAAAAGGAAGGAAGAGTTATGCAGGTCAGAGACCGAAATTTGGTGCCTTGTGTTTTTACCCAGTAAAGCAAGTCTTGTTTGGAAGGAGGGTTTTGTGAACTTTAGTAGCCTTAGTAAAGCAGCGGTTTAAACTTCAAGTATCACGATACTTCATTTGCGTTAATCATGTTGACATACAGGATCAGATGAGGTTTGACAAAGTTCGGTATTGCAGCCAACTGATATAATTAGACTAGGTCGAACTTCCAAGAAGAGTCTTGCCCTTTCCCATAGTTGTGTGAAGTCAAACCGAGTACAGGAATGTGACAATTTGCCGTGTAGCTTTGTTTCACAAGGGACCCGTTTCTTCTAGAAGCAGTGAGAAAAAACATTGCAGTGAAAAGAATAAGATTCTGAGATTTCACACAGTTTTGGCTTTGAATTTCTAGTGTTATTTAGGACTGAATCCAGCTAGTAAGCCAGCCAGCTAGTATGTGGGCCGCTATCATGTTAGTAAGAGCCAGGGTTGCCAATCGATATCGGTGAAAGTGCACCTTGGTATCTTCCATCAGGTTGAAAGGCCATGTGTATCTTGTGTGAGAGAGGCCGCGACACAATACAGCAGCCAACCCGTTCAGCTGAATAAGTACCACTTCAGTATTTAAAATTATCTTGGTGCATTAAGCGATTCTGGCCGTCTCAGAGATTGCATTTCCTCGTGGAGGCTGGTACGTGCCCTGCTCCAGGCGGAGCCTCGGGCAGCTGTGAGCCGAGTCCAGCTGTGGTTACCTGGTGGGTTTGTATGGCTGGGCCGTACGAGCGATGCACGTGGGGCGGTGGCAGCCCAGGGAAACACAGGCTGGGACGGCTCAAATGTAAAAGTTCAAGCAGACTGGAACGTGACTTTCAGGCTCTGCCAAGTAAAATGTGGGCACCTGTTTCAAGCCTTAGAAGGGAAATTTAGAACTGCTCTATATGGTGTTTCAAAACAAGCAAATTAGTCTTAGTTTGCACCTTTTGGAGCAAGACTGTGTATATCGAGCCTCATATTTCAGGATAAAATGCCCTCTTTCAATTTTGCTTAAGTTATTAGTCTTATTAATTTATATTAGGCAGTTGGACTAAGGTCCCTTCCAACTGATCTATTCTATTCAATTCATTGATTAAAAAAGATTTTTGGGAAGGCAAGTCCATTTTTGGTTTCCTGCATGCCAGTGTAATTTCTGAGGCTATGTGCATGGTAGGAAACTTTCCTCCTTTTCTTCAGAAGGAGTGGGGCTGAGCAAACTTCACAGCCTTGGGCTGAGTCCTGACTGCTCTACTTGGCCTACTCAACAGCGTTTCTTAAATCCTGAGCCCCACATTCATGCGTTTTATAACACTTATCCTCTGTAACCACAGGGTAACAGAATATGCTCGCAAGAGAAAATACAATGTCAGTCAGGTACGTGCACTAAGTATCTCTGTATTCAATCTGTTTGTGTCAGGCGAAGGTAGGCGAGAAGCTTTCAGTTCCTCTGCCTGGGTAATGTCTAAGAAAAGTGGCCCCCAGCAGCCCCAGGGCTCAGGTGGTTGCTTAGTGGTCCCTTCAGACCAAGCATGGGATTAGGAACAACCCCTTCAGGGCTGGAATTGTTTAGGAGCTCACTCTGATGGGCAGCTTTTAAAAAGCAGGGAAGTCAGGGAGAATGTTTGAAAAATACTCGCACTTGACTGAATTCAGAAGAAGCATCTGGTACTAAGTGGTAAGCTGTGCTGTGGTGGATTTGAATTAAAATACCCTGTTTTTCATTGCAGGCATCTTTTCCACAAGTCCTGTGTAGACCCCTGGCTGCTAGACCATCGTACCTGCCCGATGTGTAAAATGAATATTCTAAAAGCTCTAGGGATCCCGGTAAGCACGTTGCAGAGCAGCCGGTTGGGGCAGAAGGGAAACATCAGCTGCTTGGGTATACCCCTAGCCCTTTGCCTGTCTGTTCCCATCCTACTCTTCTTGCCATGTTATTGATATATTACAGAGAGTACAAGCTGAGATGTCTGACTCTACCTCTCTCCTGCACCCCACTTTTATTAGCAAGGAAGGGTGTGTGTATGGGGGTTGGTTGGGTGTTGGGATTTTGTGTCTGTAGTTGCCTGCTTTGTGGAGCAGAGGATTGTTTACTGGTGTTTTGGTGATTTTATAGATTCTTTCACATAGCTTTTGTTTGTGTTTTAAATCAGGACTGGATTTATGTTTTTTAATCATACTCTCAGTTCAAACCTCAAAGCAGAAGGTCTGCAAATAAAATTTTCCCTGCTATACTAGTCAAGGACAACTAATTGCTCATTCTGGGGAGCCAGATCTTTTTTCTGTCAGATTTCTCTTAAAGTCTATCTGTAGCAAGCTCTGTACTCCTAATTCCAATTAGGCAGCATTTCTCCCAGTAACTAAGCGTGTGGCGGACCACGTGACATACAAGAAATTGTAAAGCTCTTTGTTATTTGGAACATTCAGATGTGGTTAGAAGCTGCCAAAGCAATTGATCATTTTAGGTTGCATGTTTACATTCGGATAGTGCATGCCCTGTCTGCCATAGTTTCCTAACCGCAGTTATCACTGAGATCAGGGGCTTCTCCGGGAAGAAGTGAGTCACTTTCTCACACCATGCGAGGCTTGCCACATGATAGCGAAGTTCAATACTGAAACACCACCGGTCGGTGCGTTAACAGGTGCTCTAAATACCCTCCCCAGTTACAGATGGTGACATGCCAGCTCACGTATGAAAGAGCTATATAAAGTAAAATAGCTTGCGTGAACATATTAGGGGAGCTGATGCAGCCATAGCCCAAGAGTTCATTTTCCTGGAGACTAGGAAGCCAAGCAGGTTGCTGCAGAAGAGGTTCCACAGCACCTGATGAAGTATGTTTTTACTGAAGTAGGCAGATATGTTAAATCAACCTAATATACTCCAAGCTAAAAACATGCGATGGGAAAAATGAAGTAGAGCATTGTAGTTAGGGTAACATGGCATTACAGTTGGGTTTCTTTTTCAGCTAAGCATGTATATTATCTTCGGAATATTAAAAGATGGCACAACTGTTAAATCAGTATTTGAGATGTCAGGAGAGGCTGGAATGAAGGCTGGCTCTCCCATTCAGCATCTCTGCACCTAGGCTTAAGTACAGAAATTTTCCGCCAGGATCCATGTCTCAGTTCACAGGCCTGCCAGTGAGCAGTGGGCCAGGACTTCGACACCTCTTCGCCGTACCCAGTATATTGTTCCATGGCTTTCTTTGCACCGTGCAGGACCACATGTTTTCTGCCCTCACGCTGGTCCGTCCGCATTTTTGCCCAGGCATTTCATTAATATGCTTTTCATACAGCTTCATAATCAGGGGATATAGGCAAATAGACCTCCACTTTTTGGAGGCCTGCCGTGAGATGTTAAGGTCTTTCCAGAAAGCGTAGTACCAGTAGTATTTACATCCACAATATGGCTGTCAGTGACTTCACTGACAGCTGCTGAAGGCTAAGCATGTCCGCAGGCTGCCTGAGGGAAGGGAAAACATGCCCAGAGGCTGTGTGTAAAGGTTTTGGTTTACATGACTGGCTTTTACGACATATGAACAACTCTGTAGTGGCAGGTATAGAACCTAATTGCCAGGAATAATTAAAAGTGCCATTCGGTTTCCTCAGCCATCATTTCTCTTCTTACAGCTCCCCATCTCATTCTCTCTGTACTGTGAAGCAGAAGGGGGATCCATCCTGCTCCCCTCACTGAGAGCTTTCCGCATGGAGCTTCTGTGGAAATAATTGTACTGGGCATATTAATTAAACATACTGCTGTAACCAACATAAACAACTGGGTCAAGTTAAGATTTCAGAATCAGCCTTGGTGCTGCTCTGTCTTAACACTAAGAATCAAGCGCTTGGATGTTAATGTTCCACTAGCAAAGTTTGTTTAGAGGATTTTATTGTATGAATTTCTGTATGTGGTGGGTTGACTCTGGCTGGGTGCCAGGTGCCCACCAAAGCCGCTCTATCACTCCCCCTCCTCAACTGGACAGGGGAGAGAGAATATAATGAAAGGCTTGTGGGTTGAGATAAGGACAGAGAGAGATCGCTCACCAATTACCCCAATTACCATTGCGGGCAAAACAGACTTGACTTGGGGAAATTAGCTTAATTTATTACCAATCAAATCTGAGTAGGGTAATGAGAAATAAAACTAAATCTTAAAACACCTTCCCCCCACCCCTCCTTTCTTCCCAGGCACAGCTGCACTCCCAAGTTCTCTACTTCCTCCCCACCAGCGGCACAGGGGGACAGGGAATGGGGGTTATGGTCGGTTTGTCACACATTGTCTCTGCCGCTCCTTCCTCTTCAGGGGTGGGACTCCTCACACTCTTCCCCAGCTCCAGCCTGGGGTCCCTCCCACGGGAGACAGTCCTCCACAAACTTCTCCAACATGGGTCCTTCCCACAGGCCACAGTTCTTCACAAACTGCTCCAGTGTGGGTCCCTCCCACAGGCTGCAGTCCCTCAGGCACAGACTGCTCCAGCGTGGGTCCCCCGCAGGGTCACAACTCCTGACAGCAAACCTGCTCCCGCCTGGGCTCCTCTCTCCATGGGGCCACAGGTCCTGCCAGGAGCCTGCTCCAGCGC
>JAVKLA010000007.1:19829970-19869423 GCA_034782735.1 Sagittarius serpentarius | reverse complement strand
GCTGCAGGGGAATCTCTGCTCCGGCGCCTGGAGCACCTCCTCCCCCTCCTTCCTCACTGACCTGGGGGTCTGCAGAGTTGTTCCTCTCACACGTTCTCACTCCTCTCTCTGGCTGCAGTTTCTGTGTCGCAGCAACTTTTTTTCCATTTTTAAATGTTATCCCACTGTCGCTGATGGGCTTGGCCTTGGCCAGTGGTGGGTCCAACTTGGTAGCTGGCTGGCATTGGCTCTATCGGACACAGGGGAAGCTTCTAGCAGCTTCTCACAGAAGCCACCCCCGTAGCCCCCCACTACCAAAACCTTGCCATGCAAACCCAATACACTGTAAAAATTTCCCGAGGTTGTTCTAAGACAACAAACTGAAAACAGCCTGCTCCATCGTTTGGAGGAAGCGTACTGGCTCCCACCCGCATGGGTCATCGGTTGGGTTCGTGAAGGGAGAGCCGCATGCTAGAGCCTTACCCCTCGAGCCGTTGTCCATGGGAACTGGGAGCAGGTGGTAGCCTTCGTATCAGGGGTTTCCTCTGGCTTGACAGCAAAGGAAATGGGAGTCTAAGAGCATCTGGTACCTTGGGGGTTAAAAATTCCTGTACTGCTATCAGTTGCTCCTCTTCCTCTGTTTTGTCTGCCTTCTTTTTCTAAAATATGCCTCAACGCCTGCCTCTCCCTCTCCTACCTCATGCCCTTTCCTGCTTCTCCTCTGCGTAACCCCTCCTGCCCAACCTTCACCCCTTTGAGCTGCTGCCCTGGTGTCACTGCTCCTGCTCCCTGCTCAGCTCGTAGGACCTGTTCTCCACCCGCACAAAAATTGTGCGTCCTCACCCTTCTCGCCGCCTGGCACCAGCGGAGGGCAGCCCGGGGTGGGCAGCGGTCCTGTGGGGTGCTTTCTGCTGCCACCGTGAGCCTGCAGGCACCAGGCAAAGCCCTGTTCTCTTTGGAGAATGTAGTTGTTGGTCCCGAAGAAGCCACCAGTCTCTATCAGCACACATGAACTAGTATTTTCAGAGGCTCGTAACTTAGGCAGATGTCAGTAGCCTGTTGTGGGAAAGGACGTTTCCCTGGAAGAAGCCGTAAAGCTCTGGGGCTTCTCAGTGAGAGGTGGCAAACATTTCTGTAGAGTGGATAAAGCAAAATGCCATTCCCTAAACACATTCCTGAGTCTTGCTGAGGCATCTTGGCTGAAATTTCCATGCACAGAAAAGCAGCCTTAGGCAGGCAGCAGTCTCTGATGGGAGACTTGAGCGCAAATTTGCCAAAGTCCTTTTGCAGGCTTTTACAATGGGAGGAATGAGGAAATCTTACCATAGGCTGGGCTAATAGGGGTTTTTTTTCCTGCCAGCTGCATGTTTGTCCTATGGTTGTTATTAAAGAGCTGGCTTGTGTGACTGTGGATATATTATGCTTCATTTAGCAGGAAGACTCGGAATTTTCCAGGAAAGGATTGGTTAAGACCCAAATATCTAAATGTTTCAGTTCAGTTCACATCTAAACTCTCCATTTACTTTGTAACAGAGACTTCAAATATTATCTGCCCTAAAACCAGATTCCCCAGGCTGCCGTGAGGCACCAAAATGACGGCACTCATTTTCACACGAGCTGAGCACCCTAGCATCTCCACTTTTCACCAGGGCTCTCTGCAGCTCCTGAGGCTTATTAACTAACTATCTGTCAGCAAATGGTTGGCATAACCTTCTCCACTGTCTCTTTGCTGGTGAATTCAGCTCAGGCTATACCTCTTTTGGCTGTAATATTTGAAGTGAATTATTAGTGAAAGTGCCTTTCACTTTCAAAGAGTTGCATTGCTATTGGGATGATCGTATCACAAAAAAATAGTTTCCGTCTGCTTCTCCCCCTTTTCTGCAAATATCTGCTGGATATGCAGACAGCTGCGTTTTTGGCAGTAGATTGGATGACTTGAAGCTATTCACTAAGAGCCTTAGCCAAGCCCTCAGAAGTCAATACAAAGCCTTCCCTTGACTTTAGTGGAATTGTGCCCTCACAGTACTTACATGCAGGGAATGAGTGAAAATGATATAATTAAACTCAGCAAATGTATCTGGGTCACTCTGACAGCAGAAGTCATAATGTATTTTTTTCGATCAGTATTTCATATCATTAGTTTTATAGTATGCTGCTTAGATTGGGGTATTTTTTTCCACGTAAAATGATTCAGGAATAAAGGGATTAATTATATCGAGCAATGCTATTTTTGCATCTTTAATGTTTGGTTTGGCTTTCAATTATAATCCCTCATTTTTAACGGTTTAAAAGTTAGTGATAATACCCCATTCTAGGAATAATGGGAATCAGAGCAAAGGACAGACAACTGATCCTCTGAAAAAAATTTGAAATATTTTTTCCAAAAGTAGGAAAGGAAAAAACCAGGCTTTTTTTCTTTAAGATACACTGCCATCAAAGCAAAATTTAAGTTAAAAATGAAATTCTGAAAGCATTTGTTACAGCTAAGGGTGAGGGAAAGAATGATAGATCTAAGGAACAATTTTGGATCCAAGTCCTATAGATAAATGATCGGTATTTCACTCAGAAAAGTACAGGTTCAGTGAGTTTCATTAAAACCTGATATAGCTGAATGTGCTTTTATCCCAGTTCTGAGGACCTCTCATTGCTTGTGGATTAGACTGGAGCCAAACAACAACAATTCTCATTTTTATCCCAAAGTTCAGCTTGTGGATACAAGTCACCTGAGGATTGTTTAAAATGGCTGCCTTTTTCATTAGGAGCATTTGTGAAAAAATATTTATGAGGTGGCAACAATCAGACAGGGAATGTATGGTAAAAAAGAAAACATGTTAAGTTCCTGGTTCTGCAAAAAATGTAAGCATATGGTAACCTTCTATGCCTGAGCTGAAAGGGATTACTCTTGCACTTAAAGCTAAGCCTCTGCTTAAGTCTTTGCTGTATCATATTTTGTTTAGTTTCTATGTGCCTGCTGTTGAGATAAGCAGGTAGTGAGATTTTCAAAAATGCCTTAGCAAGTGAGACAACTAAGCATGGCAGAAATCGGATCCACAGAGCAGAGTACATCTCCTCTGAGTTTAGCCATCCAGATGTTGGATTTCCAGTCTAGCAGCTTAAGCCCCATCTCTGCTTAGTGTTGAGCAGTGGGAAGGCAGAGGGGGCAATTCATACCACTTACCTTAGGGTGGGATGAATCACACAGTAAAATTCTCTCAAACCGTTGAAGTTAGAGGAAACCTAAGTGACGGATCCAGATTAGCTCTCTGGCTCCTGGACAATAAAGATAAAAGGGAACAACTTAACTTTACATTTCCTAACTTAACAAGGTATCTGCATAACTGCATTTCAACCTTGCTATGTCCCTCTGTCATTTTGGAAGCTTTGCACCCTGACACACAGCATCCTCATTTCTGAATTAGCCTTGTTTTTATTACAGTATGTTGAAACTTCAAAACCTGGTTCTTGAAATAGCTATGCAAACAATTTTTTCTCCATGCCCTGGGGAGAACTAGACCTGGTTCTATAGGCAAATGGCGCAAGAATCTGTTTCCTCTTAGAGGAAAAAGAGCTTTTTTTTACTCATATGTTTGTCACCAATGTTTATGGGGAGCTTCACAGAAATCACTGCTGTATGAATGGGAGCATCAGGCTTGTAACAGGCACAGAGAAATCAGGGGTAGAAACTAATCGTGATTATAGTGTCTCTGGACAAACGATCCTCTTTGCTGCCCAGTGCCCACTTGAAGTCTCAGTGCTCTTTGTGAACAGGCGCTCAGTGCTAAGGATACTGTGTGAAAGGTGGGCACCGCAGCCCCCTGTAAGGTCAATGGAAAGGCAGACACTTGACTTGAAGAGCTTGGCTTGTTCTGGAGGTGTTGGTGCGTTCACTATGTAACTGCAAGAGAGAAGTGTCCAAATTCCCCAGAACTGGGTTCCATCCTTGGTCTTTCCGAATCAGAAAGCAAGAAAGACTGTGGATCGAATAATACTCTTCAAATACCCCTTATTGCTTGTTTGTTTCTTTTCTTGTAATTTTATTTTGTAGGAAATACAGCATTAGCAGAGGAAAAGATCTTTTGATGTTACTTGTCTTATAAACAGCTTTAGCTTCTATTTTTGCACCCCACACATAGATGCGCCCACAGGCAGTTCCCTTGAATTCCTATTCCTGAAAGCTCTGATATCAGCTCTATAAAATGTATATTTAGGGAAAAGATAATCATTCCCCTTCAGCTACTGTCTCTGTTTACGTTTGTAAACTGACTCAGCAATCTGCCTATGTTGAGCAGATCATATCAATAAGTGAGTTACTTTTTAATGTGTGCTCTCCCCAGCCCTTTAAAAAGTATAAATAAGAATATTTAGAGATCGTAGGTGACACAGGTTAATGCTGAATATTTCCAATGCAAATGCCGGGTCTCTTTTGCAGCAGATTGTATTAAGAAGTTTGAAGTACATGAAAACAAACAAACTGTGCATGTTTATTCATCATATGTCGCCATTTGCAGTACTGAAAGAAAGTGAAAAACCCTAAAGAAGTGGGAACAAGTAAATTAGATCTTTTTATCAGGTAGAAGCTCAATTTTCTTCTTTTTCTTCCCATTAGCCAAATGCAGATTGCATGGATGATATACCTCCAGACTTGGAAGCATCCATAGGAGGACCCCCGACCAACCAGATCACGGGAGCCAGCGATATAACAGTCAATGAGAGCTCTGTAGCCCTGGATCCCCCGGCGCGGACTGTGGGAGTACTACAAGTCATCCAAGACGTAGACTCCTTTCCCCAGGTTGGGGAGGGTAACTTCACAACAAGCAGTAAGTTCCTCTTTCTGGCAGAATTTGCACTGAAATAAATGTTTAGAAACCCGAATCACAAACCGATCTCTAGTGTGGGAAAAATGGCCTTTGAGGGCTTTTTCGCTGAAGCAGTGGCCTTACTTTAAGCCCAGCGGAAATCTGCAGGGTAAGTAAGTTTAAATATCACGTCATCCTGCTGTACTGCAAACACTTCCAGCCTGTGTGCAAATCAGTGTGCTGAATAGCAAACTCTTAACTGGAGTCCCCTACATGGACAGAACAAGCTATCTCAGTCAACGCGAAGCAATATAAACTTACGGTCATCTTCAGATATTGTTTATAGTAAATGATCCCATTGACCATGATAACCTGCCATGTATCACTTGGCTTCTTTGTGAAGCAGATTGGTGCACGTCCTTTGGCCTGTCTTTCCTCACTGGCCTACATGTTACTATGTCGAAGTTATTCTTACCTGCATATCGTAAAATAAATAGTGAATGCAGCAATCGCTTTTACTGCCTTCGGTCAAGAAAAAAAAGAATGTTGAAGTCTGGGTTTGCCTTTCCTTTATCTTCTTATGTCAACTGAAGCTCATCTGGTTATTTATTCGTACTTGAACTTCTGATTTCAGAAGGATTGATGGTCAGAGTTCCTGTACTTAAAAACCTGAGCATAGTGAAATAGTGCTGCCGATTTGTACAAAAAAAAAGCAGAATTTTGGATGTTTTCAGTGTGTTTAGTTTTCACTTGTTTCAGGGGCACCATTTGAACCAGTAACTCTCAAGATGTCTGCATGTCTCTCTGATCCTAAAACTGATGTTCTTTGTTGAAAATCTGCTTCTGACAGTTTAAAAAGAATGTTGTCAACTGTTTTGAGTGGGGATTGTACTACTCTAAAATTCTTATTTTTAGGTAAAATAGCAGACCAGTAGAAAATACATATCCATTTGATACCAGTTGGTGTATTAGTATAGACAAGACTATTGTAGAAAATCATCGGATGTACTTGAAGGGAGGCAGAAGAATGATAAGATACAGGTTTATGTATGGAGTCAGCGTAGATCCTAGAAAAAATTACACATTTTCAACCATTTCTAGGTAATTCTATGGGCCTGGGCATGAAAAAGAAGGCAAGTAACAATATGATGTGTAAAAGGTAGGAGAGAGATGATGGGACTAGGCTGAAATGATTTTACATTAGTCTTCTTACTCTGTGAAGAGACTTGATAATCGCGATTTCTGTCACATTGCAGGCAGTGTCATGGCAGTGAAAATAACTTCTCGGGACACTGGACTTGCGACCTTGGCCACAAGTGACCCAGAAGTGGTTTTTAAGTTCTCCCTTTGTGGATTAGGTACTGGTTTCAGGTTTGGTCCTTTTATGGCCTAGGTCCTGGATCCAGCGAGGGGTGAGCAGTAAGGTTACAGGCCCAGTTGTCATCGTTGGCCAGCCTGTCAGCTGGTGGCATACAACTTTCTCAAGCCTCCTTGAGTGCTGGCAAGAGCTGTCCAAAACGAGATGTTATTTTGTTCCTTTCGAGTAATTGTTTTTAAATGCATCTGAGGCTTATTTAAACCATGAAGGAAAGATTTTACTTCATGGTACCACGATGTACCTAAAGACTGGGCTAGACACTCGTTTCAGCTGTATCCTCTTAACATTCCTGAAGTGAGTAGCTCCTCTGGCAGATAATTATCCTTGTCCCACTGTTCTTTACAAGGTGCACTACTGAAGTTGGGAAGGAGGGCCGTGGTGTGCCCTTTACACCCACAGCTGCACGGCACACGCTGAGAAGAGCCGGCAGCCTGGTGCAAAGCCCAGCGTGAGGGGTAGTCCATGCTTTTCATCCCAGGATCTTGGCACACTGAGAAGCAGTTCGTGTGGTTCGTCATCAGGGGTAACGACGGTGTTGAGGCAGCCAGGGAGCACAAGAGCTCAGTAACTCTCCAGCCCCTCTCTTCCCCTCCAGTTTTGTTTCCAGAGTCTACGGAAGGATCGGTGTCAGTCCAGACACATTTGTTCTTCATTTTCCAAGTTGCCAGCTAAGTAAGTGGGTGAAAAACTTGCTCTGAGCCGGCAGAGTACTGCAGGGCCTGCAGAGGTGGTTTTATTTTGCCTCGGTGCCCTCTGTTTTCCCCCTTACCTTTAATATCGCTGGGCAATAGCCACTAACACTGGGCAATCCTGAGGGCTGACAGCAGAGCCCATGGACAAGGAACTGGCACGAAGACCAGTGGTCTGGCCAGGCACGTGAGTAATGAGGCGGCAAACCACGGAGCTTCAGGAGGTCTCCATCACCTGAAGAGGCTGGCCATGTGCTCTGGGGAAGGACTGTGAAAATGGGTTTTCCCTGGTGATTTGAGGGAGGGAGAAGAGAGCAGGGAGGGGAAACTGGCAGGTGGCCTGAGCTCTGTGGAGGTTGTGAGCCTCACACCATCACAGGGGTGGCTGGGGACCCACTGCTAAAAACAGACCTTTCCCGTTGTTTTGTGAGGAAAGATGAGTCCTGTGGAAAGCTTAAAGGACCTTGGGAGCTTCCAAACCCTGGCGTGTGCCTGCCTACGCTGCTCCTGTCACACACAGGCACTTGGGGAACTCTGGTTTAACGCTTGGTTAGCTGTTGTCACTCACCCATCATTGATATGTAGACATGAGTCTTCATCTGGATTTCTCATCTCAAGGTGCAATACAATACTTGAATATTAGTCAGTGCTAGGTGTGCAAGTTTACAGGCTGTCATCACCACATCCAAAGCGGTGCAATTTGCAGTAGTTCCCAGAAACAGAGCCGTTCGGTCCCTTTTTGCAGCAGAGCTGCAGCAAAGAAGAGGTCTTTGGTTGGGAGTTAGGGGCTGCGTTCCAGCAGCGATGGGAATTTGTCCCTCCAGCTGCCTTATATGGATTTCGGGTGTTCAGGCACTCTGAAACGTAGGTGGCCTTAGCATCGTAGGCAGCTTGAACTCTTAAGCCAGTGAAAGGGGAATATCCAGGACCACTGTACAGTTGTGGGACGAAACCAAATGCTAACTAAATCAGAGGGCAACTGTAGGCTAAATAACTGGGTCATAGCTGTCATATAGATAGGGCTTTATAGGCATTGTGTCTGTTTATTGTATCCAGGCATTGTATTTCTCATTTCCAGAATCCTCATCGTTACACAACTGCCGAGCTTGCTGAGCGTGCCCTTTCTGTGAACTAGCCTGCCTGGGAATTTGTAAGCGATGACGCTGATTGCTCTTAGGAATCTTTGCTGAAGTTGCTAGGTTCTGGCCTCTTTATATAGCATTAGTGACGGGAGCATACTCCAAGGCTGAATCTGTGCTAGAAGTTTTTCTTCCTCTTATTATTGAATCTGTGCAGACTGCCTCCAGTGCAGTTTTGATGTGGCACCCTGTACCCAGCACCACGAGTCCTTGCATCCCTCCTTATTCCTGGCAAAGTTCAGCAGTCCAGGAGGTAAAGGACTTGCTGCCTTCTCTCCATCCATTTCTGCAATACTTTTTGCTTAATTGTTGTTGCATCCTTTTTGTTTGTTGATTCATCATTCTGGTATTCTATTGTTTTGGGTTTAATTTCCATTTCTGTGTTTCCAGTGAGGATTCAGAGCCAGAAGAGCTCCCACAGTGTGTTTGGAGGGAGGATATTTCCAGAGTACTGTTCACATCGGGTGAAATTCTGTCTCCATTGAAATCTGGTGGCAAAGCTCCCACCTACTTCAGTGGGGCCAGATTTTCATTTCTGGAACTCGGCCAGTGCGTTTCTTTTTATTTCTGTGTGTATGCTCAGCAGACATTTCCTCTTCCCTCCCTCCCTTTTTCTCCCCATGGTCCTGAATAGATAATGTTTTCCATGGGACCCTGGGCGACATAGTGTATTATGAACATCTGGATGGGACTTCATTTGGGGGCCCATGCCTAGGGTTCGTTGCTAAACCAAGCATCTCCTGTGTAGTAGCACTGAGCGCTTAAAAATGGACCAGCAGTTTCTCTCAGCTGGCTTCTACCAAGATCCAAGCCTTCAAGTCCCTTAGGCTTATCTACAGCCCAAAGTCTGTTCGGTATTTACTCTTAGTGACTGCTCTCCGTGGTGGGATTTTGTGCAGTATCCTGGGATAGTATCTTGTAATGTGATATTTCTGTAATCAGTTGCTGAAAATGGATGGATGGAAAATTTGAAAAACTGGAGTTGGAAAAATAAAAAGGGGGAGGGGGTGAAAAAATTGTGTGAAATACATAAGAGTTCATCTCAGCTGCATTTCCTGCTTTGACCCTATTAGTTTTCAGCTCTCCAGGGGGTATGAAAGAAGATAAGCTAAGGATCGTTTTCCACAATAATGCATCATAGCAATCTTTGTTGCCTGATTTTTAGTAGTGAGTTATGCAATATGCTAGCATCTTTGGAAATTTCCGCGCAGGTGGAATTGCCTGCTCTGCAGATGATGTGAGTGTGAGCTGGACTTGGCTAAGATCTGAACTTGAAGAAGCTCTGAGCTACGCCAGCTTTGGAGGAGTGGAAGGTGGATGTGGGATTCGAGGAGGACATTGCAATACTCCCTGGGTCAGGCCCAGCTAGAATTGAATGATATGGTTAAAATGGTAGTTTGCTGGGAAAGTAGCATCTAGATATTTTAAAGGTTGTATGGTGACGTTTACAGGGGAAAAAGTAGTTAATTTTTTTCATCTGTTATAGCATCCATGGTCATTCATCTCCCTCAACCCATGTGGCCCTTGCTAATTTCTGCAGTAGATAATGTGCACTGCCTAGAGTCTTTTCTCTCTGTTGGTAAATACCTCTATTTTTCAATTTAGACAAGCTTTTATATCCTCTTCAGCAGGATGTCTCGTCACACTGTGTAAGGCCTCAGAAATCCCACCAGCACTGTCTCTGTAGCTGGAGGAAGATCCATAAATAATTCTACTGCAAACATGGGCAGGAGTTTTAGTATGGAAAAACACAAACTTCCCCCCAAGGTGTCATATCACCTGTAAAGTCCACCGAGTTTGGCAGGCTGTACAGCAGAGCGGGCAGTCGAGAGAATACCGGCAGTTCCTCTTCTGCCTCTTGTTTTGTTCTTTCCATAAAACCCTGCCAACGTATAGCTCATCGTGACTGTTAGGACACTTTCAAGTCTCTTTGATAGCTCTTCATTAAATCTATTAATGTAACTTCTCAAGTAATTATTTTGATCTCTATATGTCTAAAATGTCTTTGTGAAGAATAATCAGCCTTTGGAAGCGGATGAAAGTGCATGATAAGAATCTGATCCTCTGTTGTCTTGCAACCACTTGACTGTTCCTCCTTGCTATTAATAGGGATTTTTTTAGGCAGAATGTAAAGGGGGAGGAAAAGGTGGGAAAAACTCCCTAGACAGTAGTTAATATGGAAAGTTACTAACACTTGCATTAGCACCTAACACTGTCCTGGAGACGGAATACTGATGGGACCTAGTTAAAGACTGAGCAGATTGGGTCCCAAGTGCCTGGAGTATGACATAAGTCCTGGTGGCTCTATTAAAAGCCTGTGCGGATGTTTGCACTAAATAGTTATCATGGACTGAAAATTCCAGTGAGCTGAGGTCCTAGATTCGTTTTGAGACTCACACGAGTGCCAACATAGCACTGGTGGTTTGAAAGACCAGCAGTGGTTTGAAGAAGTCACCAAGTGAAACCTAACGGGCACTAAAAATGTGCTCTGGGTTATTACATACACCCACAAGACTCCTGCCAGGCTCTGTGAATGGACAGTGAAGTTTTCCTGTTAAAAAACTGCTCTTCCTTTCCATATGTTAAGATGTGAAATACAAACGAAGTGTTTCTGTACAGCAAATTGCAAAAAGGGATGTACAAAAATGCTGTGAAACAAGGGGCAAATTTAAAGTCTAGATTTTTTTTGTTTCTTTTCTGTTTCACATCTGCTATGTACATTGACACTGTGTACGGAGCAAGGATGAAAACATCGGTTCCTGAATCTCCCTTCTTCCGTGCAGACACACTGAGCTGTGTCTTCGTTAGTCTGGCCTAACCTAGGCTGCCAAAAAGGCTGCAGATCTTAAGAAACTTGCTTAATAATTGACTCTAGGGAGAGATTTAGAAGAAAATATTCTCCTCCTAGGAGTGGAAGCTCCATTTGTAAGTCTGTCTCTACATATAAATGCTGTGGCAGTTACCACCTTGCCTCTCTCTGTCCCAGATTACTTGTTCCTGCCTCCATGTTGCCCTTCTGTTTGCAGCTACCTTGTAAGCCCAGTCCAGAAGCTAACTATTTTCTTCCTGATATTTTTTGTTGTTTTTTTGTTGTTGAGTTTGTGGGTTTTTATTTTTTCATTTGGATCAGTTCTCTGATCCAGAAGTAGTTGTACCAGTACAAGAGGCAAGAAATGTGGAGCGCAAGAGAAGAGAAGGGCATACAAGCTAGCTTTCACAACACTATTGCCAAAAGCAAGCACGCTATCTCAAGCACAAGTAGACCCTCCCCAGCTCTCTGTTTTGCCCAGAAATCAGGATAAACAAATAGGCAAAGTAAGCATGAAGTTTCAAATCTCATTTGAATGCTCATATCTGAGTATGCAGGCATTGTATTATGGTCAGTGACCGCAGACACGTAAGGGATTTACTGTCTATGACGATGAAACTCAGTAAGGAAAAGTGCCACTGTAAAACCTGTGATGGCACACAAGCATGTCCTTGGATGTATCATTCCCAGTTGCTCTGAGTCTGCATTGCATGCGTGCAGGGGAAAAGGGGATCTGAGGACTGACATCAGTGATAACATAGCTTCTGTCTTTATTCTTCACTGTCTTAAGCAGGCAGCTAGATAAAACATTGAACAACAACGCTTTTAAAGCAAAATGGACAAACAATGTAGATTAAAATACAAATCTGAACTGCAGAGAGACCAGATGACTTAATACTAGCCGATCTCTTTGATTTACACTTGAGAATGAAAGCCTTGCCTTGCAAGAGATGTTCAGCATCTTGCGTACAATCTGCTTGATTATTTAGGACTCATTCTCACATCTCTAATGTCTGTGGAGTCTTTATTCTCATCAGTTTTTACACAAAAGCCTCCACTGAAATCCTCAGGAAGTGCTGTTTAAGATACAATGTGCTGCTGTGCTTCTGAATCTTTTTCTGACCAATTCAGGAACAAAGACAAATGGGAGACACAAGGATCCAGCTTGGAACAGCACCTGAAAGAATTAGGAAGCTCTCTAGCCAGGCAGGCAGAGGAAAGGCAGGATTCCGGGGCCAGCGCTGCTGGTGGCTGCCATTATTTCAGACAGAGGAGCAATGCAAAAGCGATGCTCACGTGTCCTGCACGGACCCCAGAGACCCCTGCCAGGGTCAGGCTCTTCTGTACCAGTCGTTACGTACACAGATAGTAACGGATGGACCCACTTCTGAAAAATTCCCAGGTAAGAGCAGATTATAGCAAGCAACCAAATCCAGTAAGTTTAGTGGGAAAAGCCAGACAGTGAAAAGGCAGCTGTGCCTATGGGAGAGTGAAAACACGAGGCTGAGATACAGGACCGCTCATAGAGTGTAGTGTCATTTCTGCAGCGGTCACCCTTGATCCTGCTTCCATGTATTTTGTTCTGGTTGCTTTGCTTCATAATGGAGTGTACATTTGCCTTAGTGCTCCCATAGCGTCATGACCACTTTGAAGGTAGCTCAAATGAAAGGAGTAAGCCAGGCAAAAGCTCTGCTGATGTATTGCTTCCAGTCATTGGTGTATACGTTTTTCTCCTTATTCATCTAGGCTTTGAGTCTGTGAACGTGCGAGAGAATCATGTGCACATGGAAGCCATCTGGTTTCTCACAAGCATTTAAAGGATCACGTGCGTGCTTACACCTGTACTTCTTGTGTTGTAACCAGCAGGTTTGATTTCTCAAAAAGCATGAGGGAGTTGCATTTAGAAGCAGATTAAGTTAAGGGGGGGGGGGGGGTGTATGTGTGTGTCTGTGTGATGTGTTTTGTATGACAGGTAAATAGTCTTGCAGGAGATGTTTGGCCTGCAGGAAGCATCCAAAACTGCTCTGCTTTAAGTTTTCTCCAGATTCTTGTAGGGGCAACAGCTCTGATTTCCACATACAGTTTCTAGTACTTATGATTTCAGCCTGGACAAAAAAAAAAAAAAAAAAAAAAAGAAAAAATTGGGTATTTGCTCATAAAATACCAGTCGCATCCTAGTGTGTTTTGAAACAGCTCTTTCTTTTGTTACTTACCTCCAACTCCAGCAGAAATTAGGGTGCTTCAAGGATCCTTTAGGGTTACCACAGTAACCAGGTCACTTCACCTAGAAGTGAGGGTTCTCACTAAATCTTTAGTAATTGGACTTACAACTTTATTGTTCTGGATGTGGGCAATTTTAAGTGAAGATAGTGCCTGAAAGTGATGCTTTGAAACTGATAGGCTGGATGGAGAAACTGGCTTATGAGTGTTTATAGAAAACATGAATGATCAGAAGAAACGTAGGTAACAGGTCAAGCCCAACATCCGAGAGGAAATACCCAACTATTGGCATGAGTGTTGGGAGAGGATTTTCTCCTGCCTCAGAGCCTGTGGCGAATGGGAGAGGTGAGTAAGACCTCGCATTTAGGGATGCTGAACGTAGGACCTACAGGGTTATATTCTAGCCCAACTAGATGCCATCTTTGCCACTCCAGTGACAAGGCTGATATCCTGAAGAACATACTCAGGCTGTACTCAGCACAGTGTACAGTAGCATCAGAGTTGTGTTAATGAATATCTGGCCTGCCAAAGTGCCCAGGAGATATATGATGGAATATCCACCCAATTTAGCCTTTTATTGTGACTGTCTTTTGCAAGTGCCAATACCATTGACTGTTCTTTTCATTTAACTCATGTTAACATATCTGAGGCACTCGGAGAGTAGGCAAGAACATATCCTCTGTTGTGGCAATAATTAAACCCTATGTTAATACACATATTAATGTGCAGAGCAACTTACCTGGAGATCTCTGTGGTGAATTTCTGCTCTATTTGCCACTGTCTAGGTAGCATACTGCTGTAAGGCAATGAAAAACCATACTCCTACAGGAAAAATGCATAGAAAATTTATAGAACAAAGATACCACTGGTGAAGTCAGAATATGAAAAGCACTTAGCTAAAATAGCTGTATTAAATCATAGCATCTTGGCGGGGGGGGGAGGGGAATCACACAAAGGAGGTTTAAAATCTGCCAGTTCTTTGTGCAAGTAGTTAAATAACGCAGTGTTTTCAGCTGCTAACATTTCTTTGGGAGACAGCCACCAAATGTGGTATGTCAGGTATGGCCCAGAGTTTTCCCCTCTGTGCATGGTATATTGTATTCAACTGAGACGTTGCTAAACTTTATTACTTCTTTATAATTGCTTTTTGAAAAGGTACTGGCACCAGCAAATTGTCTTTCTGTACATGAAAAACTATCAGTCTGTAAGACCAAAATAGTCTCAGAGCAGGAGATTTTAAAAAAATGACCCTCTACCAGCCTGCTCTGGGAGATGTAACGTGTGCTTCCAGCTACTGAGTAACCTGCAGCCCAAAGATACACCTCAAAGGAAACAGTTTTGAAGAAAAGCTACGATAGAAAGATTATATTTTCAGTTGTTCACACCCAAAAGTGCCTTGTTAAGCTACTGTAAGGGCTGCATATTCCACAGGGTGGAAACAATTACATTTGTTTGCAGTAATTCATTCCTTCTGTCTCTCTTTTTTTATATATATTAATCCTTCACTTTTTGCCTGATTATGACTGAAAGATGCAAGTCCACTTCCCTTGTAAAAACTGAAAAATTACTATAAATTTATATTCAGCTTCTAAAAGCCCTCTTTCCAGACTAGATAAATAATGTAACACTATTTTAATCTTTAATTTTTTCTAAAAGCTCCTGAGGTCTAAATATTCTTCTGGAACTGCCTGGGAACCTTCTGCAAACTACCACTTTTCAATGAGAGGAGTTGGAAGTGAAGAACTTGAATGGAAAAGGAAAGGCAGAGGCGTTAAAAACTGAACTTAATGTCACAGAATTTTGACTCCAACTTTACAGTAGTGTTCCCAAGGGAAATGATTATGAACCAGTGCAAAGGAATATACATTTTTTGAATTTATATGGTTGGTTTCCAGGTTTTCAGAGAGCTTTTGTTACTTTTACTTTTCCAGGTACGTGTTGGTGCATAGGGTAGTATCTCTTTCTTCTGCCTCTCTGAAGAGTGTGAATGCTCAGAACTGAAAAGAAGGTGGAACGGGAGTATATATTCACTGAAAAGACTGAGGCAGAGACAAAATGCTTTAATGCAGAGGAACAGTGTTTTAAAATTACTCTGTTTTTAATTTGAGTTTCACATGTAAAGTGTTACGGAGGTCTTGATGGTAGTGGTGGTGTCCAAGTGACCTAATGAACATATTTTCTTGTGAAATTCCAGCTGCAATTTGTTGAAATTTACATTGACCTTTCCCTTCCGCTGGTCCAAAAAGAAACTCTGAAAACGGATGTCTTGTTCTTGGCCTTTCTCCTGTTCTCGTGAGCATTTCAGCAAGAGCCCCTGATAAAAGCAGTGGCTTAGAGGGGATTTTATGATGCCCGAAGTTGTTCACCTGAAACTAGGTTGTGACTGCAAGCTTATTTGAAAGGAAATGCTAAATGGCCCTAGATTTATATAGCCTAACACCAGTTTCTGTTGATGTCCCTACAGGGTTTCCTACCAGCCAGACCCAGGCTTTCAAGAGCGCCTGGCCAGTGAGAAATTATCCTGGGTGCTAGGACTGAGGTGCCCTTTAGACACCTTTAACAGCCTTTAGGTGAGATTGAGTTCCCTTTTTAGTGTTAGCCTTGCTGCTTATTGCCCTGGTTGCCCCTCTCTGGGTTTTAATTGTCACATCTAGCATTTTGTAAGCAAGTAAGCGGAGCTCACTTTTTTTGTGATGTTACTTGTGTTGAACTACGAGCAAGGAAAGCAAAAGGAGCGAGTTAAGTAAGGAGGGAACGTGCTTGCACGTGCTTTAGGGTGGTGAGACAAAACTGTTGGTTTCACATCTCAGGTCAAGGAGTCAGGTCAAGTAAAACTGTGCTATGTTCTTTTTCGTAAAGGCTCATTTTGGGCAGGAAGGGAGACAGGCAGGAAGGAGACAAGGGATCGGGGGAAACTCAAATTAATTTAAAATCTTTGACTCAAAATGCGTGTTAGTTTGGTTTCAGTTTTTGTAAAAGCTGATTATTTTTTTTCTTCTTCTTTTCTTCATTTTTATAAATGTATTTTCAGACAAGTTTTGAATGTAGTAGGCCTGGCCTGACACATCAAAGATTTATTTTTTAATTGGAAAACACCAAAAATGTTGAGCTATTGCAGCATTGTCAAAGAAATGTTCCAATTAAAAGGAGATTGGCATCAACTGATTTAAAATTTCTTAAATTAATGTAACAAGGGATAAACTGTTGGCCTTTTTCTTTATGAATGCTTTTCTTGATTGTTTTTCTGTACTCATGTGTTCCTCTGTGAATATGCATTAATATACATGGCCAAGCTTGTTAGAATTTTATCTGGTGCACTAGCCCTGCTGCCAGAAACAATAACATTTTGGACATTTCTGTTCCAAATATACGGTGGTTATGTATACCTCCTAGTCATATTTTAATCCTCATTTCATGTGCTTGTGATGAGTTTTAGATGTGCTTATTTTTCTTTCCTATAGAATGCTTTTGGTTACATCAAAAATATTGCTAAATCCTTTAAGCAAACTGTGAAAGCAACCTAAAGGAGATCCAAAGGACATTTAAAAGGTTTTACTTTTCCAAAAAGAAAAGGTTTTGATACAGTTTCTGGTTGGGGGGGGTGGGGGGGTGGTGTCTGGTTTTTAAACTAATGAAAAGAGCCACGTTTCTCATAAAAACAACTATGCATAGACAGATTAAATCTGGGGGGTTTTGCTTAACTTTGCAGGAAGTCCCGGGAAACATTCCTGCTGGAAACTATGAGCTGCTTCTGGCTTCATAGATCTACTTTACTCTTCCTGCTAGTACTCAGTCACAGTTATACAAGATTTATAGACTATACCACGGCTGACAATGTCATATCCCACCTGCCAATCCATAAATGTCAGCAGCAGTTTGAGGCACAATGCCGACCCACAGCCTGGCACAAGGCACCTTCTGCTTACAGCTGCCTAGTGGCACACAAGGACCTTCCTGGTACATAGACCATCCAAATAGTGGGAAGCTCTCATTTTAGGAAGTCTCAAATACAAAAGTTCACATTTTGATAGGGAGATTTCTGTTTGTGGCCACGGTCAGATTCGCTTCTCGATCAGAGAATCGGCCACAGCCGTAGGTAGAGAAACTATTGAGTAGGCTGCAGGGAAGATCAGAGCTGGAATAATTCCTGTTCAAAAGCTGCATAATTACACTGGAATGTAAAACATGTTGCAAGGTTTGATAAGCTTGTGAGGTTTAAGAGGAAGGAGCGTTAGCAGCTGAACTCATCTGTCATTGTAGGATGTAAAAAAAAAATGTCAATCTCTGTGGGTTGGTGTTGCTTGAAGGGTTCTTTTGAAAACCAGGTATTATAGCTTTTAACTGACATCTGGCTGCGGTTCTGCACTGGCAAAGAGATGAACTAAGTAGCTGGGGAGCTTGTACAGTGAATGATGCTAATTGCTACCAAATCTGAAAGGGATTATATCGTGCAGCCACTACAATAGCGGAGAGTAGACTCAGCTACGCAGGACATCCCTTCCAGTGCAAGTCTCCGACGGCTTCCTCTTTAAGTAAAGAGAAATACTCCGTATATTAAAGAAATTGTTCTACTGAAGCTATTTTGAAGTGTGGTTTCTGCACCATCTGCCCTTTCTTGCTATTGTTTTAAAACAGCATCGTCAACTAAACTCCAGAGAAGACGAAAAATCTGAAAACAGTGAAGCATTTCAGGTTACTTATTTTAAAGGAGACGTTTATGATAGCTCCAGCAGTTGGTAGTGAAGGTCAGGTCTGTCCTTTCTGTGCGTGTATGTGTGTGGGGGGGTGTGGGTGTGGGTGGGTGTGTGTGTGAGAGAGGGAAGGTCAGACACAAGTGCCTACCAAGACTGCATCTGAACACAGGGCACTAGAAATGAAGTGTATGCTGTTCTCTGTTAAGGTAAAATTTCCTTATGTCAGGATTCTGTGAAACTGGATATTTAAGAAAGCTTCCTTGCAGAATTTTTAAATTATCCTAGGGGCCTCAAAAGTGAAGTGTATGAATACTGTAAGCAGTCTGTAGGAAGGAGATTCAAATCAATAGAATATGTTACTTAGAAAGCATCTAGAATTTATTTTAAAAAACTACTGCAGTTCTAATGAAATTAAGGGATGACACTTCAGCTTGTCACGTTATTTTTCTTCATTGCTAATGCACATATAAATGGCTGAAATTGTTTCTTATGTATGGAAAACCGGATGTTCTTATTTTAATTGATCATTCTGTTAATTCTTAAATGTTTTGTGTAGACATAAAAAATGCCTGACTAACCAATGGAACCATCCCCTCCATGTATTCAGAAAAATATCTGTTTACCTGTGTACCCACCTTAGCATAGCAGAAATAGTATAGCTATAGGGTATGGCTGTAGTCATCTGTTCAGGTTCTTACTTTGTTCCAATACATGCATCAGACCTGTCTGCAGAATATTATACTGCTGCTGATGCTACACCATCAAGAACGACTACATCTTCCAGTACCTGGTAGAGTTTGTGAGACTGAAAAGCATGTGCTTTGCTTTTAAACAGAATTTCTTACAGAGTCACTGAGACACTGTACAGTTGAGGGTCCATGATTCTGCTTTTTTTATTATTTTTTTTTTGTTACGAGAGATTTTCTACAGCTGAATTGCACTTAAATCAGTCTTTATCTTTTGAACTACAGTAAGTAGATACGCCACGGCCTATGACAAAATATATGTAATTAAGTTGTCCAATTCAAATCAGGTTAGACAGCCCTGTAAAGTTCAAGAACATAGTTTCTCTGGGTTGTTGTGCTGTTTCTGTCATGTGTTCTATGTTTTTACGGACTTGTGACAATTGAGCTTTAACCTAAGCAGTGTACTTTGGTCAAATGTCTCCCAGTTTTTCAGGGGCACGTACCTGACAGTCCTGTAGGAGCATGAGCATGTGACAGGAGACTGGAAATGGTAAAATCCTGCAAGTCCACACGTGCCTGGTGGGAGGCAAGACACTGATTTTGCTGCAAGGTGTCGGGGGGGGGCGGGAATAGAGAAGTGTGACACAACGTTACGGCCTCTGCACGTCTGTTGTTTGCGGGCAGCCCTTGGGTAGCGCGGAGGATGCTGAAGCTGTGTGGGTGGATGACCGCTGAATGCCGTACTAATCTGCCCAGACTTGGCAGGGATGGTGGTCCCACAGCTGTGCCCTGCTTCAGGCCTTGGAGCTGTTGCTGCAGCAGAGCCGGGCCCCTTCTCAGGCACGTTGTTCCCTTATACTGAACAAAAAGGAAGACTGTTTTCCCCTTCAGGTGAAAGTTACAGTTAGAAGTTGTATTTTGCTAGTGACAGCAGTAGAAATGATATATGCAATACTCGGGTTCCTCCACCACCACTGGGATTTTTCCCTTTCGGCTTCATGACTGTGTACATTTTTTTTCATATCTAATGAGAAGTCATCCCTGGGTGAAGTTTTTATTATGGACATTTCTAATGGAATTCAATTTTCAGCCAAGCATCACCATCACCAACATGCATGGTGAGGAAGGGGTTCCTAGCGACATGCACAAAATCCAAGAGCCCGGGAAGTGCTGGGCTCATGGCTTGCCCCTTTATCCTGGAAGTGTCCTGGAGATCTCAGGGGGAGCCCAGCGTTAGCAGCATTGGAAAGGAAGGCTGGGCCATGTGCAAGAGGGGGAGAGAAGATACACATGCACCTTATTCAAGTAATTCCACCACTGTTGAGCTTTTCAGCCACCTCCTTGTGTGTCTTCTCATTAAATCCTGTAACAGATGCACAGGCATTTTTGTGACGTCTTTGCACGAGGATGTTCGTTGTAACCGCTCTTGAAAGTTCAGTACATGATTCTTCAGTACTGTGCTTTGCTAGTGACCTAGGTTTTTTGAGAGCTTGTGCAGTAAAAAGGTATTTAAAGAGACAGAACTGAAAATCATGCACATGCTGCCATGACAGACAAACTCAGCCAGACTAAGATGAGCTTTTTCAACCTCCTCATTCAAAAATTAACAGGAGTTGTCTTTACAGCAAGCTGTTGTTTTCTGTTACAGCTGTGTGCATACTTGTAATTGAGGAAGCAGTTTGTAGTGATTAGGCAAAAATGAGGTTTTTTTCTGCTTGTCATAGCAGCCTACATTTCACATCAAGTTCTCAGGATTAGTTGCCCCGTGCAGATTTTCGCTGGCTGGTAGCCACCTTGTACGTGAGCTGAAGTAGGCGTGAGAAGCTTGTAACATGCTTGGAGGAAAAGCTGCAGTACTCTGAGATCTGTTACAACAGCTTAGCCAGGCCTTGCTCTGCAGGTGCACTTCCATGTCCTAGTCTCGTTGTGTGCCCTTGGTGGGTTGCTCTTCCAAGCACCCAGTGCCCCTTCGTGCGTTCCCCTGAGTGCCAGACGTGGTATTGCCACTTCCCAGGAGGGTCACGGTCCTGGGTGCCTTTGCAGGATCCAACAGTGCTGAAGCTGTTAGGCAGAGATCTTAGCGATGGGTTGCAATTTCTCCCAGGCCCCGCTGTGTGCTGGCAGACCCTGCTGAGCCTCAGCCACCACCCAGCCGCAGGTGCTCTGGGACAGGCTCTTCGGTTGCCGCAGTGGGAAGGAGGGTGCCTGTGGGCTGAGCATCCCTTTTCTCATTCCTCCCGGCCAGGAGCAGGGTGCAAAGCAGCAGGGCGAAGTAGGGTCAGCAGGGATTTGCAGTCCTGAGGAGGAGTGAGCTCAGGTGGCTTTGTGCAGCTGCTTCTGCCGTGGAGTCCCCCAAGGAGAGGCCACAGCTCTGCAGCATGATCAGACCAGAGAAAGAGGTTTCGGAAACCACTAGCTTAAATTCAGTCTTCTGGTTTAATATTGTATCCTGCTTGGGCATTGCAATACCTCTCTGGTGTGACTGCTCTGAGGGACTTGTGTGGCCAGTACACCTCTAAATCACCCCATGAAAGGATGTTTCTTCCTTATGTTCCTTAAGAACAGAACTGAAGTTTCTCTTACCATTACGCTCTTCCTCATTCAGTCCAGCACATTATGTGTCTGAGTCAGGCTGTTATTTCCTTCTCCTTTCAGGCTTGCAGGAAGCAGAGCACACTGCTGACACGGGTTTTTAAAATATAAATAAGCAAGTTCAGTCACAATAGCAGTGACCCATATAGCCCATGGAAACTGAGATACACATGATTAAACTGTGTGATTATACTTCTTGGATGTAAAAGTCTCTTTCTTATGACTGCCTGCCAATAGGCAATATAGCGTATAACGCATGCTAGTACATACACAGCATTTACCTCTACTTTTGTCACATACCTGCTATCCCTTCAGATTTTTAAATGGCTGGCAGTGTGATTAAAGATGTTTGCTCACTGCTCAAAGGGTGTATGTCTCGCCACACTTCTCACCTTGGCTACTGGAAGAATCCTCGCAATACCCCTTACACACCATTAACATGACAAAGCATGATTATTTTTAACTTTATCACTTAATGCTAGTTGTTTTGCAGTAACACCAAGGAGCCCTGGTTGTTTAGCAGCCGTGAAGAAAAACAAGTGAAAAAGTAGTCCCCGTGCCACACCTGATGTTTTAGACGTGTAACATCGTGGTACCACAGGGACGGCTTGCAGATGTTGAATGCAATGGCGCGGGTCCCTTCCCTTCCTTTCTGTCTTTCTGTGTGCTTCTTTCCCGAAGTTGGCTGCAGTACTCCCTTGTGACTGAGCCAGCCCGTTCAGCTGCTAGCCTAGCAAAACATGTTTCTAAGGTAGTTTGCAGACATTTTTTTTTCGATTAAGTCAGTGTCCTGGCCAATCAAAGGAATAGCAGAGCTGACTCAGGATAGGCGGCAGGATGGTACGCTAGGGCAGGGGAGTTGGACTTCCACTTCTTGGCTCTGTCGTGCTGCTGGTACATGGAGCTATACTTCAGCTAAGTCAGAAACTTGGTCTGCACAGAGAAATTAAATGGAAGAATAATAGAAATGATCAGAGAATAATACCCGCACATGAAGTGTTTGTAGCAGTGCTTGGAACTGCACGATAATAGTGATTTTAGTTCAGTCTGGCCTAAGAGACTTTTTTGTGAGTGAATTTGGTGAAGAGTTGAATTAGGCTTCTGTTTAACATGAAATGGAAAACTTAATGTTGCTTAGGATTCTTAGAGTGGTGTAGGAAATGGCAAAAAAGTAGCTGAATTCTTTCAGAATTAGAGATCTTTGTCTATTTAATATATTGCCAAAGCTAGCTAAGGTACTTGAGAATCAAAACTGTCATGTAGTTACAGCCCCGTGCTTCAGTATTTCTGAATCTTTTCCCTTTTTATAGGAGATATCATTTTCTGATTTTTCAATCAAATACATGAATAATTTTGCATATTCTAAATAATAATCATTTCTAACAGGCTGTGCATTGAATCAAATGCCCTCAGATTTATGTCTGAATATGACTGTGGGCGTCAGAAGAATGTGCTGCCCCGACGAGAGGTGCATCTGGTGCAGTGTTTGGGCACTGAGGACGGCCAGTGATGAACAGTAAGGAGGGTGGGCAGCGGCAACCCACCGGTGCTCTCCCCTTCCAGACTGTGGGAAGGCTTGGAGGGAGAAAGGAAAAGCAGCTTTGCAAAGGTTTAAAAGGCTGGATGCCCTGTTGTGAAGGAAGTAGGGTGGTTCTTGTCTGGCAGTTAAACAAGGGGAGAGCGTGGGACTGAAGAATGGGGGCAGGCAAAGATGGAAGAAAATACTTTGTAGTGAATAAGACCAGATGTGCAGATAAACTGTGAAGGACCTTGAATGTGGGGATTGGCTGATATGAGAGCATAGTGGTCAGCGCGAGAGACCTTAGTGTGGTGGCTCCATTGACTGTTCAGGTAATCTTTCTGATCATATTTTAATTGACTTTCCAATAGGAAAGAGGAAAGATAAGTCATGGGAAGAGAAAATAATATTGCAGTATCTAGGCCACAGAAGGAGCTTCCCTGCTTGTCCTAGGGCAGGAACATGATGAGCATGACCCATAAGAGTAAGGAGGAAGAGGAAAGTATACTGAAAACAAAAATACTGGCTTTTCTTGTGTCATACTTGGCAGAGGCATGTTCATTCTATCACAGAGAGGGTTGGCAGCTCCCCGCTAAGACAGCTGATGAAGAGTTCCCAAAACGTCAGCCAGCCTCTCGGAGAGAGAAGACAGATCTCCAAAGTCTGGTCTCCTAAAACAATGTTAGTATGTGCTGTGAATTTCAAAGGCCTTGTGTTCTGATTCATGGACAAAATCCCAAGGAGCTAGTATATGCTTATTAAAGATAGATATAGATATATACAAAATTTAAAAAGCCACTTTGCTTTTCCAGCCAATCAGGTCCAACTGTCTCCATGCAGTAACATCTGGTATGTGTTCTTCCCCTTTTGCTCAGCTTTCTGCAGATGTGTTTGCTGTCTGCTCCGTGTGTATTCTATCATATGTCCTTATCTGGACAGATTATTTTTTTCCACTTTTTTTTGGAGAGAGCATTTAGGTCCTGATACTTTCTACGCTGTCTGTGAAAATGAGTTTATTGGTCTTGCCAAAACACAAAATGTCCTCTCAGGTAACTGGTGTTAAAGTTTATTGCTTAAGTACAACATTTCCAAATTTAGGCTTCAGAAAATTGGTTGTATTACTAATAATTTCCCCTTCGTTTTTTGATGCTTGTCTTGAGATACTGGGATATGATTTCCAGAAGTGCTGGGTACTTACGGCTGTACCTGAAGTTAGTGGAAGGTATACTTGGGGCAGGCAATGTGCAGGTTAATGCTGTAACTGAAAAATCAGGTTTACGGTGTCTTAGCTGGGCACCCAGAATCAGTGAATACCTTGGAAGAGTCACAACTCTCCATCTCAGTAGCTCGTGTCTAGAATGATGATGATGATGATGGTGTTACCCCTTCGTACTGCGGGATGTTTGAAGACAGGGAACTACGTCTTTCGCTGTTTTCCATTAAGAGATGCTGTATGTTCTCCCAAAACATATCTCCTAGAGAAAGATTAAGGGAAGAAAGTTTGTTGCCTTTTCACCCAATAGGAATTAAAAAACAAGTTTGCTTTGGGAGGGACTCTAGTGTTTTATGTGATATCCAGGCCCATCTGTCAAATCTCTCAACAACTTAGGGGTTTGATCCAGTTAAAAACATTTTTTTAAATGTTGTCTTGAATGAATCTTGCCAGGTCATGGCATTTGGTTATTCCAGGTGTGCTGATGTTTGGGTATTCTTTGCAATGTGTTTCAGACATACTCTGCTTTATCCTCTGGACGAAGCGCTGTTGCCGTTAGTACATTCACGGAACTCTGGCTTTTTATTTATGGAAAAGACTCTAACCTTTTCTTCCAAAAGCAGTTACCGTGCTCAAGTCCTTTTTCCCTTTGCTGCTCAAGTAAGTCTCTCTGATGCTAGGGAACAGCAATAAAGTATTTCCCCAGTACTTTGTTCTCAGTTGTAGCCAGCCAGACTTCTTCATCCATTTTATTAGCCTCTGTGTACAAAAGGACCGCGTTAGTAACACATTTTTTTATAACCCTTTCTCCTCAAACGTATTCCCACTGCTTCTTTTTCATTAGAGATTTTATAGGCTTTTTTTTCCCATGTGTTTTATTTCAGTTGTTTTGTTAGTGCAGTGTTTTGGGTTTGTGTGGCGGAGTTTTGGTAGCGGGGGAGGGGGTTGCAAGGCTGGCTCCTGTGAAAAGCTGCTGGAAGCTTCCCTGGCTCCAAGTCGGACCCGCCGCTGGCCAAGGCCGAGCCCATCAGTGACGGCAGTGCCTCTGCGGTAACAAATTTAAGAAGGGGAACCTGCAGTGGGGGAGATTGGAATGTGAGAGAAAGCCCTACCCAGACCCCGAGGTCCGTGAGGAAGGCGGGGAGGAGGTGGGCCGGCGGAGGGGATGGCCCTGCGGCCCCCGGTGAGAGGGCAGGCTGTCCCCCTGCAGCCCGTGGAGGGGAGCGGGGGAACAGATGCCCCCCTGCAGCCCGGGGAGGACCCCACGCCGGAGCAGGTGGGTGCCCCCCAAGATGGCCGGGACTCTGTGGGGAAGCCCGGGCTGGAGCAGTCAGTGCCTGAAGGACGGGAGGCCGTGGAAAGGACCCACGCTGGAGCAGTTCGTGAAGAACTGTCTCCCGTGGGAGGGACCCCAGGCTGGAGCAGGGGCAGAGTGAGGAGTCCTGCCCCTGGGTGATACCATAAAAGTCGGTTAAGAAAACCCCTGAAGACTTATTTTAAAGTTTTAGAAGGCAGGCATTCTTTATTACAGCGCTGGATGCACAGGGGATCGCTCCACCTATCGTGCATACTAGATAATCAGAAATACATGATTTATATAGGATAAAGATGTACATATTCATTAAATTTTCTTGAAAAGGTTGTCTTATGCTAAAGAGTTCTCGGAACTCGCTTGCGTAATTTCTTCCCAGTTGCGCACGCTCCATGATTTAAGTCGGTGGTCACCAGGGGTCTTTGGTGGTCGTTGGTGGTCGCACCCTCCTGTCCTTTAGTTGAACCTAAGTTACTTTATTCCAAACACGGTGAGGAGGCACGTGCAGAATATGTTGTAGGCCCAGTCTTGCGAAACAGGAATCCACTCCTTTTGTTACCAGGACGTGTCAGCTTAACCTCATTGCAAAGAGATGCTTTCCAGTGTGTTCTCCGTGGTGTGTTATCTTCACAGACCTTGTGTTTTCAGGCTACTTTAGTCTTCAAACCAAGTATCTCCTATCATGAGGAGGAAGGAGCGGCAGAGACAAAGTGTGAAGGACTGACCCCAACCACCATTCCCAGTCCCCCTTGGCCGCCGGGAAGGGAGGGAGAGAAAACCGGGAGTGGAGTTGAGCCGGGAAGGAGGGAGGGGTGGGGGAAGGTGTTTTAAGATTTGATTTTACTTCTTGTTATCTTTGTTTCGATTTGGTTGGTAGTAAATTAAATTGATTTTGTTTTTTCCCCAAGTCGAGTCTGTCTTTTGCCCATGACCATAACTGGTGAGTGATCCCTCCCTGTCCTTGTCTCGACGCACGAGCGTTTCTTTATATTTTCTCTTCCTCATCCCACCGGGAGCAGGAGGGGAGGAGGGGAGGAGTGAGCAAGCGGCTGCGTGGCGCTTTGTTACCAGCCGGGCTTAAGCCACGACATACAGTTATGGCCTGTTGTAAAGCATTGCGATTATCAAGATGATATGGAAGGCATTTGAGACTTGCCTATAAAATGATCCAATAAGAAGTACTGGATGATTAATTTAAGAATAATTTTAAGAATCAGTAGTGTTTTTAAAGAAGAGGGTCCTAGCGATAAAATAAATTTGATTGGTACTGTTGTGGAAGGAGCTGCCATTGGAGGTACTAACTTCATAGGACCATGCTCCTCCTCTTAGACTATAAGCAGCAAAGTGATGCTGTGGCCAGGCCGCAATAGGAGGGAGCAATAAACTCTGTAACAGTAAAGGGCTTTCTTGCACAGACAAAGAAAAATAGAGGGTTCTAGAAATGTCTCTCTCTCCCTGTCACAAATCAAACGTGATGAATAGTGTTCTGGTTGTTCTGATACCGGAAACAAAATCTGTGTAACACTGCTTGCATTGGCAGTTCGCTGTGGCTTCGTGCTGAACAAAATCCATTTTGATAAAGGTCCCGTATCAATGCCTCTGATGACCCTGGATATATTTTCTTCTCAGGTCCTCAGAGCCCCAGGAGATGGTCACATTTCTGGTTTCTTCTGGAGCAAAATGCTTCTAGGCACATCTGACTGGGGCCAATGTTTGTTTAGTGGAAGTGAGCCCCAGGCTGGAATAAGGTTCATGGTAACACATAAATTTTAGATATTTGTCTAGATCTGAGAGCATACCTGTCACCAGGGGTTTCATGTTTTGGCTTAGTTCTATCTTCAGAAAATGAAGAGTTCTGAAATAAGGTATATTTCACAGTAGTAAGAATGTGAAATGAATAGTGAAATCAAGTCCGAGTTTTGCTGTGTATTTATTGTCAAAACAAGGTTTTAGACAGAGTCCCATTGTCTGCTGTACAGTTTCTGCCAGCTAAGGATGGGATAATAACTGATAAATTTTTCACAGCATTTCATTAGATGAAGAAATCAATAATTATTCATTTCTCCTCAAAGCTGGGCATCTACCATCAAGAACGGAAGTTCTGCGCAAAACAAGACTAGTTTCCTGTGCTAACTGCTCAGCTGTATAGCTAGGCAAGTAGGTTGCACCTAAGTCAGCAGCACGGTAGCAGCTTTTTCGTACCCTCGGATTCCTGTGACCGCCGTAAGATGAAGGAACCCATTAGCAGCTGCACAGCTCTCTGCAGCGGTTTAGTTGTGTGTGGAGCAGGACTAAGTATGCTGAATTAGTTCACGGAGAACTGATAATAAGTGAGGGAAGGGAGACTGACTCCCAACTGAATAGTTTATTGCTGTGGCCCATGTTTTTAATCCACGAGAACAGGAAATTGCTGGCTTTTGTTACACTTTCAGTAGATGAATTACACACTTGGTGGCAGCTCTCATTTGACATGTAATAATCGATACTTTTCTGCTTACTCACAAATGGGTGTAATAGCAGAGAGCTACCTGAAGGTCTAGAGAAGGAGAAAAGTCTGTCATCTTAGACCAACCTTATATGCATTCAATGCTGAGAAGCCTTTGTTGTATAACATTTTAATGTAGTCTTATTTTTCTGCTGATTTCCTGGATGCAAATTGCTTGTGGACCTTTTAGCCCGATCATGGGGTTCTGCAGCTTTTCTAGCTCCATGAGTTTGGGGGAAATCTCAGCCTCTGGGGCAAGCAGGAGCAATTTTAGGAGGGCCCCATGGCACTGCCCATGTCCTAGGGACATCAGAGCACAGTGTCGGACGCGGCCTGCTTGGGAGGAGCGCAGCAGTGAGCAGGAGTGAGGCCTCCCTAAGTGCAAAACCCACCACAGTTACATCAGCTTGTTCCTCATCCTTGAGGGGGTCATTATATATGTATCTTGATTTGTGCCCATGCCTATATGCTTACCTACACATGGCAGATGAGAGGTTTTGTAAATGCACTTTTCACTCACTCTTGAATGCTTAGGTCCCTCCCAAGACTCTTGCAAACAGTATCAAATTCTTAGAAACCCGTCGTCTGACCTTTTTTCTTTTGGAATATTTATTAGTGTGCAACAGCCACAGACTTACTCGAAGTGTTAGGGGTAGCCGCAGCAGTAGATAACTATTACTAGTGTGCAGTTTTACTGTTTTTAAAGCACGAGAGTAATGAGCTTTTTTCATCCTCGTTTGATTGCAATTAAATATAAACATCACTTAATGAACTTTGCAACAAGTAAGGGCTCTACCACTATTGTATAGGGCAGTTTCATGCGTACGTGGTGATATTCTTCCTGCATTAGCATAGTTAAATTTAAAACAATACTGGCTAGAGAAGGAGTTTGTTTTATTGCACCTCTCAAAATGAGTGTGTGTCAGGGAATAGAAGTGAGTGGAAAATGTCTGGAAGTAGGCAGCATGCTGTGGTGTATTGCGTTTCGCTGACACGAGAGGAATGTGGCAGTGAGGTCTACAGTTGCCTGCTGCAGGCGCTAGCACTCAGGCTGAAAAGCAGCTTGGGATGTGCCTTTTGCTTCATTAAGCAAAAGGCTTTATGCCTGTGGCATGAAGTGCTATAGAACACAGTGGAGGTATTACAGTGTATGTTGTTAGACAGGGTAGCCAGTCTCAAACATCTAAAATCACAAGTCAGATATTCCAACATAAAATCTGTCTAGAAATTAAGGATATGGGGTTTTAAGCTCTTTATTTCCTTTCTACTTCTTAACACTCATTTATTTTTAAGTGAAAGTTGAGATTCTCGCCTGACTTCAGGGCTGTAAGAAAACCACCAAATTTCAAAAAACTTGCAAAAAAAGGTCTTAAAAGTTCTTAACGGTGAGTCAGGCATCTTCTGTGGAAGCTGTGTGATTGTATAAGCTCTGTCATTGTAAATAGGATCTAAAAACCAGGGATGCAAAATGCAGGCTAAGCTCCTGGTACTTTGTCGTGGTTTAACCCTGGCCGGCAACTCAGCACCAGGCAGCTGCTCACTCACTTCCCCCCCCACCCAGTGGGATGGGGGAGAGAATTGGAAAAATAAGGTAAAGCTAGTGGGTTGAGATAAGAACAGGTTAATAGAACAGAAAGGAAGAAACTAGCAATGACGCTAATAACAACAAATAAAGTGACAATAATAACAAAAGGATTGGAATATACAAAACAAGTGATGCACAGTGCAGTTGCTCACCACTTGCTGACCGTTGCCCAGTTAGCTCCCAAGCAGCGATCCCCCCGCCAGGCCAGCTCCCCCACTTTATATACTGGGCATGACGTCCCATGGTGTGGAATGCCCCTCCAGCCTTCTTGCTGGCTGGGCCTGAGAAGCTGAAAAGTCCTTGACTGAGTCTAGACACGACTTGGCAACAGCCGAAAACATCAGGGTGTTCTCAACCTTCTTCTCCTACTAAACCCAAACCACAGCGCTGTACCAGCTCCTAAGAAGACAATTAACTCTATCCCAGTCGAAACCAGGACACAGTTGCAGTTTAGTTTGCTTACGTTTAACAAATGTCACTGGCTGTGCTGGCTCACATTATTGAGCAGCTGGAAAAAAAAAAAAACCAAAAAAAAACCCGAACCCACACCACAGTCTAGAAAGCCTGTGTTGTGTGGGGGAGCCCCAGTGAGGCAGTTTGTAGTCCTTGCAGCCAGAGTTACCTACAGCTGATCCGTATCTGGTCTAACTTCTGCAGCCTCCTAGAGTTTCATCCTGTGCATGTTGGGGTCAGTAGTAGGACTCCTGTTTACAAGAGCAAGCATGTAGTGCTGAGGGATGCATTAATTCCCTTGTGCTGTCTGCGTCTCCCAAAGAAATGTCAGTGCTGACTCCTTCTCTGAAAGGGAAGGTGTAAGGGATGATGATGTCCAAGTTTTTCTCCTCACTCTGCTGAAGCGGCAGGCTGTAGCTTTAGGATTTTGAACCCCGCTGCACTGTTAGCAAGCAAGGAAGGTGGAGCGTTCCTGTTTCTAGGCAGTTTTGCAGCGCTGGAAAAGCAATGCCAGGGCACAGGCATGGGCATTTTTAGGATCCTTTGTTCGTTGTTCCTACTGACCTGCACTTCAGTCCCAAAGAAGGCAAACTACAAAGCCCACACTTCAGAAAGACTAGGATCCAAGAATGTGAATAATTGTATACAATTTTTAATGTGAAACTCAAGCTTGTTGGTTTGGAAAACGGTTGCTCCTGTACGTAGATTAGACTGTTGGTAGATGAGCTGTAACTCTGCTTCTGTTCTATCTGCCTGACTTGAACTCAGTTGAGATCTTTTTCTGCTGTGCAGCCCTAAAAGAAACAACAATTCTTGAAATAACATTTTGACACCATAAATACTTCTCATTTGACGCTCTGACATTTGGTGTTGGCAGCTCAGCCTGCCCCTTCAGCACGCCTGTGGCTGTCACCATTCAGCCAGTCCTCCTTTCCTGCACAGCTAGTTCAGATGAAAATCACCTTTCTCTCAAGAGTGCTCTGAGCAGCTATTTAACATGGCTAAGCCTCAGGAACTCTGTCATGCAAATATAAACTTGCTCTTAGGTCAACATTTAAAGCATCATTTTCATTGTTTTTAAGAATCCTATTAGTTATAGAGGAATGATAAATAATCCAGTGGTCTGGAACCACATCGTTCTGGCTCAGGGGGCTGTTACCACTGCAGATGATGCTTTAGGTCTTGGAGGTGTATGTGATGCACTCCGGTACTCTGGGATCTAACAGTTCACCTAATGGTTCGATGTCATTGAAGCCCACTGAAGTCTGCAGGAGATAGCACTCAGTTTGTAAGTACTTCCTCCACCTTCAGTGGAAACATTTATAGTCAGAAGCAATGCCTTGAAGTGTTTTACTACTGTCATATTGACAGGAAAAAAATATACAGATGTAAAGAGGTTGTATGCATTCATTATTTATCTTGCAATCAAGAAAGTATAAAAAAAAACTAGCTTCAAGTGAATAATTAAACTGTGAGGAGTTAGTATTTTCCTGGCTCCTCTGTAATGTTTCTTACTTATTAATTCTTAGATATTCAACTTTTAGACCTTTTAGGATCAATCAAGCTCTGCTTCTATTGTCTGGAAAATAAAATACGTAAAGGAAAAACTGCCACAGATTTAAATACATTGTATTGTTACAGTGTAAATATCATCATTGTAATTAAACCACTTGAAAATATGAACCATCAACTTTTTTTCTCAGGGACTCAGCCACCTATGGGTTTTTTGTGCCTTTGAAAACCTCCCCAGAGATCCAGTGTGCTTTGCTTCTCTTGATTGTTCTTGAAATAAAATTAGCTTTTAGTCCTTTAAACTCTGTTGGCTTTATCTGCTACTAAATACACACATAGTAAGTGCCGTGGGATCAAAACAAAAACAAGTTACTCCTCCTACGCTTGCCGTTTTGATGGGATTTGCAGTCTGGCAAAAGTCAATAATCTGACTCTTACTGTATTTGGAATCACGGTGGATTAAGGTAGATCCCTTTGGCCTGGATCAAGAACGTACAAGGTATCTTCAAATCCGAGGAGAGGGTGAATAGAAAAGAGACTGGAAAAGGATGAGAGAAGGCACCCAAGAAGGCAGGTAGCCTGGTCCCGAGTCCTGGGGCAGAACTAACGACACCCATGTTGCTCCTTCCAGACATTAGCCTAGCACCCTCTTAAAGGTCTCTGCTAACAGAGATTCTGTCACCTAATGAGGGTTTGGGCAGATTTTTTTTCCTGTTAGAAATGTTTTCCTGATGGCCGACCTGCTTCACCAGGTGCCTGTGACTTTGTCCTTCACTTGCTGCTTTTGTGGGGAGAGTAGGAAGATGCCACGTTGAGGAAGTGAAAGGGGATGGGGAGGGAAGTGCTCTGATGGTGGGAGGAAGGTCATGGAGATGTGAAGGGCCTGGATGGAGAGCCCTGGGAGGATTAGGAGGAGAAGGCTCCTTGTCGTTGTGTTCTCGCTACTGATGGCTTTAACTTTCTGATATTTTTGAAATGCTTTAGAGAGATGTTGAATGAGAGGAGAGTTTGGAATCTAAGCACGACCTCAGTGGTGGGGAAACCTCTGGGTCCCATCTGCAGAACTGAAAAATAGTAATACGTTGACAGAAAAATGTGACCGTAATGCCCTTTTCCTGTCTTTTCTGCCCTCACAGATGAACAGGAGCCAGCAGTCAGCAGTGATTCAGATATTTCATTGATTATGGCAATGGAGGTTGGACTGTCCGATGTGGAGCTTTCCACTGATCAAGACTGCGAAGAGGTGAAGTCTTGAAAAACAGAGATCCAACACTAAACTACCGGGGAGGGTCACAGGGAGGGACTGAGTCAGCTTTCTAGGATTTGGACCAGTCATGCACATGCCTCCAGAGCGCTGTCACTCCTGCACACTCCTTTCTGAGATGGTCACGAAAAGCAATAGCAACAGTTGTGTCTGCCTGGATGCGGTTTCACCATCTACATATGTTCATTGTGTTCACATGGGGGATGAACACTTCCAGTTTACCCACGTGCTTGAGAGCAGTCATGTAACTCTTCAGTGGCTCATAAATACGCAACTGAAATGACAGCTTGAGTGTTTTCTACACTTGTTTGATCGGGTTTTTGTTTCTTTTTTTTGAAAAGATGTATGTTTGTTATGTTTGTTTGTTTATAGTTTGTTCTGGATGGACACTCTGGTTTTGTTGACTGACCCCAGCTTTTTCAAGAGTCCAGTCCAAAAATCTAAATTCCCATTCACTGGTCACTTCATGATGTGACTCCAGGATTTATCATTGCCTTGTTGTTTCTGCATGAAGTACACATGGCTTCAGAAGGATGGTGCACCAGCACCCTGCATTAATGTGAAGCCTGCTTTCAGTAAGTGGGAGCCTTGGGAATGGTATATTCTGAAGGCCTTTATTTGTAAGAGAGCTCTGAATTAACAGCGATTGCTGAGATTCGGGTTAAAACTGCATTATGTTGGCTTTTACTTGGAGCTCCGCTTTAGACAAGTATCATACAGTGTGAAGGAGAGCAGGAAAAGCTTAAAGCTTCACTCCGTCCTTGTAGTCCTTTGCTGTATTTTATGCTGTTAGCAGTTGTCAGTGCATTAATGGCCTTCCTTCAAGTCACAATTCAGTAGCTGGAAAAGAAGATCTAGTATAACATCATGTCTTTTCTTAATTTTACAAACCAAAATCTGACCGGTAGGCTAAAGGGGTGTCTGAGAGGTTTCCAGAGGCTGCTTGTTAACGGCTGTGCATTATGCAGATGACAAGAATATTCTTAGAAAGGGTCTGAAGATGCTGATACCAGTGTCAGAAATTGCTAATGAAGCGGGGGGCAGCTGGCTGAAATGTTTACTTCCTGGTTTGTTTGGGGGTTTGGTTTTTTTCCTTCGTGTGTTTCACGTCTTACTTTTTGACAGCAGTTTTTGCCGGCTTGTTAACAAACACAATACTTGAGGTGGTTCATTGCCCTCCAGAGTCCCTGTCAACATTGTCGCAAGCATAAGGGAATACTTGCAATTTGTATATAGACATATGTACCAAAATATTTTGGGTAGAGGGGAGGGAATTTGAAAATAAACAGAACTAACATAAATCAAAACACCTAAATAATAAGGAACTGTGATGATTATTTAGTTCATCCTGAGCTCTGCTTTCCAGGGAAAAACTTATCATTACTTGTTCAGTGTATGATTTTGTTTTTCAGTCAAAATACTCAACTGTGAAGAAGAATTTTTAGCTTGCTGTTATGCAAGAGTAAATGGTTTCTGTTGACAGTCAGATGATATGAATCACATTACTGCCTCCTGAGTAAGTCCATAGAATCAACGATTCATCTTACCCCAAAATTTCATGGAGAGGTCAAACATTTTGACTTGGTGGTGTCATGACAGCATCTCAAAATGCAACTATTAAGTTCTTGCTGCGTTAAATTTCCTTGTGGATTTACTCATTAGATGTGGAAACCAACTTCCGGCCAAAATTCGGTTTGTCAGATCTTATTCAGGAACAAATGTGTTTAGAACTATCCGTAAAATTTTGGCCGACTTGCTTCTTTAGTACAGGAAGAAGGAAAAATTATACTCCATGCTTCTCAGTCCAGTTAGAACTCAGTTCATTTTATAGCTTAATTTTTTTGATGTTCTTAGTCCCTAAATTGCAGGGTAACTTAGAGGCAAAGGAGCACAGTCTAATCATCCTTCAAAAGCATGATCCGGAAATGTGTCGTTACATTTTTATAAGCCATTTGAAAGGACATCTCTTTTTAAAGAGATACAGGCAGCTGGGAATCTGCTTGGTTTAAAAAGAAAGTTAGAGATCGTTCCAGACAGCGCAGCTAGGTCAGTCTTGCCAATATTTGTGGTTCTGTAATCATATTTTCCTTATTCTTTAAAGTCTTCTCTATTCCTTGCTGCTATGGGAAAGGCCCAGAGCATCAAGGGAACCGATGCTGAAATTCACCCCTACACAAGGCAGTTTGCACAGGGTACTGTATCGGCTCCGCTGAAGCACTGGAAAGAATGCTGAAATGGGATTTAAGTGGTGCTTACACGAAATACTGGCCCTTCACACAGGAATGAAATTCTTCTCAACTGACTGCAGGGGAAGAGTGAAGCTGGTTATACACAGTCAGGTCTCCCTATGGACAGTACACACACCGGTACAATTTCTTCTCTAGCGCTGGAGCCTGGGTGCTACATGTCACAGGAACATCACGAACACGATGTCCCAGTTGTCAGTGATCCTTTAACATCTGCCCACTGCAGCCCAGCACACAGACAAAAAACTCCTGGCCGAACTGTTTGGGTTTCAGAGGCGCTGTTGCAAAGTCTTTGTTTTATTTCACAAACTTAATTAAGTTAATCTCAAAGGATAGACTGACCAATTTTCTGTTGCCATAGCAGAGTCACCCACAGCACAGCAGAGCAAACGAGGCCTGTGGAAAGAAAAGCAAGGCGGGAGGTGAAACTCCCAGCTGATACTGAACTGGGTCCTTTGCCCAGCAAAATCGTTACAGGGAGCCGTACTTGAAGGGGCATCACATAGATGGTAACTGAGTCCCTGCCCCTATTTCTAGGAGTTAGTGAAGGATTTGGGGGAGGGATCGCACTGTGCATGCTCTTTCCCTAAGTACCTCATACTAAATGTGGTCCCTCGGGGCCCACAGGTGGCCCCTGGCAGAGGCAGGGTGCTAGGCTGGGTGAGACGTTTTCACGTATCACCATACTGTGGTCTTTCAAAAGAGGCATCGTAGCAAATCTGGGTCAGGCGTCTTTCTGCTTTTGTTTTTCCAGCTCTACCTGCAGTTTCGCTCAGGAAAGATGTTCTTCCGTCCCTGTCCTCAGGTGTTCTACAGCTCCGAGCGCTGTTAAGCGATAACGAGTGCAAAGCCAGGTTACAAATCACTGAAGCCAGAACTTAGGAAAGCACTTAAGTAAATGTTTTGTTCCGTCCTTCTTCCAAAAAGCACTTATGAGTAATTTTGGACTTGTACCAGAATCACGTTATTTTCAACAGGTCTTCTATGAGCATAATCAAGCCCCTGTGTCAAACGGAAATGTTTTCCTAAAGCAGGACCTGGCTGTCAATACTCTTTGTATATATAACCTGCGACATGCCTTGAGAATTTGAGGTGCTTCATAAATATTAAGACACCCAGATGTATGTTTGTAACATGTATGAAAGCCTTAATTCTGCAGATCTGCATGCCCATGCACATTTTTGCTGACATGAGTCTCTCCACTGAGATTTCTCACAGGGTAGAATTGAAGCTCCCGATTTGCAGCTTTGGGCAAGATTAGTCCCATCCCTGAGCATTGTGTGAGTCCTCGGTGCTGCTGCCCACTAAGCTTGGGCTCCGGCATTAAATAGGTGGGACTCAGGGATGCCGGGGACACAGCACTGCCTGTTCAGAAGGGAAAGCAGCCTTTAGCACGCAGCCAGGAAAAAACAAAATCCTCTGGTGCCCTCTGACGAACGAGTGCTCATGCACATAATGCTGCAGGCTCCTGCCGTGACTGCCCACCCGTGGCACCGGCGGCGGGGCACCTCCCGCGCAGGGCCAGTGGCCAGAGGACGGTGCAGGTCTCTGCGAAAGGCGCTCTTGTCATTATGCTGATCTTGTGTCTCTCCGAGCTCTTCCTCTCCTGTCGTCTGAGGCTCTTTTCTCTTCTTTTCCGTGTAGTAGGTGGGAGAAGCGTTCACCTTAGTGAGGCTCCTCTTCATTCAGGCTGGGTTGCAGGATGAAACTTGGACAGAGAGAGGCTGCGCTCTGAGTATCCTTTGATTTTCACGGGTTTCACTCAGCTGCCTTCCCAAAGGTCTGTTCAATAGGCAGGACACGTAAAATGTTACCTGGGCAGAATTTTGCACTCGCGAACGACCTAATGTGTGCGTGCAGACGTGCAAGGCACCAGCTCTGCATCCCTTCCTTACGGCTGACCCATTCTGGTGGGGATACAGATCTGGCAGTCGCTGAGGGTTTGGGTTTTTTTCATTTTCTGAGTGCTTTAGAGCCTCAAAACCAGGATCAGGACAATCATAGCACTGCAGTTCATTCTTTAAGTATTTTATAGAACTAAATTGCCATGTATGCATATAAAAGTACATCGATACGACTATGGAAACTGCAGTGAAAACAGCAGCAGCTGCCATTTTTAGATTGTGGCATTAAAGAAAAAGGCTTTATAAAGGCAACTTGGAAAAAAAAAAAATCTTGAAGTTGCATATGATAAGAGGTCCCTCAGATCTCACTGCTTTAATGACCTCTGGATCAGATCCAGAGAAAGTCATTGTAAGAAGGGCAGTATTTCCTCTCTTGTTGAATGACTCGTTTGGGACACATTCTTATTTCGTTAACAAAATGAACCCAAGCACCAGAGACGGATCCAGCTCCAAATTTAATCTTTCTCAGAGAATATGCATTTTGTGACCCAAATTTTTTTTTTGTCAAACCTGTTAACCCACCCTCTTTTCTCCCTTGCTAAATGAAAAGAAATGCCTGTCCAATTTGAAAGATGTCTAGCTCAGAAGACCTTTGCGTATGGATGGGCTGCCCTGGCAGGGATCTGCAGATGACTTAACACTTCCATGTACTTTTAGTCATCAGTATAATAGAGTTACAGATTTTCCATAAAGCGTGTTTTATTTGCTGTTCTTGTTAAACCTGGAGTGCAGCCATTGTATAGATTTTTCCAGAGTTTTGCCTTTGCAAACTTTTTCCTTTGAATATATGCCACAACGCTTTGAGCGGATTCCGTGATTAAAAGGCAAAGACTGGGGCACAAGTCTTTATATATAAAATCTCTGGACTGCAAGTCCTTGTAGTGACAATTGGTCTGTACTGAAATGACGACAGAGGTTATGCGTAACAGTGGGAAATGCCTTTCAGCCCGGGCAGCTGGGAATCTCCCAGGCTTTGTTCGTAAGAGGCTCGTTCCTTCGTGGCCTGTGTCTGTAGAAAAGCTCATGACTAAGCATCTAGTTTGAAATAAGCCAGGAATAGGAATTCACAGGCTGTGCAAACCAGTAGTCACTTATTGGTTTCTATTCCTTAGCGATAATGGACTTTTTTTAACCATTTGTTGTTCTTGTAGATCCCTGTTGTAGGGCTAAAGTTACCAGTCTGCTAGGAATAGGGGCCGGGACAAGCTGACTCTCTAAACAGAAGAGGGAGAGCTTGCTTTGCAGTTGGGGTGCACCCGTTCCGCAGGACTGAAACGGCAGAGAAATCCAGCCTGTTCCTTCCCAGCCCCTCTCGCAAAGGTTTGCTCTGGTGCGCGTCTTCGTTGCAGGGGAAGGAGGTCGTGGGATCAAACTAACGCTGTGCTGCTTCCTCCCGTGCATTTTGTGCTGCCGGTATCTCTTGTAGCAGGTTGGACTGCTCTGGTCCAGCACGGAGGAAAGGAGCCAGCCTAAGTTCAGCTTAAGGGCTTTAATGAAAGATAGGCCGTGGGGTTTCGGCAGGTTCAGGAGAGCCGAGCTTCTTCATAACCAGCGCTGGCCGGGATTGCCGCTTCATTGAAGAACACTGAGCATTGACTCATTTGTTTTATAGATGCAAAATGTGTGAGCATGTATGGGGCAACCAGCGTGACAGAAATTAATCGTCTTGGTTAACGCAAGCGGTGAAAAACAATGTCATGAAATATTTTAGGGGCGAGGGAAAATGAGGGTGGAGGTGGTGTTTTCGCTGACTTTTTAAATAGGGACAATTGATCCAACACAAGCACTTCTTTTATTTTACCAGGCTGTTACCTGAACTAATTGATAGTTTCGCAGTTGAAAGAGGAACGCCAGATGGACTTTTTAGGCTGGATTTGTTTGTGTAGCAGATGGCAGCTGCGGGCTGGGACGGCGAGCGAGGGAGGCGGCTGCCCTCTGCCGCGCAGCTTCCCCCGCCGGGCTGGAAACCCGCTCGGCTCCCTTTCTCGTCTTTGGCACTTCTTTTTCAAGAAAGAAACCTTCTGAGCAGGAACTATATTTCAAAGGGAAAAACAGAGAAGAAAGATGAACGAAAGATGATGCGGATTTTGAATTAAAAGCCAACGGATGAGTTTTCCATCTGAAATAAATCTCGCCTCTCTCAACTATTTTAGTTGTGAATCAGTGGAAGTTATTTCTTTCTGGAGTGAATGCAAAAAAAAAAAAAAAGGAGAGGAAAAAAAAAGGAAATAGTGTTTTCCCTTTCTTGATTATTTCGCGATTCTTCAGTCCTATGTAGCGTTAAAAACAATAGCAAGATCAAGTTGTTTGTTTGCTCTGAATGTATACAGTTATTTCAGATGTCAAATATCTAAATGTTTTGTATGTGTACGTAATACCATCCTTACTTCTTGTTTCATGTTAGGAACCTGAAATGACTGTACCATTTTATAATTAGAAATGTAAAGAGGGGACAGCGGGTGGGAGGGTCTGTTATTTTTATAGCAATATGTTCCTTGTATTTAGTGAACATTTAAAATGGTTTTGTACTTGTCAAAATACACATTCCATCCATTTCCAGAAGAGAATTATTTTTATTTAGAGTAGTTTATAAGCAAACCAAAAAAATGTGGCGTCCCGTTTGTACGCGGTTCATGAACAGAGCAGAAGTATCCTGGTTTTCAGTGATGGCTCCAAAGCTTTTTCCAGCCGTGTCTCTTCTCACACGCTGCAGAGCCGTACCAGCAAATGCCAATGTTAAAAAAGGGAAGAAAGATCCCGAACGAAATGAATACCATATGGATCAGTGCGCAGCTCACCGAAATAACTTCCAGTTTGGGGACAATGGTCTGTCCCAGTGCAATTCTCCAAGGTAATCTGCCCTGCTCTGGACAGCAGGAGTGGGAGGCCTTCAGCCCTGCCCGGGGGGGCTGCCAGCCCTCGCAGGCTGGGGGCGGGGGGGGGGGGGGTGTGGCAGGGGCGGGACGCTCAGGCACCGC
>JAVKLA010000007.1:19796516-19824016 GCA_034782735.1 Sagittarius serpentarius | reverse complement strand
ATGCTTTTCAGGCTGGGAAGGCAGTTGCAGCACCTGTGGGGGCTGGTGGTATAAAGCAAGCCCACTGAGCCTGTTAGAGGAAAGTCCTGCTTGTTTGTTTTCCTTCTGATTGCTATGCTTTAGGGGCTTTTTGTTTTTGCCGCCTTTGTGGTGGAAGAAAAGGGCTCAGAACAACGCTGGGTAGCTCTTCTTCAGGGTGTGAAGAAAGGACTTACTTGTGCTTTGACTGGTAGGAAAATGTACTTTTTTTCCCCTGAAGCTGGATGTCCCTTGCTGGACTAAATGCTCCTCGAGTGCACCTGGTGCATCGCTGCCTGGGACCCTTTGTTTTCCTTGGGTTTGTCATGCAGCCCTTACTAAAAGGCAAATTTCTTTTTCCCCCCAAAAATAACTTGGGGCAGGGGGGCTGCCTGGTGGCCGGCTCCTTGTCAGGGTGAGGAGGGAGCGTTACTCTGAGCTGGGGTCCCGCTCAGCGAGGGCCGCGGAGCGGAGCTGTGCCTCCCCGCATCCCCCTGCGGAGGAGGACGCGGGCTGGGGGCAAGCGGGCAGTAAGGAGGCAGGTGGGTTTTCCTCCCGCTTCGGCTAAGCCTGATTTCCCCCCAAGCCCACCTACCCACCAAGGGGGAGGCATCCACCGCCGGAGGTGGTTGGGCTGATGCAGTCCACAGCAGAAATATGTCCGCTCGGGAGCCGTGATGTCTTAAATGCCCTTTGGAGCGATGCTCCCGCTACAGGGGGGTGATGGGGGGGGGGGGCGGGCCTGTGGGGGCAGGGGTGAGAGCTGCAGCGCTGCTTTTCACAGGCAGATTGGTGTTAAAAAGCCCTGAGAACATCAAACCCATCTCAGTTTGGGGTCTGTAGGATCTCAGACAATCCTTGTACAGTGCGGGCTTAATTTGGGCAAATAACTGCTGGAGTGCGGAGTGAACCAACGGAGTGCATCCTCAGATAAAGGGCATAGAAACAGCAAACAGCCGGGGGGGTGGGGTGGGGGGGGTGGAGGGGGTGGGGAGGAGGGTTGGGGAGGGTGATAGTTATTGCTTGAGTGGCATAGGCGTGTTTTGTTGGCAGCCAGACTCCATCAATGGCGAAGTTGCTTCGCTCTGACCGTGAGAGTTTTTCTCTCCTGTGTCGAAGATGATAATCTTGCGCAGCGGTGAGATCATCTCCCCTGAGAGGAAACCTCACCTGCAAAGGAGCAAATCCACGCTGCTGAATCTCGCTGCTCAGACATCTGAGATGTTAAACAGAGCAATTCAGAAACGCGCTCGACCATCTCCGAGACGTGGAGTCTGACTCCACACAAGTGACGTTAAATACAAACTGCATGTGGAGTGTAAATACGATTTTGACTTTCTAGCAGAAGAGCGTCAGCTTGCTTTGGTTTGCCCTTGGCTGTAATGCCAGAAACCTTCCTAAATACCGTTACTCTTGCTGGCGTTAGGAAACGTTATCTGTCGTGTTTATTCTCTAATTTGGACGGAAACAGGTTACTCCTGCCTTTTGGTTTATGTAATGCTTGCAGATAGCCAGGGAGTCAAATGCTATTCTTTTGCTTTAAATACTTTACTGTAAATGTGGTCCTCCTTGTTGCTCCTTTCTCACTAACTTTATTATCCCCCTTTCAAAGGACTGTGGTCCTCTGGCACCAAACAGGGGGTGCAGAAAAGGCAGTCATTGCAAGGACCTGATGGAGAGCTTGCATTAAAGCATTTAAAGCTGAAACAGCATCCATGCTTCCACTTTTTCTCCTTCAGAAGGAGGTGACATTGCTCACCCTCTTTTTTTTAAAAAAAACAAACAAACAACCTTTTGAAAGCAACATGTTAAAATATTACTTTTTTTTTTTTTTTTTTTTTAAAGATCTTGGGGGTTCAGCTGGCTGGAGGGAGGATTCAGTGTTGTACATGGTGTGTGTGTGTCTTAAGGAAAGGTGTTTGGGGTTTGGGTTTTTTTTATGAAACCATTGGAGCTGGGAATCGATGGTCTTGGACCGTTGTGAGCTGCAAGAGCACAAGCCCAGCAGGGCTGTGTGGGAGGTGCTGTTTGGGGCGTTCTTGCTAGAGGGATGCTGATGGCCGAAGGAGAAGACCAGTAGCTTGGGCTGGGGCAGCATCCGGGGGGGAGAGACCCACGGGACAGGATATTTCGAGTCTGATGGAGGAGCAGGCAGCATACCTACGAGCTGCTTGCAGACCCGCTGGGTGCCTTTGTTTCCCACACGCGTAAGACATGACGATAGATGGAGTCCCCTAAATCTCCCTTCCTTTGTATGATTTTTCAGTCTGGAGCTTTTTGGTCAGACCCAGTTTGCTGTTACAACCCCACAGGCGCTGATGGCTTTATTCCTGACTCCCATTCAGCGAGGTTGCAGCTGGGCCTCCCGTTCCTCAGGTTATGTTTCAGTTTCCTTTTTTGCCCGCTTCTGCAGAAGTCTTGATGCTCAGGAGCATTTCCCCTCCTTCCCTGCCTTTTCTCCATTACTGCTGCAATTCTTTGTGTTTGACCTGACTTTGAGCTTGTCGCGTGCCAACAAATTATCACATGGAATTGTCACAATGGAGCGGGACATCCAGAAAAATCCGGTATGTGCACTGCCTTTTCTGATACAGTCCAACTTGCAAAGCAGAAGGAACGAGGAGGAAAGAAGGGGACAGGATGCGCAGACGGCAGGGAGGTGAAGCTGTTGCACGTGAACTGACTAGGAAGGGAAAAGAGGCTGGAGAGTTTTGTGCGTCGGGGGCAGCGGTTTGGATAAGGAGCAGGGGCAGGAAGCCCAGGCGACGGCGAGTCGAGGCCGCAGTAGTAGCAGAGCCACGTGCTCAGCTCACGCAAGCGTGTGGCCTTGCATACGCAAGGGGCTCTAGAGCGTTTCTGGGAGCATGCATTCACGGGGCAGTTTTGAAAAGAAAACTAGGAAAGGAGCTTAGAAAATGTAAGTGGACAGCTGTAGCTTTACGGCGTCGTGCCAGCAAGTGCCGCATCCCGGAAAGCTGCCCGGCTTCCACCCTGTGCGGCAGAGGAGTGGCACTGCTGGGCCCAGGGCTGGCACGGGGGGACCCAGCTCCAGCCCGACCCAGGGGCTGGAGTCAGTGCGGATGGAGAGCTCGGCGGCAGGGAGCAATGGCCATGAAAGCCAGACGTCACAGCCTCCTTGTTTATTTACACCCCAGCAATATTTATGTGTGCGCAGCAGCTTCAGCAGGGAATATGCCCCGGCCGGTGGCCAGGGCTGAGCCCTGAATAGCTGCCGTAGGTTGCTCACCCACCCCTTGGGGACACTCGAAGCCTGGGGCTGCCATGTGGAAGGGGTCGTCTTCTTCCCCGTGTCCCAGCCTGAGGGGAAAATGTCCCCCATCAGTCAGGCCTCCTAGTAATGATGCCCACATCTGGGAAACCAGATAAACGTGAGCATCATCCAAACCAGCCCAACAGGGCATGTCAGGCACGGTACGGGCCTCCCAACTCCGTTCCCAGTCCCTTTTCCTTTGCAGGAAGCAATCCCTCAAAAGCGTTTTAGGCAGTACGTGAAGGGGGAGGGCAGGAGTCCTCTCTGCAGTGTCCCTCCGAGGTATCCTGGCCAGGAGCTAGCAGCAAACCGCCGGTAAAAGGCGGCGGTGTTGCTTTGATGTATTTTACAGTGCATTGTTTCTTCTGTCCTTTTACTGCAAGTCTTCAGCTGTTCATATTCTGATCACACAGGAGGAGCTGTGTTCTGCAGCAACGCCTTTCTATGTCGGCTGTGCTCGTGCAACTCTGGCCTGGTTTTTCCTTGTCACAAAAAAGGCAAAGAAGGTGATTCTCTGCGTTTGGGGTGTATATGAATGAGCTTGAAGTACGGTAGGCCTCTTTTGGTTTGGGATTTTTTATTTTTTTTTTTCCCCCCACAGAAGAGCTTTCTTCTTTGGCTATGAGGAGTCTGTAATCTCTCTGTAGTTTGCACCTACAGAAATTCAGTCCCAGCAGCCGCCTGCCTCTCGCAGCGATGGTTATCATCCACCTTCGCTCCTCTGCTTGCCTGCGCGCTCGGAGCATCACAAGCCCAGGTTCCTGGGCGATGTGGCGGTGGGGAAGTTTGCCCTACCGGGACGCAATACAAAACCCGTGCTGGCCACGCATGGTGGCAAGGGAAGTTGCTCGCTGTATATCGAGGGCTGTGCCTCTTGCAGCCCGTTTTCGGGAGCTGCCGCGGGGAGGGGAGCTGGCTGCTTGGGGGGGCTGGAAATCCAGGGTTTGTGTTAGCTGGTGTTCAGTCCTGTGTCTGCAGTGCTTCGGGCACTTTTAGTCAGTCTGCAGAAAACTGGTATCTGCCATAAGAAGCAGCCAGAGTCGTAAATTTTGTAGGATACAAAGCACTTTCTACTGCCGATAAAGGTGGATATCAAAATGTGTGTTACTTGGTTTGCACAGGAAGCTTAAGGGATGTGTAAAATACCGTTGCAGAAAACAATCATGTATTTACTCGTGCTTGAGATAAAGGCACGAAAGATATGAAACCTAAAACCAATGAAAGGAAATACCATAATGCAACGTCCTATTGATCTGTGGGATTTGCTGCTGCTTAAGATGATGGTGCCACAAGCAACATCTGTAGTTGTACTAACTAGAATTAAAATAATTATAGGATGGAAACAAAGCAGAACACAAGCTCCTTAGGCTTAAAGCTTTCTACTGCTCGCTTGTTGGCTGGTGGGGTCTAGAAGGGTCTGCCATCCGTGCATATTACTGCAGTGCCCAGTTACACGTGCTATGAATGTTTTATGTCGTGCTCTAGAGTTGCTCATAACGTCTCCTCGGGAAGGCTGAGTGCCAGGCCCTCGGCTGATAGAAATCGATGTAGCGCCGCTGACTTTGGAGACAGGCTGCCCCTGCCACAGGCTCAGCCAGCTCCCTCCCAGCCCAGCGCTGGCAGGGATCTCGCGCACGCAATAAAATCCGAAGATGTCCAAGAAACAGGGCAAAAGAAACGAAGGAAAACCCTGCTTCTGCTGGGGGAGGGAGAGCAACAGACTGGCACCTCAAAGCGAGCGGTCGCTAGAGACTTGGGTGGCACGAGGTAGCGGGGAAGGTGCGGTGCCTGGCCGTGCAGGCTGGGAAGGCAGCAGGAGGGGCGGCGTTTTTAGCAGCTCTACCTGCCCTGATGCAGCAGGCTGGCTGCAATGGTTTAGCAGCTGCCTGGACTTGTACAGGTGATAGCCGTTTGCAGTCAGGGTGTAATCAGTAGCACCACAGCACCAAGTAAATGATTAATTATGGTGTGTTACAGAGCTGTAGTGGAAAGCATTTTTCTTAATTTCAAGCCCTAGTTAATACACTGCTGTAACAGCTAGCCCAGCAAACCTAGGTGATGGATATTAGCAGGCTGAGCAAGTGTGAGAGCTGGGGCACGGGCGATAGGAAGGAGACAGCTTGACCTTTCCCTAGGCACCGTTCCTGTGTACGTTATAACAGCTTGGCGTTGTGGATGCCACTACAATAGCTTTTACCTCTTTTTCAGAACACAGAGGGGGTCTTCAGGAGCTGGGGGGGTGAGCTCCTGGCCTCACTGCTCCCGTGGAGCTCCCTGGCTACCCATGTCCGGACTAGGTATGGAGATACTTTGCTGCCCGCTTGCGCTCAGGTCAGATATGTACTTGAGAGCATTCATGCCAAGCAACAGATAACTGCTTAGATGATTTCTCTCCAGTACACAGCCAGAGTTTCCATTGCACTTCAGACCAAATATACTTTCTGCTATCAGAAAGAAAAAAAAAAAAATTAAAAAATAAAACTAGGGGCCTGCAGGAACCAGGGATTTGATTCTTGGAAAGTTTTGAGTACTTTTGACTTGCATTAAAGCTGACTAGTGGGGGCTCAGGTTGCGTCACCCTTCATAAGAGAAACCCAGCTCGCAGGAATAGCTTCTCCAGCGATGTGCTGCTTCAAAGGGCAGGTCTCGGAGACCACACAGGGATTTAAACACTTGCAAAATCTAGTCTCCAAGGATATCCCCATCAGCCCTCTCTGAAGTGATGCATAACAAAGTTATGCATGAGAAAAAGGCAGTTCCCAAAGACTGATGCCTTCCCCTGCCCCCCGCAACCCCAATAGCTCCTGTATCCTTGGATCCTACCAGAGTCACTAATCGGGTCTGTGGGTCTTCTCCTGACAACAACTCGTAGGGAGACCAGGTGAGAGCTGAGACTCAAGCAATGGACTTTCATACAGGCAGGGAAGCAGGAGCTTCAATTACCCATGGGGGGGGGGGGGGGGCGGGGGCCCAACACCTCAAAATTTCTCTTCTGGGTTTTCAGCTATGCATCTAGGAGCAGGCACTCACAAGGCTCTCTTTTTGTTTCCACCAGCCTAATAACGTGTGATGGAAATGACCCTGTGAGAGCCAGGTAAAAGGGTTTCCCTTCCAGTTCCTAATATCCCACTATGTTGCCATAACACCTTGTTTCCCACACTTGCTTACTTTTTTTCCAAAGAGAGCCCCAAAGGCAGGTGAACAAAAGCCTTTGCTCACTTTGACTCCCTTTCCCTCTCGCATGATGCTTCAGCACAGCCTTGAACGAGGCTCTGGTATCAGCCCACAGGGATTTTGCAGGCTCCGTAGCGCAGTGTCTGAGTCATACTCTAAAAATAGCTGGGAAAATGTCAGCCCAGCCAAAGTCATCGGCTGATTAACAATGAAGTTTCATGATTCCAGCTACCTCCAGGTACATCCCTGATCTTAACTATATATCTGAGCTTTAAAAAAAAAAAAAATAATAAAAAAGAAATTATGGGTAGGGACTTTATATTTGAAGAAAAAAAAAAATGTTAGCGGTAATGCAGAAACAGCTTTCCCTATCCTCACCAGGAAGGTATGTGATTAGCACGGTGATTAGGTAGCAAAGGGCTAGAGGGACTGTCCAGCTAGAAGTGCAGCGTGTCCCTTCTAGCAAGAAGAAAGAGAAATAAATAAAAAAAACTGGCCGGGACTGAAGATGAAGCAGATCTTTGGCCCTTGGAGGCAGTGCAGTACTGCAGCTGTGGTCTCCCGTGGGAGCAGGAGATGGCCTGCGGACAACCGGAGGCCAGGCTCTGGGACGTGGCGGGGGAGCAGCCACGGTGCCCGTCCCCAGCCCTGGGAGCTGGCCAGGCACGGGCGGGTGGGAAGCCCCCCTCGTCAGGAGGAGCTGGGCTTGCCCAAGGGGGCAGCTCTGCTTTACAAAGACCGATCCAGTTAAAGTATCCCTCCAGCACTGGTGCACGGTGTCGTCGTGGTGCCTGTGGGCGAGGGGCTGGTCTCTGAGCTGTGGCTGGACACGGGAGCTCGGCCAGAGGTGCTGATGGAGACAGGAGAGAACACCCCAGCGCCAGAAGTGTCTGTCTGCTGCAAGGGCTGAGGGCGTACCCGAAAGAGCATCTGGCCACAGCTCCTTCAAGAGTCTTGGCAAAGAAATAAGAGGAAACCAATCGCTCCAACGTGGTGCCAGCCAGTACAGGGGCTGCAGTGCTGCAGCAGCACCTTGTGATGGCCGCGCGTCCCTTGGGCCAGGCACACCAAATGGCTCGCAGTCCAAATGTGGTACAGACAGAGACCCTGCGGAAAGGAGCTGGAATAGCTCATCTGGAGAAACACGGGAATGAATCAACAGCGAGCAGATTGGGCGCTGGTGCCTGACAGCTATTGCCAGGCAGTGAATGCTTTGCTGGCTGAGTTACCTGCTCCTGTATTAATTCTGGAAAAGTCTTTGCTCCTGGTTGCCGAGTTCTTATAGGGGGGCTCAACCAGAGGCTGCCGCCCACATGGTCAAGAGGAGAAGAGGAGGGGTGCTCAGACGTTACCAAGCTGTTGGAAACAGCAAGGACAAGGGTGGTGACACCGACGTCCCATCCAGTAACTGGACTGCTTTGTGTGCCAGGGAGGGAGTGTTATTTCACCGCAGCTTTGGCAGTCCCATCACATCCCCCCATGAGCTCGTCACCAGTACAGTGCCAAGGCTAGCTATACTGGGAGTCAGGGCCATAACGACAAAAGTATGAATGTGCACACTGTCCCTGCACAGTCCTTAAGTCATCCTGTCAAATAAATGAGCTTTTCTACAGCTTATTTTCAGGCAGCGAGCAAGTTCAGTTACGTAAAAAGATGTCTACCCAGAGTGAATAGCTAAACAATATTGCCATTAATGGCAAGGAAGGGAGGGAGGAAGCTTTTAACCTGGTATTTCTGAGGAGCTTTCCTTCAAAAGAGGAAGGAGATGCGACTCCCCGCCAGACCTCGTCACGCTTGATGCAGCGCCGCAGGATGCTCTCTGCGGGCACAGGCTGCAAATAGCTTTTCCACCTTGGAAGTCACCACCTTCCCGCCCACCCCAGCACATCACAGCTCTGGCGGGCCCGTGAGGGTGAAACCACATAAAAGAAACAGTGCTGGAGGGGGGTCAGCCCGTGAGACACCCTGGTGCCTCCGTGGCGTGGATGTGCCTCTGCATCCGGCCAAGCAGATGCTGGCGGACGAGCTGCTGACACCACCGGCATCACTTGCGGTGCTCAGCCTTTAAAGACGGACCCATGGCATTGCTTGTCTGAGCCAGCGGGTGGGAGGGCTGGGCTGCACCCGTTGGGGAGGCGAGTCACATTTGCCACCCCATGGCTCTGCAGGGGTGTCCCGGCAAGGCCACAACAGCCAGGCTGCAAGTGCCGGTCCATCCCTTCAGCTGATGTCTCTGCAGAGACATCCTCTGCCCCCAACACGGGAGCTTCTTGTTCCTCCTGAGCTCACTGCCTCGCTCCTTTTAAATTTAAAGTCACTGACACATGGAGGAGCTACCTTCTTGTCAGCTTGCTGAGCCTCACGGGTGAACCAGCACTGCCTTCAAGGCCGATGCTCAGCTGCTTGGCGCACAAAAGAGTGAGGATGTGCAACTTGCTCTCCTGGGTCCCTCCTTTGCCAGGTAAAGGTTTCCATGTCTTGCAGAGGAAGCCTGACTCCTCTCTGAAAGCACATCCCTCCTGGGGCCTCGTGTGCCCCAGTGAGGGAAGGTGGCAGAGCTTGGTTGACCCTGCTCTGGGGTTTTCAGTCTATACCCCTTGCTCACAGTGCCATCGAAAGGTAGTGGTGAGAGCGTGGCTATACGCTTCACAAAGAAGATGCAGAGGTGGGGGTGGGTGGATTGCTTGATGCAGTCTGAAATCCAGATCTGCTGGAGCAAGGGCAAGGCTGGGGATCTGGATCGACCAGCACAGGAAAGCCTGTGGAAGTGACCCAGCTGGTATCTGAACTAATGTAATTATTAGAAAGAGGCTTAAACATTCAAAGGGATGAAATGTTTAAATCTTTCACTGATGCTGCTTACCATTGAAATGTATGCTATGAAAAAGAAAATATTTCTGCCCAGGGGCTTGTAAATAAGTATTCTTCCATGACCTCTGAGCTTTAGTAGATGCATTTTTACAAGGTGAATAAATGCAAATTAGCAATAACGTTTCCCTGATTTGGCAGTCCTTCCTCTTGCACGGAGGACAACGGAGGTGCAGCGGATAATGGGGTATGTTTATCTATGCGAGGAGGGGCCTCTTCCTTCTCAATAATCAAAGAATAATTTTTCATGCCATCTTGTTGTAGTGATATGCTCTCACTGTATATCGGTCTTCCCCTGCACTGTAAACTCGCGTCTTCATCCCTCATAAATAAATTTGAAAGGTGAAATTGTTTAAGCAGGCAGTGCAGCTTTATCAAATAAATATTTCAGGGGCACAGAAGGTAAAGCAGAGTGAGGCAGGGGGAAAGAAACTCTCCTCCATGTTGGGCCTCCCTACTCTGGCCATTACCAGACCACCTTCCAGCTGAACATGTGGGTGAACAACTGGAAACAAACACGTGGGTACCCCTGGCTACCCAGGCCGTCAGCCTAAAGGGAGACTGGCCAAGTCGGGATGCGTGGAAACAAAATACCAAGTCATTACATATAGATCCCGATAGTCCAGAGACACATCTGGAATACATCGGTGTAAGTCTGTTGATGTGTTGATTTGCACCAGGTGAAAGCCTCTGTCATCTTCCCCGTGGTGTCACTCCAGTTTCACCCTGAACTGGGTCTGTTGAACTAAGCGACGACTGGCAGTCGATGGAACATCCCCAAGCCTCCAAAATATCCCCACTGCCACGTTCATTAACTAAAATGCAGCCACTAAAGTATCATTAGAACATATTTATAATCACAATAATTTCTAATTTTGTCCTTCTGCAAAGCACAGGTCGGCACATGAAAATTAAGGTAGGCTATGGGAGGCTGTGGATTTATATTGTGATATTTATATCTGGATGATTCCTTGGAGCATAATCTTATTCTGGGGAGGGAAAAAAAGGAGTCTGTTTATCCAGATCAGTATAATCCACTTTCAGATTTATTCTTGATGGAAGCAAAATTATTCTTAAATAAATGTGTCTGAACATGGAGTTATTTTTGGAATGATTTCACAAGTTATTCATTACATTGGAGTTTTTTTCTTTGAACAGATTACTCACATTCCACTGACTTTAATATTTTTTTCACACCCCCCCCCCATTTTTCTCCTCCTCCTTCTCCAGTTACCTTGCTGCTCAGGTACTAAAGAGCACACAGGAAATGCTGAGAGACTGACTTATAGCTGGCGGCCGGCCCATGAAAACCTCACCAGGTCAGAACAATTCTTCTTTAGCACTGGTTTTTTCCCTGCTTTTTGAAACTAGTACTAGCACTTCATTATCAAGACTATCTGAGGGTAAATGCCTCTCTACAAATCAGCTGAGTTTGGTTGGTTGGTTTGGGGTATTTTTCAGGAAAGGTAGAGGAAACAGGTGTGTAATTATTTTGCACGTTCTCCACCTGTGACTGGACCACCTCTCTCTTCTGTATGTTGAATGTTGTGGACTGAGTATGTTACCCTCTCGTTATCCTGATAAGGGCCTGCACGGAAGAGTGCTCTTGAGGTCCTTCAGCTTTAGGAAGGCACATTTCTGCACCTTTTGAGCCAAGCAAGAGACAAGTCTAAAGTTTAAGCAGCATTTGCTTCGTTGATGATCACCTGTTACAGGAAATTACCAATGAGGGTGGTGGTAACTCATGGATCCCTTCAGTGTTGTTCTTGCCCCGGTTAGTGTTTGATGTCTGAAGGCATGAGAAGTTCCCTTTATAGTTTTGGGGACACTTAACGCTCTGACAGATCTGAACCAAGGGTGTCAGATACTTTTGTAGGCACAATCAGGGGGTTGGGATCTAAAGCAAGTGGCAAAGCCATGTTCAGCAAATAGTGCATTTAGTGTTACGGACAGCTAAACTGTTGAAACTTGCAGGGTTGGCTCCAAAAGGCATTTTCGACTACATCATCAGTTTTTACAAAAACAATCAGAATGAGAAGAAAACACTGTAAAAATGTAGATGGGCAGGAAAGCCTGGGACTGCTTTCCTGAAACATGCCTGCAACAACAGGACCTTCGGTTACCCAAAATTCGTCTGTGTACGTGTTTGCGCGAGCCTGTCTTTATCTTCTATAGCAATTTCCTTCTGTCTCAAGAGTTTGCTTCCTTTTTCTTTATTTCTTGCTTTTTTAGGGAAGAAAAAAAAAATGAGTCTGATCAAGACACACATGACTTTCCAGTCTCTGAAAAGCTCCATGTTTGTTCTTGCCTTGAGAGCAATAACACTTCGTCTTTTCAGGGCAAACCACAAATAAGTCATGAGGCTGTACAGAGAATGAAAAGTACTCCTGGCTGCTTCTGTCTCAGATTTCAACAAATTGACTTGTGAGGTTTTTCCAGTCAATACGTATATACACAGACACACACATTTTGAAATACGTTAGGACTGTAACTACTTTAATGATTATTTTATGTAAAATTGGATCAATCTTTTCTTTTTTGAAGTTGTTGCGCCAGATTACCCTCAATACTTTTCAACCCAAAGTTGTCTGACTAACTTGATTTCCCACAACTGGTTTTCATGGCTATGGAAATCTCACTTCTATGCATAGATAAGCTATCAGAAAAACTGAGTTCTAAGATACAAAATAGTTATTTCTCCTGAACAACTTGTTGTAAAGTTTTGGAGATTGAATACTTGAGCCTCCATCCCACACCACAAAACTGATACATGCAATGATGCAGACTTCAGTCTTTATGCAGAAGCCATCTATCCTTCCATAGGAGGCGGGGGGGAGGGAGAAGTACAATATTTTACAGGCATTATTTTCAGCCCTAATTTTCTGCTGCCTGCAGTTGCTGATTTGTAAAGAGCTATGAGCTGTGGATTTCTGAGATAGTTTCTGCACGTGAATGCTTCCGAGTGGGGAAGAGAGGTGGTGTCCACTTCCCTGCCCACGCAAACACCGAGCTCGTTACACAGGCTGAGATATAAGGAGCACCACCGACACCTCTGAGGATCGGAGTGACAGAGAAGGTAAAGCTGCTTTAGAAACTAAACTGAACGTAGGGGCTGCACATTAATCATGTTTGTGATTTCTGTTTGTTTTTTTTTTATCATCGCCTTTTGTTTTTATTTTAAATCACGCATCCGAGAGATGCCTTCTTTTTTTTATCGCGGGGGAACAGACCCTCCTGGTGACACCGTCTGCCCTTTCACTCCCGGCGCATAGAAGGTGGGGACAGGAGCTCCTCCAGGTGATCCACCGCTGCTAGCTAAAGGAGCGCATAAGCTTTTTGGGGGGGCGGAGGCGGGGCGGGGGGGAATCCATAGGTCATCAGGTATTTCATTGGCATTTGGCAGCTTCTGGAAGGGGACCATACCAAAGTCATTAGCAGGGGTTTACAAAGCCGTTAATAATACATGCGCGTGCAATGTGAATAATAATACATAATAAATTGATTCTACAGAGAAACTAATGGAGTTTATCAGTGGGGCACATTTAGAATAGTATGGAGAGTTATTTCAGAGTTTCTAACTGGTAAAAATGTTCACTTGTTAAAAGGCTGTGGGCTGTTGTTAATAGAAAATTTTAACGTTTTGTACCTAAACACGTTTCAGCCTTGGAACTGGTTTAAGACAGATCATGAGTTACTTAGAAAGGAGTTTTATCTTTTTGTAGGTTGGTAGGTTTATGGGCTGCTCTGTATAAGTCATAGCTGATATTTGGTGGGATAGCGTTTCCAAAAAAGATGCTACATTTTAAAAAATACGCTGAACTCCTCAGCATAGCTGAAGACTAAGTAACATCTCTGGTGCTCTACCTGTTGTGAAACAGTTTCATAGTTAGTCATACCTAGAAAAATCAATGAAAGTGGTGAAAGTGGTTTCCTGTTGTGGTTATGTGCCACTAACGACCCTGCTTCTGGGATGCTGCTTAGAAATAAACCACAGAAGCAGCCTTTTTTGTGTTTTAATGTAGCACGTAATACTTCTGTAAATGTGCATTTCTTGTCAAATTATTTTGAAAGATTCATTCAGTACATCCCTCTTTTTTCTATTTGTTTTTTGTTTTTTTCTTTACCTGACAACATACAGATTTCAAGAATAATTAATTTCAGTAAGACAGCCATGGTGCACAAATTGATGTACTTACTAGCTGTGAGACAATGACTTTTCTCTATGAGTCTGTTAAGTAAATTCTTCCACTGTCAGTCTTAGGGACTAGCGTATTTTAATCCCTTCCTTTTCCATCGTTGTTGTCATCTTTCATTTATTCTCTGTCTTCCTTGGTCTGTTAACTCTTTTCCTCCTTTTCTTTCCAGCGATACTTTTGTCCCTCCTGATATGAAGCCCTTTCTGCACTGGTTCCTTTAATTCTTTGCTCTTCTGGTGCCTCATCACCACGTTCAGCTATACTTAAGCCCTCATCTAATCTATCTTCCTTTCCCACTTCGATTGAATGACTCCTCCTTCAACTTCTGAATTATTTATGTCCTCCAGATCACATTGGTTTTGCTGTTCTTGGTGGGTTGGTTTGGTTTGGTTTTCCCTTAGCCAGTAGCATGTCTGTTATTCTTTTCCCTGTAATGGGCAAAAGATTATGCTGCTCAAACTGGGCTGATGCTAAGCAGCAGGATTAACGGGGATACGACTTTCTTCGTGTGAAGTGCCCTCTCACCAGAAGCTGTTTGGGGTTTTCTGTTTGTTTGGTTTACCTTGCACAGAATGTTGGCAATTTAATTCTGCTGTGGCAAAATGAGCCTGACCCTGCTTAACAGGCAGCTGAGCAGCCGGCTTGTATCAGGGGCCGTTCCCCTGATTTCAGTGGCGCTCCCAGGACAGCACAGTATTTGGTTACCTCGCTGGTATAAATCCAGATAACTCAGCCCTCATACTTACCTAGGACTGGTACATGGCTTGCACAGGCGCAAAACAAAGTTGGGTGATCCACAACTGTATTGGCATCAACAGTAACCTTGTCTAAGAACAAACACATTGGTTTATGACTTTTCTATGATAAATTGTCTTTTTTTTAATTAACATTCCTTTCCACATTACCTCCAGCTCCTATATGAAAAGGTGATGTACAGGTGAAATTTGTCACACGTGTGTCTCCATAGGCAATTTTCAGCATCCCCATTCATCACCTACAATAACCACAAGTAAATGCTGTCTTTGGGGATGCGGTTCAACAATATGGTACTTGTAACTTAGGGCTCTGTACTGGATCAGACCCTTTGGAACATCTGATTCTTCAAATCCTGCCCAAAACCTGTGGCTGACTAACTTTGTGACAGGCTTGGGGCTGGATCAAATATTTCTGTCCTTGGGAGCCAGCGTGGGCCTGGCATTACTACCATGCTGTGACTAATTTGATGGCAAAACGATCCTGTGTGGATCAGACCGATACCGCTGGGTGGGCTGGTAGTGCTGGACCTAGAGTTATTGATCCGGGGAGGGCAGCTCCTGGGGTAGGCTCACATTGATTGCAAGTTCCACCTCGCAGGCAAGAATGCTCCGCACGGAGGCCACTGCCTGTGAACAGCCTTGGGTGTCCACGGGGTACAGCCCCACAGTCTGCCGCGGGGGGAAGCAGCTCCCGAACCGGGCAGAGGATTTTTGACGCTTCTGCACGCTGTTTCAACGTCTTCTAGTTGTATGGGAAGGCAAAGCGAGGTCAGCCTATGCAGTGCACACTGATGTGGGAGCATGAGGCAATTCGCTCAGAAAACTGAGAAAATCTCTTAATTTGCATGTCTTTAATTCTGTGTGTGGAAACGTTGTTTGAGATGCTACGGGTACCTGGTTTCCTTCCATGCCCTCACTAGAAGGTTAAGTGATACATGCATTGCAAACTAAAAAACAAGTTAATGAGTTAAGCGAAGAGCTTTAATTCCTTTTTGCTCCTGTTCATGTGCGTACACAATCATGATGGAGAAGGTGGAAAATAATGCAGTGACAGAGAAGACAGTGGCACTCCTGGGATGCTGTGGGCCTATGCAATCACCAGCCAAAGTACCAAGAGATTTTCAACTGAGGTTGAAAGCCACAGCCAGAAAGAAACCACCCCCCTGACAAAAGGGAGTTGCCTAGAGGAGCTAGAAAAGGAGAGCGTTTGAGCAGAAAGCGAGGCACTAGCACTGCAAAGCACAGCGCACATCGCTCTGGTAGCGCTTGCTGGGATCCAGCAGAATTGGCTTTGCACACACCTTGGCGTGGATTGCCATGATGTTTTTGTTGACTGAATTCTCCCGTGATGCAAGAAAGCAGGTACTGAGGCACTGAAAGAATCTGCCAGTGTTAAAACAGTGTGATAATTTCATGTGCTACCTCAGTCCTTACTTTTATTTCTTCCTTTTGTCTTTCAGTTCTTCTCCACTCCTCCTTCCGTGCACTCCTATTAGTTGCTTTTCTCTTTCTCTGCTTTTTATTTCTATATTTACATATCATTTTCTCTTCTTTTTCCTTCAGCCTTAAACCATTTCCTTCCGCATTCTCCTCCTTCCATTTCTGTCATCCATTTCTTTCGCTTTTGTTTGCCAACAGCCAAGAATGCGTTGAAGAATGATGCATCTTCCTCTCTTAGCCCCTGGCAGAGATTACCGGCGTGGCTCAAAGGCACAGTTTTGCCCTGATGAACTCTGATGTTATCAAGCAATGACCTATGATGGTGTCGCCAGTGATTGCAAATATTTTGCGTACTTGCATCCAGGCAGGGCATGAGCCTCCACCAACCACATTTTGGTTGGGTTTAACAGTGCTTCTGCCCTTTTCTGCACGTGTGTATGAGTGCTTTATACTAATATGTTTTGACCCAGTTTGACAAATAAGGGAAAGCCTGTCTTTGCCTCGGGGGCAGCTGTGGGAAGACATTAGGGCCTTTTTGGATGCCTGGAAAGCGGGCAAAGACTGAGCTGAATTGACCTGGAGCCTATGCAGCTCGCAGCCACTTAGGCTAGGCTACCTTTAGCTCAAAACACCTCTTGGACCAGAGGCTGGCTGTGTCATGGTCAGGAGACTGGTGGAGATGCTGGCCAGGCGCCTGGGCTAGCACTGCAGCCGGTAAAAGCGGGGACAGGAACCCTGATCCCATATTCCCAGCAGCTGCTTAGTGGGCAGCCAGGAGGAGGGGGATGGAGGGAGAGCAGCAGCCAGGAGCCCGCCAAAGGGCTGCTTCTGTCTGCACTGCTAAAATCGTGTGTGACTGACTGTGGCTTAATTAACAAAGAAACCCAAATGAAGACGAGCTCCCTGTAGCTTTTACCGTGCAGCAGCTGGGCTGCATCAGCAGGCCGTCTTCATCGTGAGAAACAAGAGTGGGAGCTGGTTTTTTTTTCCTGGGGTGGCAGGGTAAGGCGGCAAAGACTAAAGCTGTGGTGGTTATAAGCACAACAAAATGACAGATATTAGCCTTTTAATTGGATATTACCTTAAAGTGAGAGCTTTAATTTTACCTTGGAGGTACCTCAGTTACATCAGTGGCATACATGGCTTGGAAGTCTCCCAGTTCTTTCTTTCTGATGTCTGAACTTTGACCTTCCTGTTTGTCTCAGTTTTCTGAGACATCTGAAACTGCAAGTTTCTCCACAGTGTTGCAATTCAGGACTGTTGGAAATTCTGTCACGGGAATGTGACCATAGTATGTATACTGATAAATTCCTTTAAAAATAAAATTAGCAAATGGCTCACTAGATATTGACTCTCACCCTTTATTTTTGGCAAATGCATCTTATACATTATATATAAATACATGCATATAGATTAATAAACTGTATATCTATATGTTTACAAATGATCACATTATTTCAGCGGGTTTTTTTTAATAACTTTGCGTTTGATGAGCTGAAAATCCTTACCACAAGCAGGGCTGTTTGTGGGGATTTCCCCCCCCCCCGAAGTGTAATGTGTAAAATTAAAGTTTAAATCAATACGTAAGGTTCTACAGATACAGCTTAACTTGCAGTGGCAAGCAGGGTGGCGGTTCAGCTGAGAGTACCTGTCATCTGTACTAGATTTCTGAAAGGGTTAAGAACAGATTTGGGTATGTGTGGTAGAAAGCATGGGCATGATGCTCTCTGCTACAGCAAATTTAATTTCTATGATGCCCTAAAGGCCTTCTCTGACACAAATTTCCACCCCCAAAAAACTAGAAATAAAGCTCTTTCATACAGACATGCTTGTTTCTGACCACTGATTTCTGCCATCTCTCCGATATATTACTCCTTAAACTGTAGTAAAAATGTACTGGGGTTTTGGAACAAAAACAATTTTAAAACTTCTGATGTGTTTAACAGATAGAAGTTTAATTTCCGATACAGATCAACTTTTACATATCCTTTCTGCTACATCAGGGTAAATGAGCAGAGAAGAGTAAAAAGATGTCAGAATTACTATGGGACATTTAACAAAACTACACAAATCACTACAAATGCTGTTGCCAAGATCACCTTGGACATAACAGTCCATGTGAATTGCAAATCAAATGAACAGCAAAATAAAATATTAATTGTACTAAAAGCTCTTCGCATAGTCCATGTTGTAGTTCAGGCTGTAATCCAACTGCCATAGCTCTGCATGTTCATGACTTGTCAGGCGTGTGACTTTCTCAACAGATTTCTTTTAGAACTGGTATTTTCCACGACTGCTCTCAGTGACTGTTTTCAAGCAAAAGAGGAAAATTTGAAGAAATTCCGCTTCTTGGTTTTGGGGGTCTGCATCACTGAGAATATCCACCTGAAAATGATCCAAAGTATGCATTTCCACAGAAAGCTACTGCTAATACACATGGTCAACTGCAACATTTGATTTATTGCAGATAGTTTTTCCTAGGCAGTGGGATGGAAGGGATATTGTTATAAATGGCTGAAGAATCGTTTTTAAGTATTCCTGAGGGGCAGCTTATTCTTACCAGGACCTACTGGTCCCTTATTCCCTCACTCTAAATTCTTCCCATACAGCTCCATCAGCACGGGGAGTACAGAGCAGCTCCTTCCACAGGAGCCATTAGCACAAGGCATAATCACGAGCAAACGCATGAAGTAATCACCCAGCCCTCAACAGCCATTTCTGCCGGGGGGGAGGGGGGCTGTGAGTTGTTGTATTCTGCAATATACCACTGATTTTGCATTTTTGTTTTCAAACAATCAACTTCTGTATTTTTCCGTAACTTGCACAATGAACTGTGCATGCCGGTAACGTGTTTCTTGGCCAGCAGGGAGCTGTGCAGAAATTGCATCAACGGTGCTGGTTTCTACATTCATTCAGATAGACACCCTTATTTGAGCTGCTCGCTATGGATGTGTTGTAGTACCAAAATAAACTGCCACTCTCTTCTGCCTACAGGGAGAAGAGGTGGTTGGAAGAAAGTAAAGAGGATCCTAGTGAAGAAATACCAAATTTTACAGGCTGGGACTGGAGAGGGGAGAATGATCAGATTAAACAAAACGGCTGAGGGGTAAGTTGTGACTCGATCCGCCCCCCCTAACATTCACAGAAGCATGGTAACGGCCCCCTGGAGTGACCTCTGTAACTCCAGGCAGAGGTGCTAAGGTGATGAAGCACCATGCCTGTGGCCAGGCACATTCCAACTCAATTGGAATTGGAACTCAACTCCAATTCCAACCGCCTTGGAGGGAGGTAGGTGACATCCCGTCGTTGAATGGAGATGGGGTAGGTCTGAACTTCAAGCAAGTGAAGGGGGGGCTGTTGGGTTGGTAGGTTGGTTGGTTGGTTTGTTTTGAGAGGAATCAGAGTAGGCCTTCCATGCTTCTTCACAATGTTGTTTCATACCTTTTCTCTTCCAAAGAGAATCAAAGACTCTTTACCTCCCTCCACCTAAGTATCCTCTTGCAAATTTCCTAAGAATTAACGATTTATTAAGAGTCCAGTTGGCATCACATTGTGTTACGCTGAGTACCACCTCATCCCAAAGTTACAAGCATGCATTTCAAAGGCTTCTTTGGCCACACCTTTTTGGTGAACACTGAAATGTATGTTTTATTTTGACCTACACAGCCAATAATAATAACAACAATAAAAACTTGCACACTTTCTTCTTCATTTAGGTTTCAGAGAGCTAAACACACAACATAGTCTTGTAAGCCCACGACTACATGCAGGCAACAGTACTCTAAGAAACTGAAAAATATCTCAGCATTATCCAGGTCAGTGTTTCTTTACATGGTTCATTCAGAAAATTAGCTCAAACCCATTCATGTATTTGGTTCTGCGAGGCTATGTGGATCAACTGCTACAGCAAACCTGGTCTCCTGGCTTACACCAAGTACAATGACGTTATTTACGTGGGATTTTAATGAGTTCAACTGGAACCAATGTGACGTTTTCAAAGCAAGCCAGCTCTTCAAATTTCAGTATCTTAACTCATCTTGCTGTTGTCAATGTTGTTTTCAATAAGCAGGCAAGTAACAAACTGGTAAACAGTTTATTACCCATCATTTACATGTCAAATCAAGCATATTTTATCAGCATTTCAGGAACCATCTTGTTCCTTTAAGAACTTGTAACAGAAATTTTTAAATACCAGTTCAAATACCAGCTGCCACATAATATATTCTTAAACATTTAGTCACACAAAGCGAGATTCCTCCTTGACTTACCTTCACTGATTACTCTGGAGTTGTATTAGGAATTTATTTGGTGTGTGTCACATATTCTTATATTTTGTAAGTAAGCAGAGGACACCTTAGAGACATTTAAAAAGAAAGACAAAAATAAAAAAGGTAAAAAAAAAAAACAAAAATGCACTGCACAATAATTTGTGAAATAGTTGAGGTAGTGATTATTCAACTATACCTTATTTGCCCCAACTGGTTTTTTTAAGAAGGGCCCTGGTAGGATCATCAAGGATTTAATCTAAAAATGATGCCCCCAGTTGGACCCGTGTTCAAACGGCTATCATAAATGTGGCACTGCTTCAGAAATAAGTATTCAAGATAACTGGTTTTCTGAAGAGCCTGTTCAACAAAAGAGACATTAGTACAACCCAGAGCACATATTTTTATTAACTTCTTTATTAAAAAAAAAACACAAATAAACAAAATTCCACCCCCATTTACAGACTCCAAACAGACACATCCACACCCACAAATTATGTTACCATCTCTACGCCAGCACTTGCCAAATCAACATCTTTGTCAGCTCCCTCCATGATCACATCAGATTGTTTTGTAGAAAGTAAGGGACATCACAATTAAACAGAAGAATTGCAAGTATTATAGTACGTTACTGTGACTCTTATTTATTAACTGAGTTTGTAAGCCAAACCAGGGGGGAAATTTCTGTGTTCTGCTTCATGATGTCTCCCTGCCCAGTTATGCTTTGGAGATCTCTGAGCCAGTTTTCAGGTTTCTGGTTTCAGCAACCAGAAACGTTGCTGGAGACCCCAGATAATGGTGAGGAAAGCACTAAAGTAAACTAACTGCAAATTAAATTAACTCTGTAAATAATTCAAAACACAAATGAGTAAACAGACAGACCAGTATTCTGGCTTTTCCCTGTGTTTCCATAGGTCTAGTGTAAGTTCCTTCCTCATCTTCGATGGAATGTTGCTTCTCTAAATAATTTCAAATCAGATGTGCACTCTATTGTAGCATAACACAGATAACACAAACAATGCATAGGAAAGGAAGGAATGTCATCAGAGGGTAAAAAAAAAATTATTATGAATTTAAGGATAAACAAAACCAAGCAGTTTATGAATGGGCAAAGTCAATTAAGTCTTATGACACATACTAAAGGATTTAAATTCAGGTGCTTAGCATATGTAATTGAGGAAGAGATTCTGGGGTAAGTAATTTCTGAGTATTAACACTCTTAAAGCCAAATTAAGTCCAGCATTTCTCTGTTGTCCAACGTAACTTGTGTTGTCCGTCAAGAAATCTGTCATCTCCAACTGGTTCAAGTTATTAATTGTGAGCATGCACTGAAACCATCAAAATCTTTAAAAGAAACCTCATCCCTTGCCAGCGTTTTTCTTCAAACTTTCTCACTCCTGTGGTGCTGGAGAAGCAGTGCCAATGAACCTGCTTGCTGAACTGGTTCCGTGACTTCTCATCCCTCTGACTGCTGGTGGCTCCTGAAGGTGCTAACAGGAAAGTGCAAGATGAAGCTGGATCGTTGAATCTGAGAGAAAGGGGCAGATCATGCTCTTACCAAGATGTATACCTCCTGCTTTTTCTAACGTCTCGCTGAAGTATGGTGACAGCGCCTTTTTCAGGGCAGTGTTGCATTTAAAATATCAGCTGCCATCAAATGTTTGCCGGCTTTCCACTTACGTTAGTAACCTTAACTCAGCTCTGTGTAGCCGCCGAAGGCATATTCAAAGGGCTGTTGGTTTTCTTCTCAGTTTTATGATTACATCAGCTTTGTTTTGTTGTAGAAAATCTTAGTAACTTCTTTGGAGTTTTAATTCTTAAGATTTTTCTCTTTTCATTCCACTGGAAGGCAGCAGATGTTGAAATTTTTATACATTCATCCTTATACTGATGTAGCGCCCACATTTAATAACGACAAGCTTTGTTAATTAGCTAGTTAGACCTAACAAACTACGGACTAGTTAGTCTATCACTGAACTTTGTTACAGTAACAGAATGATTAATCTGCCACAATGTTAACAAATAGTTCCAGGGTGGTAATACAATTGTATTTTATCTTGAACAATTGATACATGGTCTCATGGAAGTAGGTCCTGTCAAACAAAGCTTGTTTCTTTTTTTGGCAGGGTGAAAGCTTTGGGCAATAGAGATAGTAGAGTTGGTATCACATGCCTAGATTTTGCCAAAGCAATTTTAATTGTAAAGAGGTATAATATATGGAATTAACTTGGTCATAACAGCTGGGTATAAAACGAACCCACAGAGAGATTTCAGAACAAGAGGATAACGGTGAGTGGGATGGTTTCTAGCAGTCCATGTATAATTTTAATATTCTACATGATCAATACTCTGCTAAAGGATCTTTAATGACACTATTTATGTATGACATAGGGATTGACAAGATAATAAATAGTGATGTAAGGTCACTGCTATATCAGGACCCAGATCATTCTACTACAGCCCAGTGCTTAGGCTGGTAAACCAGATACAAGGCAAAGAGTGTCAGTTATATCCAAAATATGGGTGGCTGCTTTGGAAAGCTCCTCCTGCATGAAGATTTTGGATAAAGTGCTCAATGTGCTCCCAGTGCAGTGCTGTGTCAAAGAAGAATAATTCAGAGTGTCTCCAAAGTAGCAATGACCTTGCTTCTGTCAAAACAGAATAAAAATTGGTAAAGCTCTGTTAAAATACTGTGTCCAGTTCTGATACCTACACTTTAGAAATTATCAGAGTTCAAAGGATAGTATAGACATGACAGGAGAGCTGGAAATTGTGAGTCTTATCTGATACACCCCATGAGGCAAGGTAGGCCACAAACGGAGGTGTGGGTTGTGGGCAGGCAGATGCCTTACCTGTGGAGAGCCTGGTACACCAACACTGCTTTACAAAGAGTAAAGTAGTCATTAAGATACCTAAGGGTAGTTAAATATAACGTCTTGCTGGAAAGTAGGGAGCTACTTTTTATCTACCTGCAACAAGCTGTCCCTTTGGCATGGGTGACTGGCAGAATCTAACAAAAGACTGGCCTAAAAAAGCTGCCATTCACAATGGCAGTCAGTTTGTTTGTCCTGAATTTGACAGCCTTCCCAGGCAATGAGAATGTTCTGGTAAGAGAAACAGACAACTGGATATTATCTTTCAAGTTGATGCTTCCTGTTAGATATGCAAACATAAAAGAATTCAGCTGTGACAGGTAGGTAGGTGGCTTTAGTAAACGCCTCTTGTCGAACATGGGTAATGCAGAGAGTCCCTGTCGAAAGCTCCTGCCAGAGGGTCAGGTGCCCTCCCTGCTGCCTTGCTGCATGCCTGAGACCATTCAAACACCGCTCTTCTGTTCTGCCTCTGGTGTGCCAAGCTCCAAAATGAGCCACTGGAACTCAGTGAAGACCCACCCTGCTGCTCTGTAGGTACCTGGAAGAAATGCTGAACATTTCCCTTCTAAGAATCGCCACATCGATAGGAACAGAATGCCCTGCTGCTAGCCTGTTATTTTGAAATCACCTTTCACTTGAGCTAAATTAATGCAGAAGCCAATAAAGGTTTTCATTTATGGCATGCAAGACAGGTTACAGAAAGGAAAATGGTTAAAAAAAAAAAAAAGGTGAGATTTGTTCTTCTGCAAAGCAGCAAATCCAAAAATCTTCTGTCGGCATCCTTTTAATGAGGTGCAGATGCTTATCTAGCCTATGCAGTTAGGGCACACTTAGTCCTCTCAGATTGTTCTCCTGCTCGTAAATGTGCCCCCACCTCTTGTTGCAAAGTCCTGGAGCTTGTTTGGGATTCTTTCCGATTCCTTCTTACTCCTTGACCTTGAAATGTTTTGTGTCCAGATTCCCTTGGGAGATATTTTGACATTGTCCTCCTGGGAGAGTAAATGATATTTCTGGTGGCCTGCTACTGACTAGCTGCCTCAATCCTACAGAAATTAACTCTCTGCTATCAGGCAGACCGTGTTCCAATTTGAAGTAAAGACTTGACATGCGCTGAATCTTATACTTCATACAAAATGTACATCTTACAGCAGGCACTTGACACATATGGGACTCGTGTATGCAACCGATCCATTAATGGCTTTTGAGACTAGACCCAAGGAGTATAAAATTGTTCTGGGATGATAAAAGGCTTGAGAGTGACTAACCCTGGTTCTGCCTTTGAAGGCTGCTGCAATGACAGCTGGGAAGTGGGGAATTGCAGGTAGCGGATGCTGTGATTTGATGACTTTTACTTGCAGACTTGCTGGACGACCCAAAGCAAGAATTACTTTGTGTGATTCAGTTTGCTCATCTGTAAAAGTGCTCATAATACGTACTTGCAGGAGTGTGGTAAAAGTGACGTTATTTTTGAATGCTATGAGTCTCTTCAATATGGGCATTATGGGCATATAAACGCTATGGTTTGTGGCACTTGAGCTGACCACACACTAAGAAATCTCAGATACTTTTTCTCCCCCCTACTTTCTGTTTCATTCTACATCACAAAAGCCGTCCTCCAGTCTTTTATAGCTTTAGTACTATTTATAAAATAAAGCACTTCTCACAAAAATCTAAACACCCACCTCTGCATGTACAACTAATGTATGGATTTATAGCAGTTGAAGGCTTTAAGCTTCTAGATAATGATGGCTAGGTGCTTCTCCATGCTAAGGTAAGTCCTCATGTAGGACCTATATGGTTATTGTTCCAACCTGAACACTGCATTTCTCAAAGATAATTCTTGACATCCTGATATTTTATCTTTGCTCCTAGTCAACTGAATGGCTGTCCTGAACCACTAGCAAATGCTAGTTGGCTGCAAGAAGGTCTTCCAGAGAATAAATGGTAAAATGTCTGCTTTATTTAATCTGTTTCCTGCTTGAGTACTGTTACTGTCCGTTAGTCTGATGACATCACACTGAATGGTTGTCCTTCTAGAATCATGTTTATTTTCTTTCCTGAGAGGTTTATCATATAGCATTAAAAGAAATAACTCCTTAGTTTGTATTGATATCTGCTCCTGATTTCTTAAATTTGTTTTTCAAAATTGAATGGCATATGTTGAAGCTTTAAATCTAATGGCATAAACATCTTTAAACAGTCCCATTCCATGTTAAAACTACACTGAGGTCCCAACCTGATACGGTTTTTTCCAACAAAATATTACAAAACAAGCTGGGGCAATTATTCCTTTATTTCCAGTTCGGATTTTTTTGAATCCCTATTATAATTCACAGGACGGGGCCGAAGTTCTGTATTTTGGTCCCAAACTACACAATGAAAAAGAAACTTCTGAAACTTTATAAAGGTGCATTAAGATCTGAAAAAAATACACCTAGACAAGCATTTTACATAAGGGATAAAAAGACTTGATGGGCATGCAGGAGAAAATATTTGCCTTGCCTTCAACAAAAAGGTCAGCCATGATAGCACAAGACCTATTTTTCATTACTGTGGAAGTAGATCAAGCTTCCGTTTAAAAATGCATTGATACTACCTACAATACAGCAGCAAAAAGACACAATATTACCCCATTTTAAATGCCATTTACTTGAATGATGACATTTTATTCCTTTCCAGTTTTATTCAAATGTTCTAGAATGCTTAATGGAAAATAAATAGGAAGGATATTAGAAATTACGCTTTTGGTGTTCTTTATGACAGTAATAGATGTCACCCTGCTCACATCTAAAACTGACTAATTGGCACTAATAAGGCCTGGCAGCTGTTGTCAGTGCTTACAGTTTTGCATGCATAACTGTCTCCGCCCACTGTTGAAAAGCAAGTTAGGAAGGGGAAGCAGGAGGAGTTCCCAGCCTCTGATAATGCTTTTTTCCATCTTGAGGTCAACTGCACTGTTCACAAAGAATCATAGAATCGTGAAGGTTGGAAAAGACCTCCAAGATCATCAAGTCCAACCGTCAACACCACCGTGCCCACTAAACCATGCCCTGAAGTGCCACGTCTACATGTTTTTTGAACACCTCCAGCGACGGTGACTCCACCACTTCCCTAGGCAGCCTGTTCCAGTGTTTGACCACTCTTTCAGTAAAGAAATTTTAAAAGAGAGAAAACTAACTTCAACAAGGAAAACTAACTTCATCACCGGCTCTGACTGCAGCAGAGTATCATTAGGTTATTCTTTCCTAAAATGTTGGTGTGGCCTTAGCAGTCCTACTGCAGGTGTTGGCAGTGATGGCATCACTAGTATGTAATACCATCAGTACTCCTATGACAACACAGGAGCATTGACGAGCCCTGTGTGTGTGACATCCTGCCTTTACTAAAGGGAGTTACTAGGAATTTTTGCCACTACTTTTAGCCAGGCTAGAATTTAACTTTCAAGCTACTTGGCATGTAGGTTTTAACTACAGCTGGTTTAAAAAAAAGAAAAACTAAAACAAGCAAACCGGAAATTTCTTCTCAAAGCTGTAAGAAACACGCCTGTTCAGAATTTTTCTTTAAAAATACTACCCCTAAAAAACCTCTTCCACTGAAAAGGGTGATGTCATTTCAACAATACTAAAATTCAAAATAATCTGATTCTGTGATAAATTCAGAAAGGGTGAAGCAGCTCTTCTGCATTCTCATGCAGATTGCAGTCGCCCACCTGAGCGACAACGATGAATATTCCCGATGGTGCAGTGGGGACTGAGAGCAGTACTGTCAGTGTGTAAGCATTCATCAGAGACGGTCACTTCCCTCTCCTGAACTTTTTACCTACGCAGTAACAGCCGCATGACCGTGACCTCAGACAGAGAGTCATTTCTCCCATGACCATGTGTCCGCCCCCGCATGATGAGCACTGGGTCCCAGCTCCATGCCAGCACCAGCTGACGAAAGGCTGAACTCTATTGTAAAGCTGCGGCCTGCGTATGAGAAGCTGGTGCTTGGAACACGGTTTTCCTCTTTTCTTTGGGGTTTAATTTACTCAACATCTTTAATAAACCGAAGGGAAGTACCTGATCGGATAGTAAGAGTTTTCTGACTAAAGGGAGGCCAGAGAGCCCAGTCCTTTCCTGACAACTTGGAAATCAAATAGTGTTCAGAGATGCAAGGGCACAAAACATACGTTATCTATATATACTGCTTGGCATACCTGCCAAACACACGGGTTTATTTTAGGGCTTTTCAGGCCCTCAAAAATTCCCCCCCATCTGAGGCAGCAGGCACGGTGTGGTCCTCAGCAGCAGAGGTGAACTTCAGACACGGCAGAGGAGGGGGTACCTCAGACGGGGCTGCGGCAAGAGGCCGGCCCCACCGCCTCCTGCGGATGGCTTCCTTCGAAGTCGAGGCCAGAGCCCTCTCTTCCTTTCAACACCCCGTTTTGCAGACTCCTCGCAGCCACCGGATGAGAAGGCCAAATCATCCAAGGCAGGCCGTTAAGAAGGGGAGGTAGCTATCTCCTTCCCCAGCGACCCTGCAGATTAACGCCGGGGACGGACGGACGGGCAGCGACGGCTGCTGAAGGGGCAAAGCCCCTCCGGCGCCCCGAGGCATGCGGGGGAAGGACGGCGCGGCGGGGCGGGGCGACCGCGCCC
>JAVKLA010000007.1:19735257-19791574 GCA_034782735.1 Sagittarius serpentarius | reverse complement strand
CCAACTCTCTTGTGCCCCTCCAGCCTTCTTGCTGGCTGGGCATGAGAAGCTGAAAAGTCCTTGACTTAGTCTAAACAACCAAAAACATCAGGGTGTTATCAACCTTCTTCTCATACTAAACCCAAAACACAGCACTGTACCAGCTGCTAGGAAGACAACTCTATCCTGGCTGAAACCAGGACAAATATGTATCTGATTAGTAGTTTACTTAAGAGATACAGCTTTTCTACTAAGCAGTGTGGATCCATTTTTATACTGAATTAAGGCCTGGACTCTTAAATGGTTGTGTCTGTGTCAGTACCAGTCACATCAATGCGACTTTCCTTTGTAAGCATGCCTTAAATGAAGGGTTGTTTGGGTTTTGTTTTCCTTTTTAACAAACGAAAAATGGGAAAGACTTGTAAATTGGATTTTCATAGCTGTTCTGCAAACCTGCATTATCTTGCATCGCTGCATTAATCTTCCAGGACAAGACCAAAAAATGTTCTTTTCTGCTTTAAAAGTATTTGATGGTTGATGAGCTTTCTCCACAATGAAATTGTTTCATGCCTTGCACATAATGCCATGCCTGCATTGTGCTTCTCTGTGACCCTGACTCGAGTGTCATCTTTCTTTTGTTCACCAACTGGGGAAAAAGTCTTTTCTTTCCTCTTACTAGTTTTCTCAAAGGTGCCAGATGCTTTTAACCCTCTTTCCTTTACACCTATTCTGCTTCCTGCTTGTCAGCTCCCTGCCCTGGGCAGCCTGGTAGTTTGGCCTGTACGAAGTACTTCCTTCTCCAGAGGGATCCAGTGTGTCAGACGGCAACCTGGGTCAGCTGAAGCGGAGGTGTTTGGAGAGAACATGAACCCAGATCTCTCCTGTCATTTCGGCACTGTGCCCTGAGTGACCATATTACTTTCATGGATGTAAGAATCTTGAGCATGTCATAAAGTTTACAAATAATTAAAGGGCTCACGGTTTTGTGTTCTTAAGCGTATCTTGCATTCTGATGCAACAAATAGGTTAAAAAATGTCCCTAACTGCTTTCTGCTATACTGTGGTAACACTTGCCAAACTCTCTTATTTGGAAACAATATTGCAAGGAATTTGTGCCACTAATAGTTGAGGGCAGAGAAATATATTCACTTAGAGCTTACAGGAGGAGAGGTTGAGGGTGTGATACGTTTAGCTTGTGACCGCTGTGCTCTTCCTGTGCGTGTACATTTGTGTGTGGAGATCAAATTCTAAGTAATTTTGTTTAAAATGTTGTTGTAAGGTCTCTTTGAATCCCAAGGCAAATAAATTGTTCTTAGTTTGCAAGAACTGGTTTCAGGAGTGAATTACTTTGCAGATAGTGTATTTATGCTTACAGCTGGGACAGGGCATGTGTGAGAGAAGCAGTACGAATTTGTAAGTCCATGAGATGTTGCCAAAGATAATTCAAATGCTTAAGCAGAACAGAGCAGATGGAAATTTGCTGACGTCTGGTGATAAAAGAAATTGATGAAGCACTGTCTTTCTCCCCGGATATTTTTGCAGAAGGGGTTATCATGTAATTTCCACATTGGAAAGGCAGAAAGGAGAGGTTCTGAGCTCAGCTGGCTGATGCAAGTCTTCAATGTCAAATCTAATACTATTTTTAACACTGTGACAGTGTTCTTACTCGAAACACTTTTCTGCAGCCTTGCTGGACAACACAATTAGTAGCTCAAATTTGGAGATAAGATTCTATCTTGCTCTCAGCCTCTCAGTTCAGAGGGTTGAGGAAGAGGTTGCTTGAAAACCTGTTCGTACTTAAGACTTGGAAAAGCTTTTGGCCAGTATATGATCTGCCTGATGAAAGAATGGTCCATGCTTTAACAAACTTGACACTTTCTGTCCTTGTTGACTCAAGCAGCTGGGATTTTGCATGTCAAACTTGGTACACTTGAGTAGAAAGCATGTGCTTTCCGATACTTGAAATCTAACGTTTATCAAAATGCATGCAATTAGCATAACTGACATGAGTGGTCAGCCTATCCATCAGCTTTCCATGTTCATTTTGGCTCATGGGGTGCAAGCTAGTCTCTTCCGCTCCGCTCTGTCATTTGGTGTTACACCGAATCTGCTCTGATGCTGCTGAGCTTCTTGTTAGGATCTGCTGTGGGTGTGCTTGCTTCTTCACACCAGTAGATTTCCACTTCAAGAGGACATGCAGATGTCTAGGGTTATACTGCTGTTTGATTCTCCACATTGACTCACCAGTCTTTCTGTTGAATTCCCAGATGCTTTCACGGGTGCTTAATTGGAAGGTGTCTCATTTCCTGCCTAATGCTTCTCGTCATCTCCGGTTCTTACTAGCAGCGTACTGTTTGCACAGATACAGTGCCTGAGATGTTGCTTGGTGTAGCTCTCATTTCTGTACTGTAATGTTTCTTGGTCAAAGACTTTCCTTGATGTTACTTCAACTTTTACACTGAGTAGTGTGACCCATCAAGGCCTCAGAGCTGAGCTGTCATTTGCCATTTTTGCCTGCTGACATAATGTTATTGCTTGACACATGGAATTCAAGGATGGTCTGCTATTTCTCCTGAGATCTGTTTGCATGAAACCCTGTTGGAAAAGTCACACGGGATCACAATATAGTGAGGAATAAATGTCTAGGCCTCAGTAATTTTCTGCATTGTACCAGAGTTTGTATTGCTTACAGGGTTTTTGGTATTATTCTCTGGTCCCCCACTGAAAGATATCGAGAAAGTAGCGCTTCTTCACATCAGTTTCCATATTTCCATCACTCCACTGTCCAGTTATGCATCCTTGTAAGAATATGTCATATTTCAGAGAGATCTGGGCCCTTGACAGTTTCGGTTAGAGTTCTGTAGGATTAAAGGTTCCACAAGGTATGCCAGTATATACTCTCAAATGCTTTTGGAAGTTAATTAAAACATATGTATTCTCATATGATTGTTCTTCTTTATAAATATTTGGTATGGGCAGAATCCATTCATCTTTCTCTGTTCTTCCCTAAGATTTGTGACCTCTACTTTTTTTTTTGTCTTTCATAGTATCACACTGTGTATGGCTTTTTCCTGTAATAGACAGGAGTTGCTGCTGCCACTGACTTTGCTAAAGTATGACAGTACAAGCTGTATAAAGGGCTGTAAGTGTTTGACTGAAATCTTGCTTTTCTTTAGCTCTTTGATCGCCAATCGTACTTCTGATGTCTATCAATGTTGATATTCAGTAATCTATGTTTGCATTTTGCCTTTAAATCTGGTGCTAAGGTGGGCTTAGGTTCTGGAGGACTGCTTCAAAATCTTTCCATTTGTTTTCTTTTCAAAAGAAAGGGCATAAGTATTTTCTAGGCCTGATTTCTGATTGTTCTTTTTTTTCTTTTTTTCTGAAGTTTCCAGATAGGGATGTATGAATAACTATTACAGCAGCAGTCTTAGTTTTAGCTAGTAAGTTCTTAATGTGTTTTTCATTCTTTCCTCACAGTCCTGTCTTATGCTTCCCCTCTGCATTTTCCAGTATTTTATTAGCCAGCGTTCTTGGGATTTTCTGCATTCAGCATTGCTCCTTTCCCTGGTAAAGTGCCTCCTCTGATAGCTTATTGAAATCTGACCTATCTGCAGTTATTCAGTCAGAACAGTTAGAATTTGCATAATTTTTTTTCTAAAACTAGTGCTTCTCTTTGGATTTAGCTTGTATGTGACCATGCTGTGCTTCAGGACTGTTCCTTAGTTCAAGCTCAATTTACTGTGCACGCTTCAGCTCTCAATTTGTACCATTGATTTTGTTGGCTATCTTCAGTTTTTACAATTGCTTTTCTTAGTTTAGCGGTGGTAGCTGTTGGTTTTGGTTTTGTTTTGCCTTTTTCTTCAGTTGCTCATACTTACTTGATTTGTTCTTTAATCTTAGAGAGTTTGTCTGAATCTTATATTGGTGCAGGTGTAGTTGATTTAAATTTTGCTCTTGGATGAAATCTGTTTAATTTGCTTATGCTACTCTGAGAGAATGGGATACTTAAAAAGAATTACTTTTGAGTGAAATTCAGTGACTTCCCTGCTGTTTTGGTCAATGGTATTTGATCATGCTTTTCTTAAGTGTTTTTTTACAAACTTATAAGTAAATGTTTATAACATACCTTGAAGACATTGTTAACTCCACCTGTATTCTTCTCACTGTTTCTCCATCATTTTATATAGCCTGGTGTGACTGACATGTAGTATAAAATGTATTTTCTTCAGGTGTGTAAGATTATTTGTTTTGGGGTTTGTCCAAATATCTATTTCCTCTGTGTTGTAAGCCTTCACATACCTGTAACTGTCCAGCATGTCCTGTCAGTGCTCTTCTCTCTACTCAGCCTTTTCCTAACTCTGCTAGGTTTTTGTTTCGGGTCAAGTCTAGTGGGTTTTTTTTATGGGAACTTATTGTTTGGATGTATTATTGTGTGAGTTTCTGCACCCGGACATTTCATCATCTGGAAACTGGGCCTCAGTGGAAATAAAAGCAGTTCTTTTGCTCTGTGTGTATGTATCTATATATAGTGATAGGTACACGTTGTAATGCACATTCTGGTCTCCTCTCTGTTGAAGAGAAAACCAGCAAAGTTTTGCAGCCCCTAAAGATTTTAAATGTTGCTTAGTAGATAACACTGAGAGGTGTGGTTATATCTTACAATGATTAGGGCCCTTCAGCTTAGCAGACAAAGTTACGAAAACTTCTAAAAGCTGAAAGTCTAAACCCAGTCAGATTTAGGTTCAAGTTAAGATACAGCTTTTTACAGGGACGGTCATGAATTGTTTGGACACCGGGACAAGTATTGTGGCAGGCATTCAGTTGCTGATTGCTTTTAAATTAAGATATTTGGAAGATAATCTAATTCAATCACAACTGTTAAACTTGAAGGGTGAATGAAAGCTTTATCCTTTGTTACTGCTTTATCCTGCGGTAGTCAAGCCAGATCATTGGCCTTCCCTGAGCTTTTTTTTTTTTTTTTTTTAAAGATTAATGGTTAGGTTTTCAGTCTTCTCTCATTTGTATTCATCAGCCTGAAGACAGAAAAAGCAAGTACTGTTTTTGCTGCTTATCTTGCTAAAAGTTGGTAGAGTGACAGTAATTCTCAAAGTCCGTTTCATTGAACACGTTTGAAAACTCGTGTGGGAAGGAAATGGTGGCTGGGCAAATCGGTGCTCTTATAAAACTGCATTGGTAGAAAGAGAGAGCAACAAAGGCAGGCACTGGGGAAGACTCAACAAATCTTAGGCCTTAATTTCAGAGGAAGACTTTGTTTTTCTTGATACCACATTACATGTCCATATAAGCCAATGCTATATAACCCACATGGGAAGACAGTTATCAAGTAAGTATTTAGAGGTTATTTTGCTTCCATTTATATGAATGAACACCTATAAAACAAAACTGTATAACCCTTCATAAAGTTCCAAGGGTGGTGCTCACAGTGAAGAGCTTATCTTCATACTTTTGTCGATACTATTACCAGGATTGGAAGTTTAATATCATAATCGTTTTTGAGTGGTGTATAACATTTACTGTTCATTTAGACTCTCCCATAAAATGAAATCAAATAGAATAGACCCTCCCCTTCAAAAGGATTTGTCCATAGTATTACCCATGGAGTTCAGATTGTTGTTCTAGGTTGAGTTTTGACAGACAAGTAATTGGATGATCTCATCCTGTAATAACAAATGAGAGTGCTAATCACATAAACACATGGACTGCCTTGAGAAAGAATGGAAGAGTAATGATTCATTGTAGTTACTAGGAAAAACAATAGCTTGTGCTGTACATTTTAGCTATGTGTTGTTATGAGTTAATGTTTTTATAGTCCAGGAAGTAACACTTAAATTTTATGAAGAGTTTAGTCATTGTCCATGAAATCAATATAAAACTGAATGCTCAGGGTGCAAATATGACTTAAGTCAACCCCATTGATTGAGACTTTCTCAGAAATCAGCTGACATCTACAATCCAAATAGGTCCCTTGGATGCTTCAGGTCTGTGACCATCTTACTTTAGTGGAAAGAGAAGAGGTCACCAGCACACCTTAAATATTGGGAACTGTTTAAGCAGTATGTGTTTCGTTCAGTGTCGGAATCTCACGATGCCCGTTTTGAAAAATTCTTACTAATGACACCTGTGACATTGCAAGTTTTCCTAGTTGCGGTGTTGAGCTCATACACAAATAGGCTGCTGACATCCATGGGACTATTTGAGTGACAGCTCATGAGCATGACTCCAAGAGTCACAGTCTGACATGTACTAAATCTTAGCTCTTTTGGAGAATATACTTCTGTATTTGCTCTACGTGCTAAAAAGATGTATGCTGTTTGTTTAGGCATTTTTGAGATAAAAATCTCTGAACAGAAGGTGTCCTGAGAGACTGTCAGGCTGTAGATCATATTAGTGTAGAGCTGGGAGAAGGATGTGGCAGGGCAGGGCTCGGCTCTCAGGAGCCAGGTGAATAACACGTGCTTCTCATCTGGCAAACTGGAGGAAGGGAGGGTGTCCCTGGGTGGCAGTATCAGGCACACCAGTGGCACCAACTGCGGAGTGACCTCCTTCCAGCTCTAGGCAAGGTTTGACGCAAGTTGCCTGTGACGCTGAAGAATGAATGTATCACAGGTCACTGGCGTGCGCTGAAAACACCTTGAGTCTGAGGACTGCATGGTAAAAGCTGGATGGGAAGTGTCACTTTCTGATATTGTCCCGAGCTTTTTCATAGTGTTTGCTGTGCAACAAAGCCGTGGCTGCTGGTAATTTTTAAGGTTGGAAGTGTCTTTCTTTCTTTATTATTATTCATAAACTGTAAATAAATTGGCTGCGATGTTTTAATAAGGTGTGCTAGAGGTAATACATAATCCAGGTCTTCACTCTCGAATATGTAATCCAATTTAGTTTGAGAACTCTTTGTATTTTAGTAGATAAAACACCGCAGGCTTACAAACATAATCATAAGATTGCTGTCAGGGGGACTGTAGAAAGGTGATAGAGTACTTGATCTTTGTGTTTTACTTAAGAAAGGTGATAAAGTCTACTTGATCTTTGTGTGTGGTTTATTTAAGTCAAAGTGTGACTTTTTGTGAAAGAGGGTTGCTGTTTGTCACTAAGTAAATCCTTTTTAGGATTTTTAGGTAATAGAAAAGATTGTTCACATGTAAGGTGCGTAAACTTCCTTTTCCTTTAAAAACACTAGTAACTGGTGTTTTGCAAAAAAACTTGCAAATTCTTATGACAGATAAAAAAATGGTCACTAGTTATATTTCAAAAGAAAGAGAAGAAAGCGGGAAAAATATTCCTGCAGCAAAGATCTGTGCCATGGATATCCAAACATCTGAAAACATTGTGATTTCTTACAGGTATTTGAGCCCATATACTCTAAAGTATGTGTGTTTTCAGTGGTGGTAACTTACAATGTATCAAGTTGATTCTACTGGAGGTCATCCCTTGATTTCATTACCATTTGTGGGCAATTTTTAATCAGTCTGGACTGTAAACCATCTGGAATGTTGGTCTCTACAGAGCAGAGTGCAGTGATGCTTGGGAGAGTCTTAACTGGCTGGATCAATTGGCTTAGTTTTCAAATCAAGATGACCTACCTTTCTGGAAAATATCCTTCAGTCAGATAGAAATCATTTGGCTTAAAGGGGGTCTGTGTTATGCAGGAGATCAGGCTTCATGTGGTCATAATCCCTTCTAGCAAAAAGTTTGAAAACGGATTGCTAGTGTAAGGGTACGAGTACAGTACATCATAATTTAATGCATGAATACCGACTACTGATCTGTGTACTTTCTGCAGTGGTTTTAGGCTCTTCCTCCAGCTTACAACTAATACCTATATTTTACAGAAAAGAAAGAAAATATTGAATGATTTTCTGGACCTTTGCTTTAGAATTCAAGTTTGCAAAAGACGAAGCTGACCTTATTCAAAAAGTTATATCAAACCAAATGAAGGCATTATCCCTCCCTTTTCCCCTCCTGCCCTCATATATAGGTATGGTTGCTCTAGACATTTGGCGTGTGTGTCTGATGAGACTGTTCCTCAATATAAGGTTACTTGTGCTTGAGTGCCTTCAGGATCGAGGCTGTCATCAGTTAGGCAGACGCTAATCCCACAAACTTTAACACGTGCTTTAAACATTTGCTCATGAAAAGTGCTTGATCGAACAAGGGTTTGCAGATTTAATATTCTTATATTGGGAATTCCTTCCCTTATTTCACTATGTAGTCAGAAACCTGATGAAATAATGGGGAAAAAAATTTGCAGTTGGTATAATCACATGATTTGATGCCTGGATAGTTAGCTGGCTCTTGCCCAAGGACCAGTCTAATCTAAGGAATATGATTCTTTATGATTCTTTGTTGCCTGGTCTGTTTCTATAGAAATTTTTTGTTACTTATTTCTTAATCATGTCTCAAAAGGTACTTGCTATATGAAGAATAAGTGAACAGTATTAAAATAAATTGTTATTTTTTTATTAATAATTCTGTTATGATTACTTCATTTAGAAATCCTCAGAGAGATTATCCATTTGAACTGCTGGGATTTCATTCTGGTTGCATCACATGTCTGCATTACCAAAAAAACCCACCCCAAACCCAAAAAAACAATGCTGGCCTACAATGCAAAATGGAACAGTTCCTGAAGGACAACAATTGGGTAGTTGCATGATTGTAAGAGTAAATGTTAATTGGCTTTAATGTATACAAGAACACATAAATTATTTTTTAAATATCACATGTATCATCTATGAAAACAGCTATTTCATGATATAAGTAAAATTTTACTGATAAACTGTCTGTTGCAATTATCTTGGTAGGCTAGACTTTGAATTTCCATGGGGTCTTCTGGAGTTCTGTGAGTTTTCTTCCTTTAACCTCACTGCATGGGTATTTCTACAGCCTGTTTCCATTGCTGAAAAGGCACTGGGCGACTCCCACTTCCTGCACCAGTGGAAAGTAGTCTTCCTTTTATTTTCCTTACCTCCTGTCTGTTGTTTCACTGCTGGCTAGTCTCTTTTGGGTTTGTTTTTTTTAATTGAATATTATTATATATTATTATTGACTATTATTATTTCTTGAATACACTACTCTGACATTGTTTCTGTTTGGTGGGACAGGGGGATGTTCTTCTCCTGTCTCTCATATCTCAGGGAGAAAGAGGTAGGATAGGAAGCTCCTCTTAGCTTGACGTTGCTGCACAAGTCAGTAGGTTTTGTCCTCTCTCCCTGACCTTACCTATGTACCCCAGTTTTTACATCTGCAGTGCCCTCCTAGAAGTAGTGGTAGAATTTGTTGTCAGGACCACCCACACACCAACAGATTTGGAAATACAGCAAGAGGAAAGAAATACGCATATTTTAAAAGATTACTGGGATTTAACAGTGTATCTGTACCTCGGAGGAGATTACATTTGGCCAGCATACAACTTTATTTGGACATTACGTCATGCCTATTGCATATCTAGTACTGTCAGTAGACATGTGACGCTGCAGAGCGTGAAGAATCTTTGGCATAAGCCCCGCTACATGTTTGCAGCAAACCTAGGTGACTAAGGTAGTGTAGTGTCTGGCTTGGTCTGCACTCCAGTTGAGCAATACTCTTGAGCTCACTAGCAGCTTTAAGCGTTTGAGGGTCTTTGCCTATGGCTGAAGCACACGTGCTTTCTGTACCAGGGCCGTACTGGTTTTGTGAAGCTAGAATGGAGAGTATATTTAACAAAAAAAAAGTTTAAAGGAACATTGTAATCTACTTCAGCCTCCTGAGTTTGAAAGGAGTCAAAGTGTATCTAGGAGGGCTGGTGGAGGGTTGATCAGAGACAGCTTGTCAGTGTACACCAGTAATCAAAATGCGTGAGAGGTGAGGGTTTAAGATAGCAATAGGCTAGTTAGATAAAATAACGCTAGTTAGGCTAATGAACATTGGGATATTTTACATTAATATTTTGTGTTCATATCCTGTAATCAGCACATAGCTTTCTAACACTGCTTACTAATGACTTGACCTTGTGTTCGGACTTGTTTCTCATGTATTTCAGAATTCTTGGATTAAAACGTGGTGGATATTAATGCATTGGGCAGGAAGAGATTACATTTGATCTGGCCTGTGAAGATCTGTATAAAACAAAATACAAATAAAAAACATAGAATGGGGGAATACAAAATCACTTATAGGTGAAGTATTTCCAAATACCAGTTTCAGTTTGGATTTAAGGGACCTACTAAGATGGAAAATGGGTAGTGCTTTTATATCTTTGTGATGCATAAAGCAAATCTGAAAGAACAGCAGTGAGGGAAGCACTCTTCTGTACCGGTTACAACAGTGCAGAATGAGGAACTAATAAAACTGTGACAGTAAAAGGTGAAAACAGCCACTTGAAAGGAGAAGAGGATTTTAACAGGAGTGTTTTAGAATGTTTTTTTGGTGCGTGCAGTTTATTTCAGCTGTTCAAAACCCCCTAATTTCTACCCCAGTAAATATTTGCAGAATAAAACCTTTGAAAGTTCATCCATCTGTTTTCAATATGTGAATTTGCTGAGAACTTCAACATGAGAATTTAAATCTCATATCCCTGTAGGGGAGATGAAAACTCTTTGTGGAGGTAAAAGTGGGCAAACTTTTACATCTTTTAAAAATAAATAGGGCTTCTTGTAGGAGAGGTTTTGTGAGGATATTGGGAGGCTAGAGTTTTGTTTTGTGTGTAATTTCATATTAAAATAGGATCTAGAATTTGTGGAAATATAGATGGGAATTATTGGTAGCATTTGGTATGCAACTGTTGATGGCCCACCCAGTAGCAAAGAATTTTCAGAGCTACTTCAGGAAAACAGTATTGCTTTGTCTTTCATCAGTATCCTTTCAGCTGAAAAACAGCTTGACTGTTAGGCATTTTGATCCTTTCTACCCTAAAGAATCAGACCATTAAGTTGCATAATTATTTTTGCTGGAAGTCTTCATTTTTCCTAGCTGCCACTTGAGTTTTGAACCCTCCTAGGGTGTATTGTCTGGGTTTTTTTGTTGTTGTGGTGGTGGGTTTTTTTGGTTTTGTTTTCTTTTTTTACCCCCCTAGGGCTCCAACAGTATATGAAACACAGGAAAGACCTAAATAACTTTTAACCATGGTTTTATAAAACAGCTGCCTTCTCCTTTGCTTCAATTCGTCTGCCTTTATGCTAGAATCAATGTATATTTAAAAGTTGAAGTCTCATCGAAACTGAAGATTTTTTTCCCCATTGAGTCACTTTCCCTCTTTGCAACATGAGGGAACAAGTGTGGGGATGAGTACACAGGTCTGCATTTTGCTGTGGAGGGTGAAATGGAAGGAGGATGGGGGGCTGCGAAGCTGCTTTCTGTGGGATCTCAGATGATCCATCACTGTATATTCATCAGAATTTCCTGTTCCATAGGTCTCCTTGTGGGTACTCTTGATGTCATGTTGGACTCCAGTGCCAGAGTGGCACCATATCGAATCCTCTACCAAGCACCAGACTCCTTGGTCTATTGGACTATTGCCTGTGGTAAGGACAAGCATACTGACATGTGGATTTTTATTCTTTCTGGATACTGTGCCATATAACTAATAGAGTACCCTGCCTGCTGAGCACAGTCATTTCAGGACAAATAAATGGGTCAGGATGAAAACCTGCTCTAGTGGTTAAATTAAGAAGCTCCAGAGCTTCTAATATTCAGACCTTGAATGCCAGCGTGTGTGTGTGTTATGCACAATGACTGACTAAAACCAGAAATGGCCAAGGAGCAGGGACAGAAGTGTCTGTTATTTCCCACCCTTCATTTCCCAAAGATGTTCACAGACAAGCAGCCAAGTATCCATCCATCCTCCTTGCATGTTCTTCTCCATGCTCATGGCTCACTCCTACAGCACTTCTGAAGTGCAGCATTCCTGGGTGATGGGGGACCTCTAAAGAGTATTGTAGGAGGAGTACCTGGGTTATAGACCCCAAGTTACCCAGACAGGGCACCTGGCTTCCCTTGAAATGGAAACTGGGAAGATAGTGCAACCACAGCTCTCACCTGAGTACTGAATATTGGCATGCCATTTTCCTGGATAGTGAGCTCAGTCTCCTCTAGAATAAATACCATCTAGATCCCAGGGATGCCCACCTCCTGGACATTTATTTCAGATAGGGTGTTGTCCTTCTAAATATGATGTACTTAAAAATTCAGTAAGATGGTAGCTAGGGTAGAGTTAAATACAGAAGTGCATGTTCTTACATAGACGCAACACCTCTTAAGAGTTTTGGTCCTTAAGGCTCAAACTTTGACAGATCTAACCGTAAGACTGTTTCTCCTGTCATTATAGTAGTTAGTGAAATCAATGAAGTTGATATTTTGATGCATTAAATAGGATTTTTGCATGCGTGCCTCAGATCCTGTAAATACTAAATGCTTATTTCTGTGGTCAGGTACCTGTTGCAAGTAGCATAAAGCAGTATGTAGTTAGCCTCTGGTTCTGTTTGCCAGCTCTGAAAATAGCGTCTGAAGCTGAATGCAGACAGTCAAGGTTATATAGCTTTGTCTGGCCAAGCTTGTAAGGTCAGATCCTCAGTTTGATAGTATTGCGTTTCAGTCTTAGCAAATGGAAACTTCTGAATGCAACTCCTCTAGCTCTGAAGTTTCAAACACTGTTTTCGGCAGCAGCCAGAACTCTGTTCATTTGAAAGAAAATTGAGAAAGAGGACAAATGAGAAGTGCGTACATGCCTGCCATCTCTTTAACAGACTGGTAACTTCCAGCACCCCCAGTGCTGCCTGACATTCAAAAATACCCGTTAATGAAGCTGTAGACTTCTTCTGGCCTAACAGTACCCTCTCATCTGTGCCCATTCTCCCAGTAAAATTTGACATTTAGATTATTTGGATGACATTTCCTCAAGACAAATCCTCTCTCTTGGGAAGGGAAGAGGAAGAAGAACGGATGAAGATTTACCATAGCTTTAATAATTTTAGCAGTTCAAAGCAGGCTCTGTTCTTATAAGCATATGATTTGTGTGTCTGACAAAGGTGGTATCAAAGCTGTGTCATGTTCTGAACTCAATGGGAAGTTTTTTAATAGCTCGTCTTAGCACAACTATTTCTTGCTACTTTTGATGGTATCAGACCTGAAAGGGGGCATCGATTTAAACAGCTGGTTTTCCCTCTACACTTGTCAGTACCAACTCACTGAAGATGTTACACGAATTTTAAAATAATTTGCCTTCAGTGACAGCTAACAGTAAAAACAGATATTAATGAAATTGTCCATGTTATGAAGGTCATTTCCGAATCTTCATTTAAGTGCTTGCTTTGTACTGTCAGCTACTCTGCTGTAACCATAAATAATGGGACCTTGCAGATCAGCTTTCCATGGATCTCGGTCATGAGAAAGAAGGGTAAAAGTACTTGTCATTATGTTTGTTTACAGTATTTGTGCTCAAGCAGAGGCAGTTGCTAGTGCACATACAATCCCTTCTTCCCTTCAACCAAATGTCGGTGCTCAGCAATTTGTAAGTACCTCTGTCCCATAAACTTGAAAGGGAGCGACTGAGGGCACAAATTTTCTTCCTGTTTAGAGACTCCCTTTCAAAGAAAATAACGTATCACAAAGCTCTCAACAAAATAATGTTTTTTTCAAAGACATTCATACTGTGCACATATTCAGAAATGAATTTTTAAGACTTTGGAAATATGCCATGTGACTTTTCTTTAAGTGCATTTGCAGGTTTTTTTCCATGACACCTATAGATAATTACTATAATTTCATACCTACAATGTGTGTGCTCAGATATGCAGGGGCATAAAATTGAAGGCAGAAGAGTTATGGCCCCAGAATAAAAAATGTACCATACTTGTAGAAATTTACGTTGCTGCTGAACTGTGAGGGTTTTGTTTCTCTTCTGTGACAGATATTGCAGGTTTTATGTAGAAATATGGTACTCTGTTTACATTTAAGCTAGTTTCAATAAACATCCTTTTCAATTATGGATCTTAACCCTAATTGAAATTGCTAAAGTAGTTAATGTATATATATCTGTGCTTCCATTTTGTGGAGTGTTTCTTGAATTTTTAGTCTCCTAATATCTAGTGGTTGATTGGCTTAGTTATTTTTGTTAAATCATAAGACTGTACTAGCTTAGTCTTGTCACCTGAGGGGAATAGCATGGCTCTTACAGGGAGGTAAAATTTTACAGAGAGCAAATTATTACCTACGCAACCTTGAAGCTGAGCAGCCTAGTGTTGCCTAAGGCTTTGTGCTGTGGTTATTCTATGAATTTGCAACTAAAGCAATTCCTTCTGAACTGATCAAGGGTTGTTACTATTAGACAGGTTACTAAGGGATTTGGCTGCATTTAACTGTGCAACTCTGATTTGTCCTGCATTGTAAAGCTGTCCCTCCCTGTTCCCTAGGGGTAGACTGCTGGTTACTTGGTACTTGTAATCTGTTATTTTTACAGAAATTTGTCATATTTTCCTCTGCCTTCCGTAAAGCAATAATCTCCATCTTCAGTAAGCAGCTATAGAGAGTGACTAGAAGTAATGTGATTGTTTCCTGGTTCATTCATGCTGCATGACATTTGGTCTTGTTCTGTACAAGACTATTCTGAGGGTAAAAAATAATGCAAGGGGTTTTATTTGCTCTAAAATGACTGTTTAAGTTATGTTTAGACCCAAGATTTGTTTATAATTAATTTTGTGTGTGAATGTTCTTGGGTATCAACTTTACTGACCTAGGCTGTATGAGAATGCTAGCTGGTAGATCTGAGGCTTTATAGCTCTGTAAAGGAGGCTTGTTAACAGCACTTTCTCCAGTGCAATGTTGTGATGAAGATGTTACGGGTTAGAGTTCTGTCTGTTGAACTATACTGGAAAGATGTTATTGGTTACTTTTCAAGAACAGTTTTAAGCATATTAATTTTGTAATGGGCTAGAAATCAAAAATGTTGTATGTGGTCGGCCTTGCATATTGTAATAGCCCTTCTGTGTCCCATGTCAGTGTCTCTCCCCAGTCTGCTAGTGCTCAATTTAGGGGGAAAAAATGATGGTATATGTAAACTCTGTTTGGAAATGAACAACTTTTATAGATCCTTCTCCAGCTATAAATTCAGTCATTCTTACTATGGCTTTGTGTTTTTCAGGTATAGGACCGTTGCTATAGGGGTTTTTTTGTGGTAATGGTAATTATATGCATTTCCATAGTAGTTTCTAAATCTGTATTTCACATGTGCAAAAAATGAATTATGGATTATTTTAAAGCACCAACCTTGAAAGTTTATTACATGCCTTGGAAAAGGTTTTTGGAAAAGCCCATGTGCTTTGGTTAACAAAGGTACAAGTTTTAGTTAGAGTGCTATTGAGTTTACCAGCTGTAACAGTTTTTTCCTCCCTCTCTGTGCAAATTGAGGTTTTGCCAGTCCACTCCTGAATCTGCCATTAATGGCAAGAACAATTTTAGGCTCCCTGAAGTGTTACAGGTTCTCTTGCAGTGCATTCTGTTAACAGCAGCAGTTCAGGTTGACTAATAAGCATCTCAGGTAAGTAGCTACTTGGAAGAGATGACTGGACATGACAGCCTCATCAGCTGTCTCAAGCCATTCCTATTCCTCAGTCACCAGCTGAAACAATACTGAGATTGTACTTCTGAGTGTGTTTGAAAGCATGTTTATATGACTTGTTAATTTTCTTCTCAGTCCCTGAACTAGGTCACATTCCCTCCGTACCTTCACCTCTTACCTTAGACAAACCAACCCAGATGTTAGAAACGTAACCTTGACACCCAGAGATGTTCCCATATTGCTCATGCTTTTGCTCCACCCTACCAGCCCTGCAGGCAGTTGCCCCTCCTCATCCTCTCTCCAGCAGTATGCATCCTTCCTCCATCTAGCTCTTCTGGTCTAGACGTCCCTTAGCTCTCCAGCTTCTGTTTAACACACTGATTAGTTCCCTCACTGAAGACTGAGAAGAATAGCTCAGTCTACCAGGGATGCCGGCCAGCATTACACCATTTCAGCCATGGAGCACACCATAAGCTGAGCATACCATTTAGAGGAGGGGAAGGAAGTGATTAGTAGCCTAATGTATGCCTTGTAGTTGTTTTCCCTTTTATTTCCTGCCAGTTTTGAGGGCTCTGTATTCCAAAGTGCAGTGGTTTAACTGTTACATGGTTTTTTCCCTTCCCTGAGAGTTAGAGATATTGCTTAATTTACCTAAAAGGCCAATGATGGCAAAATGGTGAATGCTTTTAATATGCTAAGATAGGCAAAGACTCAGCAGCAGCAGAGTTAAAATAGACCCGTAGTTTAAAACGTCGCAGCAAAAGTGTTTTTTAATCCTGAATGAACAAAGCCAAGAGAAAGATCTAGACTGTGATGATAACTTGATGAGAACTGGGGTGTGGGGTTTGGCCCGATTGCATGATCTGCTGTAGATGAGACTGGGACAGTAAACAGTGAGATAGTGGAGACAGAAAGCAATGGAAACAGTAAGATGGGTTGTTACAGATTGAGAATAATCAGCCAAAGCCGTTTCGTAAGAAGTGATGAAAAATAATTGATGAACCACAAACAAGAGGTAGACGGTGTTAAGAAACAGTTCATCATGGTAGCATGTCTGCACTGCTTGTCACTGCTCTTCAAGAGATAAGTGATTTTTCTGGTGACAGTCTAATATACATAGCTCATGTATTTCATCATTGGTTTTTACAGCAGTGTAAAAGCCAAGAAGAAATAAATTAGTCTTCAGACCACCTCTTGAGTTCCAGAAAGGTCTGGTTGCATCCAGGAGTTTTAAGGAGAAGCAACAGTGGCGATCACTTGTGTTTCTGAAACATCGGTTACGTATACAGGCTATTCTGCAACATGATTTATGTATCTCTACTACAACTAGAATTGTGAAATTCCCCTGGAAGTTGCACAGAATGTGTTCTGTTGCTTTCATTGGAGTTGTGTAAAGCTCTGATTGTATACTGTAGAAAGAATATTTTTTTCCCCTTCATTTGTTGCTGAACAGCAAGGAAAATGATTGTTTGGTATGCATTCAAGATGGTTGCATTGGGTTCTTGTACAAACCATGGAAACGCTATGCGCAGACATAGGACAATTTGTGCCTGTAGCGAAGGTGAAGAAGTTATTAACACCAGCTTGTTACAATTTAACCTCTTTCTAACAGTTGCTTCACTTGAGCCCCTTCACTTTGTTGGGTTCTGTAGGCATTAGTTAGCAGGTAGGTACATTTACTTGCTAGTTCCGAGTAAAATGAGCCAAATCTGTGATGTGAACAAAAAGGTGATATAGTATTGATGCTATTTCCTACTTGGATTGAGATTCTTTTAATCAAGCTTCAGGTACAGATCTTCCTGTGTGAACATGTAATGCTTGTTTTCTGAAAATACTTACTTAAAAGTCCTGATTTTGACATAATTCCTTCAACATCCTTTTTTGGGGGAACAATTTTTTTGTGAGCGCTTGAATTTATTCCTCCTTCAGGGTGGGCACAGAGACATCCTGAAGAGCACCAACAACTTTATTCTGTGAGATACTGAGAATGGGGTCAAAATGGAAGTTATATTTATTACAATCCATCTCAAGTAAAATAGAAACGAAAATTTGCATATAAAAACTCTATACAAGAAGCTTTTTCATCCATGTTCTGTACTACTTTACAGACTACATATATGCTGATTCCTCAGTATCAAAAGATATCTCACTTGACCCCTTTTGGTCTCCTAAACAAACTAGGGTCATCGAAGTTTAGTTTATTCTTTCATCATTAAAAGTAAACCACCTCTGACAACCCTTTTCCCCTAAAAGGATACAGCTCTCCTGGAGGTCTTTCAGCGCTGTTCTAATAGGCTTTTCAGGAAAATTATCCTTTTCAGCTTTTACTCTTGAAATCTTATCGTTGTTTCATAATTTATAGATGTATATAATGATGAAGAATTAGGAACCAACAGTAGAATATACAACTGTTGGGGTTTTTTGTCAGTTCCTAACAGGTGCAGGTAATACCTTTGCTAACTATTTAATGTGATGTTGGGCAGCTCGGTGTCGTTATTGTGGTTAGAATTCTAAATGTAGGGGTTTTTTGTTCATGATACTGACATAAGTAGCTTGTGCTTCTCTCAGAATAATCTTGAAGATTGCTACCTGTTTGTTATGAAATTAAAGACTATGGGAGAAAATTTTGGAATTTCCAGGGACACAGCATCTGGTGAAATACTGCATCTCCAGTTACTGGCGAGTTTTATTAGTCTCTTGTTTATGATTAAGAGGACATTGACATTGGAGAATTATTTTGTGACTTTTGGGTTTTTTTTTTTTATATACAGGTTGCTCAAGGAAGGAAATCACTGAACACTGGGAATGGCTTGAACAGAATTTGTTGCAAACTCTTTCAATCTTTGAAAATGAGAATGACATAAATACGTTTGTCAGAGGAAAAATACAGGTAGTTAAATACATTATTATAAGTGCTGTTAATGATAAATGTGACTGTGGAAGGAAAACTGATGTGAATTCTAAACAAATTTGACCCGGTAGTCCCCAGGCTGCTCCACCTTTTTGAAGGAAAACCAATTTCTGTGTAGCAACATGTGTGTAAAAATTGGGGAAACTGGGATTAACACACAACTACAGCAGTGTAATTAAAAACAAAAAAAATAAAAATATATAGGCAGGACTTCAAACATTGTATGTTCTAGAATTAATTGCACTCTTGCTTCTGTCTTAAACTTTGACAGTTTTCTATGTAACTGCTTTTCCAATGCAAAGCTTTAATTTTTTTCATGCACTCATCATATAATGTCTCCTTACCCTCTTCTGTGTAGTTAAATCCTGTAGTGTTGGCATTTATGCTTCATATAGGCGTCAGGGGTTGCTGGTTGATTTTTTTATTTGTTTCATTTTTGTTTTTGTTGGTTTTACTACAACTTCTTTTTCTCCTTATAGGAGAGAGAGCTATACTGGTAAAAAGTACTTTAGCCACACTAAGAATTATCTAAAAATAAATATTTTGTTAATAAATAAATACTTTTATCAAAGATTGTAAGCAAAATTACTGTACGTACTTTGTGTGTATTCTCAGCATTGGCTTTGTCTCATTCCCCTTTTAACATTCCATGGAGTAAGTCAGCTGTCTTAAGAATCCCCTAGTTGTTGGTGTTTTACTAGTGAATCAGGTATGACGGGCTATAGATGATCATGGAAACACCTTATGCGAGAAGACATCTGTCTTGTGAAATATAATCCTTTAAGGAAATTGTTAATTTTTAGAGTTGGACAAATATTAAATGTGAATGATGGTTCACTGTCTTATACTCTGCTTTCCATGTAAATATGGAGCAATTTGAAGGCAATAAGTCACGTTCCTTTTTATAGCTTTAATATAGAAGGCAATAGAGGAGAATTATAGAAGAGAAAATAAGGGAAAATAAGTGAATAGACCAGAACTTCAGTATAGAACAGAAGGAACCATAGTCTTTGAGGTTTCAAAAAGCAGCTTTTCACCAGACTGCTGCCACTTCAACTTTGATTAAGGTCTTCTGCACCTGAAACTGTGAATGATTTTTCCATCCTGCCAGTTAATCTAATAGGAGATTTTTCTTTTTTTCCTCTTCCTCTTCTCTTTTGCTCAAGGCCCACTAAGAGGGGTCATAAAAGTCATATGGTATTTTCCCTAATGAGTAACAGATCCATTTTTCCTTTTACTTTTTTCGCTTCTTTTTAGAAAAAAATTTTTTGGTTAAATCCTATCCCTCTCTCCTCAGGGAGCATATTTTTGTTGAAGGGGGAAATATTACAAATCACAGGTGCTTTACAGAGTTGTTAGGAGTATTTGAGATAGGCCGGTTAATAATTTAAAACAAGGTATTGGCAAGTGGTTGGTGTTTGGTTGCTTTTGGCATAGGCATGGTAGGGAGCAAGGTCACCAGAAAGACAGCCTTGAATAAAGTAAGTAACTATATAAGCAAAAGAATGAACAGCAGAATAAGAGACAAGCAAAAGAGTTTCCTGACATTGTAGTAACTGTTGTGGCCTCTGGCCCAAACAGCAATGGTAATAAGGGTATCCTGATACCCCATGGCAACTAACACTGTACTTCTTTCACTCACTACTAGGGCATCATTGCTGAGTACAACAAAATCAATGGCATCAAGGAGGATGACGATACAGAAAAATTTAAGGAAGCTATAGTGAAATTTCACAAGCTGTTTGGGATGCCGGAAGAAGAGAAATTAGTGAACTACTACTCCTGCAGTTACTGGAAGGGGAAGGTTCCCCGTCAAGGCTGGGTGTATCTCAGCATTAATCACCTTTGCTTTTACTCTTTCCTCATGGGCAGGGAAGGTACGTTTTATGGTGGAACTGTGGTCGGTGCATCTAAGAATTGTTAGGAAATCTTCTGCAGTTTGTTACTGTTCATCTGCTGAACCGCTGGGGGTGGAAAGACACTGCTGAGGAAAAGAGAAGCAGGGAGCAATTCCCTGATTGTCACGCTGCTTAGCTGTGCGCTTCTTACCTTGTTTGCTTTGTATTTCTCAAAGTAGTTCTCTGTAAAACAATACCTTGGCATCATTTAGAGGCATGGTTCACTTCAGGGACTGTGCCCAAAAGGGAATTAGGGATGAGATCACACCAGTTTTGGCTCCTTTTGCTCTTATACAATCCTCCAGTACTACTATGGCAGACCTTGCAACCTCAAATGCCACATTTACTCTTGTGCAACGCCAGAGCATCGCAAAGGGCTGAGAGGAGACCTAGAATCAAGAACTACTTAGTGTGGATGCAACCAGTCTGCTCTAGAGGGAGTTAATTCTAAGCAGTGTGGAGGTGAGCGAGTCTGCGGTCCTTGGTTATGGGCAATGGATCAGTCCTACGTCTTTCTATTTAGCTGTGTAGACATACCAAAGTGAATGACTAGATTTTTTTTTTTTTTTTTGACAAAAATAAATGTAGATTTAGTCCCTGTTTTAAGGACAATATCCTAACCTGTAGTGGTGTTGGAAGAAAAGCCAAGGATCTGTCATTACTGTAATATTTGAAACTTTTTAATGTATAAAAATAACACAAGCCTGTCTGATGTGTTTAGACTATGTTTCTTTGCTTCCATAGGAAAAGAATACATGAGAGTCTAAGGAACTGCTATGGCAGTGATAAATTATGTTAGCCCACCTAGCTTTATAATGCTTTTGTGGTGTTCTGTACAGAAGTAAACTATATTTAAGCTCTTTTATCTGCTGTTTGTCAGGCGATCATTGTTTGTTTGTACAAGCTGGGTCTATTTATGCTGTCCTCTCAACTTTTCAAGGTGCAAGAAAATTTCAGCTGAATCCATTTCGTAGGAAGAGGAAGATAAATGCTTTTGAATATGCTAATTTTTGTACTGAATCTTTTTTTTGTTTGCTTATGTTCAGCAAAGTTAGTTATCCGCTGGGTTGATATTACTCAACTTGAGAAGAATGCTACCCTGCTCTTCCCTGATATGATCAAAGTGAGCACAAGGTCAAGTGAACATTTCTTCTCAGTATTCCTTAATATCAGTGAGACATTTAAACTAATGGAACAGCTTGCCAATATAGCTATGCGACAGCTTTTGGACAATGAAGGATTTGAACAAGACAGGTCGCTACCGAAACTGAAAAAGAAATCCCCCAAAAAAGTATCTGCACTAAAACGGTAGGTAGCACTGGCTCTTAGTCATTTGTTTCTCCTCAGTCCTTTTACTTGCAGCATTTAGTCCAAAAGTTTTCTAATGTTGCTGCTAATTACTGTTACTCCAAAAGAAATGATTGATTCCAGCAGTGGCGAAAATGTGAATACTTACTTAAATATAATTACTTGTTCTCCTGTTGAAATAGGAAAGGGAAAACATTTGAATATGAACATGTTGCAAAAACAAAAGAAACATCTTTGAGCCAAATTCTCATTTGTTCAGAAGCTCTTTAACATCTCTCTCGACACTGGCTGCATTAGGTATCTATTGTAAGACCCTTTTATGTTATCAGGGGAAGATAATAAAGTGATTTAAGTGTTAAGAAATGTGCCTAACATTCATACTTGGTCCTATAACTGGAATTGAAAGTGACTGTAGATGATGAATTCTATCTAGAACTTATTTTAGGTACAAAAAAAGACATAGAATTCCAAGGAATGAAAGATTATCTGGAAAATATTCCTCCTTCTTTTATAGATATCATACTGCAATTTGATAGTTTCTTGTTAATTTTTCATTATTTTATATGTTGATCATGTTAGTGAAGCATACAGAATTGTAACCAGTGCTTGTTTATATTTTGCATTACTTAGTGACATCTGACATGCATTATATTACTTAGGTTTGTCTTTCTAACTGTTCAGTGTTTTGCACTGAATGTTTTATCAAGACTAAGTCTTGAAGTTGTTAACAAACTCTAGCCCTAAGGATTCCATCATGTTAATAAATAAGCATTTTTGGTGTAATATTACATAGGGTCATGTGTTTATTAAATAATAAATGGATTCACTGTTTATATTCTCAGAAAGTAGGGCTGAATGTGAAAAGATCACCCAATCTGTCCCCTCTGAGAAGTCAGGATCAATGTATCTAAGTCACTCATGGCAGAATGTGTTTTTCATGTAGTTTTAGAATCTTCCAGCAGCAGAGACTGTACGTCCCCTATATGCAAACTCTTTCCACTGTTTTGCTGTACACTCAGTGCTTAACTGAGTTGTCTGTTGCAGGTAACTTGCAATGATTTGTACAAAATATATCTTAAAATGTATTATTTATTTCTTAAAACAAGAAAATATATCTGTGGATTTTTTTTTTTTTTTTAGCGATCTTGATGCCAGAGCAAAGAGTGAGAGATACCGTGCACTGTTCCGTCTTCCCAAGGATGAGAAATTAGATGGACACACAGACTGTACTCTCTGGACTCCATTCAACAAAATGCATATTTTGGGTCAGATGTTTGTTTCTACAAACTACATTTGCTTTACTAGTAAAGAGGAGAACTTGTGCAGCCTTATTATCCCTCTTCGAGAGGTAAATATTCGTATTTGTAAATTTATAGGGCAAATAAGAAAGCAATATCCTATTGGAAATTGCATCCTAGCTTTGATGTTTTTTTCATTATTGGAGAAAAAACTTTTCATGTCTTTAATCTCTTGTGAGCATATTATTCTGATGTGTTCTAAGTAATATTTAATGACTGTGTATCTTAGTTCAGAGTTCTAACTACTAAAATTCACAGAGGGTTTTCTCTGTCAGTTTTTACAACCCTCATGAGTGCTTCCTCTCCCATAATTTATATTCTGATTTACAGCCCTGTGGTACATTTTTTGTGCCTTATAGGGAGGGACTGATGATAAAACTTCCTAGATTGATGAGTGGAACTTCCATTAAAGAATCTGTCAGCTAAGATTTGCTTTTGTCAGGTGTAAAAAGATTCATAGTCCCAAAGATGTGAATTGTCTCTTCACACAGACTTGCGGCCATTTATTCCTGCATATGGAAAATACTTGTCAGCATTTTACAGACTGGTGTACTTCTCTTTTTAAAGCTGGCTCCTTAAAGCAGATGTTCAGTAAAAAGAATTTAAGTTTGATGTAGTAAGAAAAATTATGTTGGGGAGGTTTTTTATGATTGACTTGATTTGTGGGTTAATAGAAAAATGTGTAAAGTAAGTCTTGGAAATAGTAGCAAAGCTGATGTAACCAAAGAATCTTTGGCTTGACTGAAGAACCATGGAATATTTCAAGGCACTGTTTTCCCCCACAAATCATGAAGAGTCAAAACTAATAGCATTTGTTTGGAAATTTTGAAGTACAGCTTCTCTGCAGTGTCTTGCAATGACTTTGGTTATTTGAGAAGAGGCACTCAATTATGGTTGCACTGTTTGTCAGGAGTTCCAAGGGAACAACGGTCCTCCGGGTGAAGTGGTGGAGGTGGGGAGCAAAGTCTGCATTTAACAGGAACTCTTTTCCTGGATACAGATTCAGCAGCTGCTTTTGATAACCACAGCCAAAGCAGCTCTAAAGCTTTAAGAGAAAGAACTAGCTGAAGGAATAAGTGCTTTTGTGTGAACAGGTTAAGTCTTAGCACCAGCAAGGAGAACAGTAACACACTGGATAGTGCCAGTCCTCAGAACAACCAATCAGTACCCTTAAAATTAAAGGGAAGCTTTCTGTTTAATTAAAGCTTTGGGTCAGACCCTAACCCAGTTCCAGTATTTTGTGATATCCTGGAGATGTTTTGACAGATGAGGCAGTAACAAAGCATTGATTCAGAAATGATGATTGGAAAAGATGATTTTCAGCGTCTGACCACACTGCTCACTGCACCCAGTAGGTGCAGTCTCCAAGATCAACACTTCGGATACGTGTGTGTTTCTACCTGAACAGGAAATACGTGGATATTGGCTCTCATTATAGCAGAGCATGCTTGCTATAATGTCTGTCCTGTGCCTCTAGAACTTGCCTGTCTTTTGGGCTGATTACACTCAAATAGTTTTTCACTGGAACACTTTTCAGCTAATTTCAATATGCTATTAGTGAAAGTCTCCTTTAAGTTAATGAATAACTAATAGATTTGTAGTTAACAGAAAAATAAAAGAAAGTTGGAAGGGTAGAGAAGAGGTTTAGCACCTGAGCTGTGCATTGCAGTCTTTAAGTACATCTTCAAAGAAAATGTTGTGTGAAAAGTGGTTATCCTATCCTTTTAGCTAGACAAATATTAGTATTATAGCACTAATGTCTTATCATTGATCTCTGTTTTAAAGAGGGCTAAAAAAAAAAAGCAAAAGTAAAGGTTCTAGTAAACTGAAATATGCCCCCTTCTATTCTGAGGGCAGTAAGACAGTTTTCATTACCTAGGAAATTGTCTGAAGTCATAAAAGCAGTAGTTAAAAGTACTTACAGTTGTGACTTGTGTTTTGTTCAATATATGAACTGCACAAATGTGATTTGGTTTATTTGCTTTTAAGGCTAATAATTGGTAATGTTCAGAACACACAGTTGTATAATTTATCCACAGTATATGACCTATCCCTGAGATTTCTTTGCGTTAACATGCTTTACCGGAAGCTCAGGGAACAAGTGCCTTGTACTCAGTAGATTGTGGTGTAAGTACTGTTTACAGGTTGGAGTTCAGTTAGATTAGTGACCATTTCACTAACAATTGAAGGCTGAACAGAAACTCTACCTCACAGGGTTAGATGTTTTCCTTTGTAATGAAAGACATGGGGTTAATTTTCCTTTGTTGCAAGTTTCTGTGTACAGTGGAAATACAGTTGTTATTGCAGTATGCAACTATAATATAGAACAGGAGTGTTATCCCAAAAATGGCTTATTCACTTCACGTATATTGCCAATAAAAAGTAAGCAAAAGTCTCTGTTGATTCAGCCTATACTGGTCTTGGAGGAGAAGAGGGATTTGGAGGTCATACAAAAAAGCCCATAGATCTGCATCCTGCAGAAGAAATTTTGTTTTACTGATTCTTTTAAAATAAAGCCTAAGGAAAATAAACTAAGCAGTGTAAAGGAGTTTTGCTGGAGAATGCTCTGAAGCCAGTTGTTTGAGGGATGACAGTCTTTCAGACTTGTAAGTCCTTGTATCCAAATGCTGTTTTCCCACAGAGGAAGGTCTATAATGACTTGATATAAGGGGGAAGGGGCGTGCATTTATTGTATTAAGATGGTTTCTTAGACCAAGCAACTTGATTAATTAAAGATTTTAAGCAGTAGTTACTGTTTCTCCCTAGGTGACAATAGTGGAAAAGGCAGACAGCTCCAGTGTGTTGCCCAGCCCGTTATCAATCAGCACGAAAAACAGAATGACATTCCTCTTTGCCAACTTGAAAGACAGAGACTTTCTTGTACAGAGGATCTCAGACTTTCTGCAACAAACCACTTCAAAAATATACTTGGAAAAAAATATTTCTGGAAGCTGTATCAGCTCAGATGATGAGGTATGTGGAGGAACATGAATCGTTTACTGGAAGGGGATTTTAACTGGTGTGGGGAGAGAGAAGTCAGGAAAAACTTTATGTTTTTGTAAAGCTAAACCTTTGCACACAGAAATGTTACCTCTTCTGTGTTAACGCCTTTAGCTTCCTTAAGCTGAACAGTTAATTACGATTAGGATATCTATTTTTTCACCTTGGACCTAAGAGAAATCACCATTGCTGTGGAAGAGCAACTCCAACTCCTGCTGCCACATTCTGAAATTACAGTGTATCTTGTTGGATAATGTCATAGTTAACTAACTGGTTAATTGAACAATACTGTTTAATATCTGTTGACTTGTCCAAGTCAAAAGGGAATTGTGGAATTTTAATAATTTGAAGAAATTATCAGTTGATATGAAACTCTATTTATTCAAGACTTTAGCTGCTAAATCTCATCCTTTGATTCTTCAGAAAACGATATCCGAGTTGAGCAAGTTTGCATGTGCACTGCTAGCAAACTCTGGAACATTTGAGCTAACAAAAAAAACAAAAAAACAAAACAAAAAACCCCCCAACAAACCCTGTCCTGGACATCAGATGGACCAGTTCTGAACCACCGCCCTACTTACCTATGCAAAGTAAATGGTTCTTAAAAGATATGATTAGATAAACTTTTCTTGGGCACTTTGAATGTTAAGGCTTCTGCTGAATTCCTAGGTGTTACTTATGAAATCTACGTGCTTCATATCACAACCTCATCAGATCTGTTAAACCCAGCAATGTTTAGCAGTTCAGATCTCAAAGCAGAAAAGCCTTTTCTGCTTTATCATTTTGGTTTTATGTAGGTAGATCTCACATTCCAAGTTTGTACTAAACCATACCTTAGTATTGCGCTGAGTAGCCCTACCCTGTTTGACATGTAAATCTTAGAAGTCAGTTTTTTACTTGCTTTGTTGAGGTGATGGTGAGGTATAATTAGTGTTGTTGTAGTTGTATACCAGAGCATATATGCATACATGTATAATGCTGAAACTTTATCTTGCCTTTTGCCCTAAATGGATCTGCGTATTCTACCTACTGAATTATAAACACAAATTAATAATTGCAAGTATTATTCTTACACTTAGTAATATGACTACATATGTAGACATGCATGACTAGTAATTTCAGTTTCAGGCATTTGGTGTGAACTGCAATGTGAGATCTTATTGTGATAAATTTTCAAAGTTGTTCGAGAAGTCAGAAAATCCTTTTTCTTCAAAATATTTTTCTTCCAAATCACAATCTGACAGTGTTGAGTTTTCTGTAGAACATTTTTTTTTTAAGTGAGGGGAACAAAATAATTTATTTTGTGTATGTCTGTATAAACATACATACAGATATAAATATGTGCGTATGTGTACACACACACATATAACTCTTAAATTCTGGACAGTCAAGCAGCCATCTGGTGAGTTAACAGTCCTATGATGTTGACAGGAGACCAAGGAAGCTGGTTTAGTTGCCCAGGGCTACTTAAAGTTAACACTACCTTAGCAATTCTAATTATAGGATTTGATTACTTGGGGCAGGGGGGGAACTATTGAGAAACTGGAAACAGTTTCATTATTCTATACTGATTTAACATCTGCTGTCATATGCTCAGCCTGTGAATGTACCTGGGTGATTTAATTTGCTCAGATTTTGTTAGCTGTTAGCATGTATAAATTTTGAAGTAAAATGAAGTAAAAAGTCCAGACTCTGGCTCAGCTCCATATCTATATTGCTTGTGACTGCTTTCTACAGGTGTTTACAAGATCAAGTAGTTTAATTTCTGCCAGCCCTCATAAAAGCCTCAGCTCTGAATCGGAGGGAGAGAGACAGTTCAATCTCAATGACAATGGCATTCCAACAGCAACTCAAGCTTTAATGACAATGTATCGGCGGAGGTCACCTGAGGAGTTCAACCCCAAGCTGGTAAATACACCTCGGAGTGCTGTAGCTGACTGAAAAAGATGTTAAATTATGTTTTCTTTAAAATCCATGTTTCTGGCCCAGAGAGTTTCTCATTCTGCCATGGGCAGTTAAGAGACAGTATTTTTCACAGAAATAAAGCATCGAACATGCTGTCGTTTTACCAATGCAGACAACTTTACTACATAAAAAAAAGCAAAGTTGGATGTAAATCAAGGAGAGGTTGTACACCTGCTCTTAAGTACAACTACTTCAACAGTATTCTTTTAACAGCAAGGTCTATTGGGATAGAAACTAAAAAATAGGAGGAGGCAGCCCATTTAGAAGAGAATTGGACTGTAGCCAAGTTATTTCTCGCTCACTTGGAAAGTGAGGACGTTGCAGGCTTTTTAGCACTTAGCATTTCCTTGGGGCAGAGTGTTAGAAAGAGAAGCTGCATCTTTGTCTACCTTTCTTTGCTTTTAGGCTAAAGAGTTTTTGAAGGAACAGGCCTGGAAGATTCACTTTGCTGAATATGGCCAAGGAGTCTGTATGTATCGTACAGAGAAAACCAGAGACCTTGTGTTGAAGGGCATTCCAGAAAGCATGAGAGGGGAACTTTGGCTGCTATTTTCAGGTGGGTATTCATTTGAATGTGACTGTGGGATATAAGCAAAAGCATGAGGGGAAAAAAAGATTTCAAAGACCTTTAAAAGGCTCAGATAATAAACATCTAAAAATACTTGGAGCAAGTAAGGCTGTGATTGTTAGCAGGTGCCAGACTGGTTTAGACAAGAGTTCTGTTTAGACCAGTAAATACCCTTTCTCAAAGAGGCTCAGATAATTAGGGAAGAATATAAAAAACCAGAATGCATACTCTGTTACTAGAAACCAGCAGTCTAGGGGCTTCTAGATGTTCAACAACCACCAGCAGGCCTACTTTCCATTTGTTTAATCATTTCTGAATCCACTTAAGCTTTTGGCCTTCACAGCAAGCTGTTGCAAGGAATTCCAAAGTTTAACCACGTTGCATGGAACCGCTATCACCTTTTTTTTTTTTTTTTTTTAATAATAAAAAATTTACTTTTATTATTTTTAGGTGCCCCCAGTATGTGAAAAAAGGTGAGAAAATATTTCTGTCCATCTTCTGCGCCATCAAGGATTCTCTAGATCTGTGTCCCCTTAGGCTTTTTTCCAAAGTTGAAGAATTTTATTCATTTTATTACTAGTTATATGGTAATCAGTCCATACCTCAGGATTTCTTCATAACCTTTCACTTACTGTATCTTCTCTAGCTCTGCCCTTCCCCAAGATAGTTACCACAGCTACCCCCACACCATTTAGGATATGAGCACACCAGGGATTTTATATGATGACTTAATGATGCTTTCTGGTTTGTTTTCTATTTCTTCCCTAATAATGCTTAATCTTGTACATCTTCTCTTTGCTGCTGGGCATTAAACAAGTGTTTTCAGAAAATATATACAGGAATGCACAGATCTGTCCTGTGTCTGATTAATAGCTAGTTTGGAGCAATTTTCATGGTGTATGTATAATTAGTATTTTCCATGTGCATTATTTTGTACTACTGATACTTTATTTCCTTTGCTGCTGAGATTTTCATTTCCAGAGAAGTTTAAAAGTCAACAGTGAAATCTCATAACAACTCTGTGAGCATTGCAATAGTATCCCTAAAGCAGGCTAAGTGCTCTGCCCAAGATGACAAAGTCGTTTTCAGAAGCAGGGATAGAGCTCAGCAGTTCCTGCCTCTTGCTTTTGGCTGAGATACCATACTTCCTGCAATCAAGCATTAATCTGCTCCCTGCTCAGGGCAAGTAGCTTTCTCAGAGGCATGTTTTGAGTTATTTCAGATAATCAAACCCACAGCCAGCTGCTGAGAGAGCTCATGATACCATGTGACTGCACAGCTGGTTTGTTCTTCATGCCTCCTGTTTCTTTCTGGCTGAAAGAAAGAGAGGCTTTATCGTCTTCCTTTTTTTTATTTTTTTAACCTCATTATAAAATGCCTCTAGAGGAGAAGACAAGGGGTGATCCCTCAATCACCTAAGCACATTTTTTTTTCTTTTTTTTTTTCACCACCTTTACAAAAATAATATTTCATATTTGCTTTCAAAGTGCTTGTTGGCGACATTCAAGATGAAAGGGTAGCAGAAGATCATTGTATTGGGATACTGTATCTGCTAACCCTTGCTTTTTTCTTCTGGTTTTAATACTGTTCTCCCACTCCCAGGAGCCATTAATGAAATGGCCACTCATCCTGGCTATTATGAGGACCTAGTGGAGAAATCGATGGGGAAGTATAATCTTGCTACAGAAGAGATAGAGAGGGATCTCCACCGCTCCCTTCCAGAACACCCTGCGTTCCAGAATGAGATGGGTATTGCTGCTCTAAGGAGAGTCTTGACAGCTTATGCTTTTAGAAATCCAAACATAGGATATTGTCAGGTAACTGAAATACCTTGGCACTCCTTCAATTTCTGGAACTCCAGTTCTTTCATTATACTTCTATTTCTTCTATCACGTACATAGGTATTTGGCTGTGTAAAGTACACTGATACATGTATAATCCTGTGAGGTAAAGCCTCAATGCTGCAGAATTACGGTAATGCTGAGGTCAGAGGGGTTTGACACAAGGACCTACTCTAACAGAAGTATTAGCAGTGCATGCTGAGAGATGTGCATAGTTTTCTGTAAGCATATTTTCTGCCCATAAATCTAGAAACTGGATAGAGGATATCAGAGCTATCCTGAAATGCATCTATGGACCGTGAAGAAAGATTCTTTTAAGCAGAAAAAAAAACCCACAAACAACTTTAATTCTTCAGCCTTAAATTTTTACCTACTTATTCGATGTATTAATTATAATAACCCTCTAGAACCTCCTTTACTTTTTTCAAATATGCCTTTCAATCATTCAAAACAAAACTAAAAAAAAAAACACACACAAAAAAACCCCCAAAACCAAAATCCCACCCCACCCCCTTCCCCCCCCAAAAAAAACCCAAAATAAAGCACCCTAGAAGATATCACTGTGCATCACAGCCATGTATTGGTAAAGTTAATGCTGATCAGTGCGTGGTTTTGGAGTTCTTATGTCTGTGATTCAGGTTGCTTTAGTTTCTGGTCCTAAATCATTCTTTCTTGCTACGTAACTTTTGACTTAGCACCTGAGCCCTTTTTTTGTCCTCCTACCTATTTTTGCAAAAAGGAAACTTGAATTCGTGAGTATTAAGAAGCCTGATTAATATCTGACTGTTAAGACTTGTAGATAAAACATGAGTAAGTGAAAGTGCAAGCAAGTCTAATGGATACCATCATGAATTATTTAATAACAAATAAAATACTAAGTAATAGCTACATAACTTTTTGTAAAGGTTGTTTAACAGAGGAACAGTAGAAAGACACTGTGTTTCTGGTTCCTAAAGCTGCCACAGTAACTTTTAATAGCCTTGGGACTTGGTCCATGGCATTCAGAATGCTGATTCACAGTTACAGTGAGAATTCAGGCACTGAAGTATTTCATACATGCTAGACAAGATAAAAAAGAAAAGCATAGACTTCGACAGAGTTGTAACGTTGTTCTGAGTTTCAGTTGAAACCTTAGTTGCTGTTTCAAACAGGTAATGATCAAGCTGGAGTCTTAAAATGTTACAGGATGTGAAATGAGCAGCTAATTCCTTAGGAGGCAAACTGAGAAGAAAATGGTACTGAAATACTTCATTTCTTCAGATGAACAGAGGTCTAGTCAAAGGTTGTAAGCAAACAATTCAGATGTCATTGTACAATACTGTGATATTTGAAAAGGAGTGAAACACGATAAAAAGTTGTGTACATAGTCAAACATGGAGGGTGAGCAACAGCAAGAGACTTTTGTTTCACTATGCTCTGGTTGTTCATGATTGACACTATTACAGCATTTGCCTCAGCTCACAGATGCTGTGTCTTGACCTTTTCATAGGAGCAGAAAGCCTGCAAGGAGTGTTACAGCAGCGGCCATCGTTAGTGCTGTAGGAGGCAATTTGTCTGCATCACACCCAGATTCCTGAAGAGCACCTATTGGCAGAATATCAGTAGCAGTGTAACTGGACGCTTGCAGACCTGAGTAGGCCCTTGATGATGAAAAGAAATTTTGATTTATTTTATCTTTAAAAAAAAAAAAAAAAAACCACGATAAACAAAACAAAAGAACCCACTCAAAAAAAACCCTAACAATTTTTTGTGGTTTATTTGAGGCTTTCTTAAGCCTTCCTTTGAGCACTGGGAAAACACAGCCTGCTGTTTTTACAGGAAAATACTTGGAAGAGTTTGGGGTCTGCAGAGGGAGATGTAGCTGATTTCCTAACCATAATAACCACTTACCTGCCCAGTTACTGTGCTAGGTATTGAATAAATGGGTCTAGCAATTTATATTTCTCTTTCTTCTAGGCTATGAATATTGTCACTTCAGTACTCCTCCTTTATGCAAAAGAGGAGGAAGCTTTCTGGCTGCTGGTGGCTCTGTGTGAACGTATGCTACCTGACTACTACAACACCAGAGTTGTTGGTATGTTATGGGGAAATTTTCTAAAATGACGGTAAAAAAATTAACCAAATTAATTGGTATTATTTGTATTGAAACAAGCATATGTATAGATATATGTGTGGCAAAGATACAACTGTGAATGCTAGAGGCAAGATAGCTTGCTCAGGGGCATAGAAGCAATTCCCTAAACAGATACTGTGATAGCTAATAGTTTTTCACTTAGAATTAGATGGCATTCTAAAGTGGGCTTAAACAAAGTACATAAAAAAGAGATGGGAGACTAAAATTTGAATTTTAGATGATCCGGTTATCTAATTAAGGTAAGGTGGAAACAGGAGCTTTGGCAATTTGCAGTAGAAGTTGTTGTGCCTGTTTACCTCTGATTTGAAAGGGCACAAGTATCTGAAAGCTATTGTTGTCAGATGATGGTTTCCTTGTGTATGCGGAAGTGAATGGCTCTTCAGTTCACCATGGAAACTGTCTTCGCTGTGGCTTACAGATGCTATATTCATTCAGCCCTAGAAATGATCCTTCCTGGCCTGCTTAAGACACTGATGTTATGGCATAGATATGTATAACAGGGTTCTCTTGAACCCTCACAGACAGTCACCCTGGCCTCCTCCAACAGGTGATGCTGAGAAGAAGTCTTATTCTAATTAGTAATGGTAAGTACTAAGCTGTCATATAACTTCTGTAGATGCTAGATGAAATTGACCCTTTGTTAGCTCTTAGGAAGTCTATAATTAAAAAAAAGTATTACAGTTCAATTTGTATGTCCAGGTCAGTAGTGGAATAGAATCTGTTGTTTATCTGAAAGTGAGAAATGTGTGTAAGCATCATGTAGAATATTCTTAGGTTTTGTATTTATATATCTAGAATATATGTACATATATCTTTTTTCCCCTAAATGGTGATGTGGTCAGTTGCTTCTGAATTAATGGATATCCAACCTTATTTATTTTCAACAGGAGCATTGGTGGATCAGGGTGTCTTTGAAGAGCTGGCTCGTGACTATGTTCCACAGCTTTATGACTGCATGCAGGACTTGGGTGTAATATCCACCATTTCCCTGTCTTGGTTCCTCACTCTTTTCCTCAGTGTAATGCCATTTGAAAGTGCAGTGGTGGTTGTGGATTGTTTCTTCTGTGAAGGAATAAAGGTGATATTTCAATTAGCGCTAGCTGTCCTCGATGCTAATGTGGACAAGCTGCTCAACTGTAAAGATGATGGAGAAGCCATGACAGTCTTGGGAAGGTATTTATTACAGAAAATAAAGTGTCTTCATTTTATTTTTCTTTTGGTTACTCTTCAATTTAAACCAGTACAATATATGTAAATCTTACCCACCTATAGTCCCCTTTCACCCATATAAGGTACTCTTTATATTATCTTATTATCTTAAAATAATGTGAAGTGACCAACAAGATATAAAGTCTTCTTTCAAGACATTCAAACAAAATTCTCAAACCTGGTTATAGAAACTTATATTGGTTGATTATTTTAGCTGATTACATGGTTTTTGTTACTTCATCTTTTGCCTGCTACCTTTTAAATGCTGCTAAGAAAAAGCCTTGATCTCAAGGGAAATTGTTTTGGGAATGGACTAAACAGAACTCAGAAGAATGAGGTAGGCTCTTGCTCAGTGAAAGAGGAGGCTGATAAATAGACTGGATTGAGTCACTTAGTACAAACTAATAGCGCCGAGCGTAACCTCTGATTTCCTCATGTTTGGTAGTAGCATTTAGTTTCCAAGATGCTGCTGAAAGTTTGGAATATTTTTCCTAATAAGTTTCATTAGTTTAGCCTTACTGAAGTCTGGTTTTAAATTCTTTGGGATTAAGGAAGACTGTGGTTGTGTTTTCTCTGAAGTAAGCCCCAGGGCTTGCTGAGGATTTAAGTGTTCTGCAGCTGCAGGGTAGAAGACAGATGATCTACAACAGCTGGACTGGTGGGAGGAATAAGCTGTTAAAGGCCCTTGCAGTGAGGCTGGGCAGTAGTAGGATGGGGGGGTTATGTGGACTGAAGCCCACTGACCCTTGTTCCCATGGTGTCATAATTCCCTTAGCATATTTAAACAGCCAGAAGCAACAAACCTGTTCAGTAAGTCACTCATTTGTGACTAGCTATATTTGAGCTATTTCTTGATAAGGATAATGAATTACCAGGGTTACCTTAGCTCTCTTTGACAAAAAGTAATGTTAGGATTTGTCAAATTCCTGATGTCAAAAGTCATGTAATTCATTCATAGAGAGGGGTGTGATCATTCTTGCATTTAATAATCTATATGTAACCCTTATTCTATTAACCCTCAGAAGGGAGGGGATACAAATGAATTTTGGGTTTCTCATTTTTTTTTTTCTTTCCCCACCAGATATTTGGACAGCGTAACCAATAAGGACAGCACTCTTCCACCCATTCCTCATCTTCACTCATTGCTCAGTGATGATGTAGAGCCTTATCCTGAGGTGGATATCTTCAGACTAATCAGGTCTTCCTATGAGGTAGGATAGGATTTCTTAACAGGAACTTGCCAACCCACGCTAGTTCTGCTTTAGAGAGGAATTTGATACTCTGTAGTTGGCTTTGCTTGGAACTGAAAGAACATAAAAGAAATAGAGGATCATCTCAGAAGTCTGAAATGGGGCAGGAGAGAGGGGTTAGTCTTTCTTTTTCTTTTAACCAAAACTTTTAATTGGAGCTGTTTTGTATGGAAGCCTGCAGCATCAAAGGAGAGCCAGCCCACAACCAGAAAGTGATTTGCAAACAAAAGGCTGAACTTGTAATTCAAAAAAGGTTAATTTTCATCTAAGCTTTTCCATGCTTTTCCAAACTGAAGTGTTAGTGAAATCTATATGATTTCAGAAGACCTTTCTATTATCAATGGAACTTTGTTTCTTTTACCTTTTTTCTTCAGCAAGTGCTGAAATGGGCCATAGGCCACTAGCTTCTGTATTATCACCAAAGCTAAAGAAATTTCAAGTGAAAGGAGGGTGGTAATAATTAATACCTGTAAAGCACAGGACAAAGCCTGCAAAAAACCTAAAATCTGCAAACCAGTTTCATTGTCCTTAGATTTTAAAAATAAGCCATCAGTTAAAATACCCCTGATGATTACACTGACATATTAGTTTTCTATAAAAGAATTAAAGAATAACTTTAAAGAGTTATTCTCCTTAATTTCCTTTTTTCCTTCCACTGACATGCAGGGTAAATTAGTATTTTTAGTTCAAGATGTAGTGTCATACTTAGCAATATGACAGCTGTTTCAGAGGTATTTCCTATGTCCCTAAAACCTCCTTGCTTTAGTAACATGGTACCTATTTAACAAGGAAATAAGTAGTCCTTAGTGTATTTTGTGCTGAAGGGCACACTGAATCAAGTTAGATATATAGTTCTTCTCCTTCACACAATGTTAGAATGGGGAGAAGGACATTTATGTGAAATTCTGTTTACCCTGTGTTTTTCTGATTTCCTCATCATGAAGACAGCTTGCATTGGCTTAACTGCTTTTAGATGAATAACCTGACTCCATGCAGAGCCAGTCTGTCTTTTTGGGGCTTATGCAGCACAGAACCTTGTAGCTCCTTCTAGCTAAATAACCAGTTGTACTCCAGTATAATTAGGCAAAATAAATAGCATGGGGAGTGAAGAACTATGAGGAAAGCAGGAGTTGGTTGCAAAGATAGAATTAGTTTCAGGAGAGTTGTTATTGGTTGATTTGATTATTAAAAAAACCCTAACACTTCAGTAGTAAACTATCAAGATAAAAAAACTTCAAGGCATCTGTTACTTAATGACTGTTACGTTCTTCAATTAGTTGTGTGCAGTCAGGGCTGGGAACTCACCGTTAGCGTTGTTGCAGATACAAATAGCAAAATATCAAGTAAGCGAGCATACCTTTGCTATTTTTAGAATTTAAGCTGTTAAAGGTGCTTGCTGGGTAATAACTATCTATCCTTAATCTTATAGACATTTAATGTTTACTAAAAAATAAGAAGACCTACAGCTGAAAAAAAAATGCTTTTTCTTGGAGTCCTTTGCCCTCCCTCAAACACACACACACCAGCCCCAAGGGGGGAAAACTTGTCCATTGCAGACTGTCCTGTGATATTTGTCATGGGAACATGATGTGTCTGAGAACTTGGTGGAGGCATAGCACTGGCAAAAGCACAATATTTGGATTGGTTTATGAAAAGCTACTTTCCATCATGCTCTGATCCTGTCCAGCTTTCAGGTAATCATGTCAGATGCACACATGAGAAGTCTGCAGTGAAGGCTGAAGTGATGCAGAGGAATTTTTTGGTTAGCACCCCTCTCTGTGATGATATTGAAATGACTTTCTACTTTTAAAAGAGAAACATTCTTGAAATACGAGAATATACATAACAAGTACATTTTACCCTGCCAGTAATTTTTTCATTTACTGAAAATAATTTTTACTAAGAAATGTCTTATCTTTTCATTCAATTTTGCAATTAATTCAGAAGCTATAGAGCCTGGCATTATAATAATTACAATAAAAGTGACTGAAATAATGCATAGTCACTACAGCTTTAAAAGCCTGTGCGTATCTCACTAGCTGTCAATGGAGTGTAGACTCAGGTATTCAGATTTGTTATATCCTTAAGTCCTTTGATTTGTGTGTTTGTTAGTTTGGAAAAAACAAGCCTTAAACACTTAAGCTACAGCTATAGTAGTATCTGGATCTTGACCATTTTAACTAAACAACTGACACTCAGAGGTCTAGGCTGTTGAAAGGTTTGATGCAGTTTTGACCTAGAACAAGTGACACGCTTCCAACAATTCCTTGTATGATTTGAAAGTTAACATGGGCAAGGGACCACTCCCAGAAGGTAATTGCATGCAGCCTTCCTTTTCTGTAGGCTACATGAGTTCTAGTTGTATGGATGTGAACAGACCATCTCATTTGGCCTCCGGACTGGAGAACAAGCCCTGATTACTGGAATAGATGTGGCCCCAGAGCCACAAAAGACCTCTCTTTTCAAGGTTTTGTAACCCCTGTGATGCTTGATACTCGCGGATGTTTATCTAGATTCCATTTTTTCAACAGACTTCTTTATTTGCAGAATGCTCCAAGTACATGAAACATCCTTTTACTCCCAAGGTACACAATAAAGGTGCACAACTTTACAGATAAATGCAGCTTTAGCATTAATTTGATTACACAAGAATGTGCTAGCAAATTATGACCTGCTTATGTAGCTACGCTTGCACTGGAAATATAAATCCATCCTGTATGAAAGCATGTCTTGCCACCCACTTTTAGTTTTACATGTGGCATACTTGATGTCTGGCATTACTGTTCCTGCTTGTCATCTGTGCATTTCTAAGTAAGTTACAAGTGTTTTCTTGATGGCAAAAAACTTCTTTTTATAGTTCACAAAACTAAATCTTAGGGATTAGGCATTCCTCTACATACGAAAACATGGAATATATTCCTAATAGATGTTCCTCTAGGGTGCTTCTGTAGTATATGCAGGAGCTCCCTGAGACTGTTGTGTGTTGTGAAAAAAACTTCTGAAAATGACTTGGGCACTTTAGACAATCTTCTTCCTAATGCAAGTTGCATTCTTGATTCTTGGTTTCAGATCCTCATGAACGTAAGGACTGCTATACTGTCTCAGCCATTAGAGACCTAATTAGTCTAAATATCTTCTCTCTCTGTAGCAATTAAGAGATATTCCAGGATAAGCTGAAATAAAACCCTGCAGAAGGAGTTATGAAACAATCTAGTCACAGAGATTTGCCAAGCAAGAAATTTCTAACTACTGAGATTATGGTTTGAAATGTGAGGATTTTTAACTTAATAAAGAACTCTCAAATTAAATGAAAATAAGTTATTGGGAAAAATAAAATCTGGTGATGTATTCCTAAAGTCTTTGCAACTTTGTCATGTGTTAGAAAAATGCCTTAACAGCAGTTTTTTAAATATACCATTTGTGGTATATCACAATTAAATTAATTTCTTAAATAAGTTAAAGGCAAGCTAAGTATTCCAATAACTAATACAGAGTATTAGTATCCTGTACTACTTTTTCTCTTTTAAGAAATTTGGAAGTATCCGAGCAGATTTAATTGAACAAATGAGATTCAAACAAAGGCTGAAAGTTATCCAAACCCTTGAAGATACTACAAAGCGCAATGTGGTAAGTACTGAAATAATGTTCTTTGCAAAGATTAAGGTCAGTTAGTTTCTGAAATTTAAATTAGCTTTTTAATGAGACATGGATTTCAAATCCATAACTGTTAATGTTATGTTTCAAAAGGTCCGAACTATTGTGACAGAGACTTCTTTCACTATCGATGAACTGGAGGAACTGTATGCTCTTTTCAAGGTAAAGCTAAGTGAAGATAAGATCATGTGCTTGCAGGAAATGCAAACGTTTATTTTTTGTATGGGACTGTGTCTTTTCTAAAGACCAGGTGGCGTCTGTGAGTTACTTACTATCAGGTATCTTAATACAAACTTGAATTAGCTGCTGTATTATTGAATATACAAAAAAAACCCAACTGGTTTTTAAAAGCTCAGGAAATAAGTAATTCACTAAGTGATTCGTCCATGGGAAAAATGAATATACTGATGAAAACAATTACAATGAAAAAGTGAATGGATAGAAGCTTTTGATCAGTCTTTAGAAACTTACGTATGTCTCTCTACCTGACCCAAGTTTTAGAATTTAGCACAGAAATACCATTATTCTATTCTTTCAGACAGTTAATTCTTCAGTATCACAGTAGCTGATTTTTGCCATTGTTAACGCTTTAATGTGTACTGTATTACATGAAAATTTAGTGTCACAAAGTGGTGTGTCTTTAAGTTAATTGTACAGCAATACCATTAGATCCACAGATTTAAAGGTGAGCAGGTAAAATGCTTTAGTTTCACCTTCATGCAGTGCCTTAAAACAAGATATTTTCTTCCTGTCTTCTGTTATAACAGGTTGGGTTGGGGTTTTTTTTGTATGCCATGAAGAATTTCTTTCCTTTCAGTTTTCCTATCTGTAATGTCTGGTCTTACAATTGTCCATATTCTGTAGTGCCTTCTTTCAGTCTTCCATGGAATCAGTGAGACCAAGTCAGACAGTCCACCCTGGCCGATCACTGTGCAGTGCTAGGATTTCTTTAAGCTTCTGAATCATTTTGATTTAGATTGCACCAAAATCAGCTTCAGAACTTTCACTGACTTCAGTAAGACTGAAAGAGTAGGACTTTACACAGTATTCTTGAGACTATGCAGTTCAAGAAAAAGATATTTAAAATAAACAGCTATTTTCATATGCTCTGAAATTAAAGATTTCATGGGAGTCCCCTTTCTAACTTGACTGTGTGGTGAGGTTGCAGGGGGTGACTAAGCACAACAAGCCTGTGTGTATATGGAAGTCACAGCTGCTTACTGCTCTGTTCAAAACACGTATTTCATGTTTCATCTGCCTAGGAGGCAGAAAAAGTTTTGCTTTATCTTTTTGTAGAGGGATGTGCTGGTTAGAGGAAAAATCTCTTGCAGAAGTGCAAGGGCTAGGTAGATGGAAATACATCTGCTAGTCTTGTGTTATTTTAAAGATGTGTGTGTATGAGTTTGGATATTTTTTGTCATTGATCGCGATGAGTTCTTTACGGAGGTGATGACAATCTCACAGCATTTGCCTTCTGTTCAGGCAGAACATCTGACTAGCTGCTACTGGGGAGGAAACAGCAATGCTGTTGACCGGCATGATCCCAGCCTGCCTTATCTGGAGCAGTACCGGATTGACTTTGAGCAGTTCAAGGGGATGTTCGCTCTCCTCTTTCCTTGGGCATGTGGAACTCACTCAGATGTATTAGCTGCACGCTTATTCAGGCTTCTTGATGAAAATGGAGACTTGCTCATCAACTTCCGTGAATTCGTCTCTGGGCTAAGTAAGGAAAACTCACAGGGCTCTCGAAGTAACCTGACCAAAGCAGTTTGGTTCTAAAGGGGATCCACTCCTCCAGAAACACAGATGTTATATTAGATATCAGATAATCGGTTTGACGTATGCCAATTTGCATAAGTCACCTTTGCTTTAAGAGCTGTTCATGCTACCGTTCAGTTCATTCTATCGTGCCTGTGACAGTGGTTCCGACTGGGGTTTAGGCTGGTCTCAGTAGGTGCGCCTACATTAGCCAGTGGTGTGGTGTATCACACTGGGAGAAGGACCACACATGAACTACACATCCATTAGGGTCTGAGGATTTCCCTGACTGCTAACCCTCAAGGCAAAAATGACCTGCAACCAGTAAGCATAATAGTATGATTACTTCTGATCAAAGTGTTTCCTTTGAGAAAGTCTTTTGTATGTTCTTCTGTAGTGTTCTTCTCTTAGTGACACTGCATTTTGTTATCTGCTCCTTAAAATTTCCCTGAAAGTTGGGAATTTATACCTTTTGCCAGTGCTACCAGCTCTGGAAAGGGGGGAGAGGCAGCGTTTGCTCCCTTGGTTGTTCAGGAAGACAACTTTTGAGAAATTTATGTGCACATATAAGGGTGTTGTGTTTTAACCCCAGCCAGCAACTAAGCACCATGCAGCTGCTCTATCATTCCCCCTCCTCGACTGGACAGGGGAGAGGAAATATAACAAAAGGCTTCTGGGTCAAGGTAAGGACAGGGAGAGATCACTCAACCAATTACCATCATGGGCAAAACAGACTCGACTTGGGGAAAATGAACTTAATTTATTGCCAATCAAACCAGAGTAGGCTAATGAGAAATAAAACCAAATCTTAAAACACCTTCCACCCACCCATCCCTTCTTCCCAGGCACAGCTTCAGTCCCAAATTCTCTACCTACCCCCACACCCAGAGTGGCACAAGGGGATGGGGAATGGGGGTTACGGTCAGTTCATCACACCTTGTCTCTGCTGTTCCTTTCTCCTCAGGGGCAGGACTCCTCACTCTTCCCCTGCTCCAGCGTGGGGTCCCTCCCGTGGGAGACAGTTCTCCATGAACTTCTCCAATGTGGGTCCTTCCCACGGGCTACAGTTCTTGACAAACTGCTCCAGCGTGGGTCCCTCCCATGGGCTGCAGTCCTTCAGGCACAGACTGCTCCAGCGTGGGTCCCCCACAGGGTCACAAGTCCTGACAAGCAAACCTGCTGCAGCCTGGGCTCCTCTCTCCATGGGGCCACAGGTCCTGCCAGGAGCCTGCTCCAGCGCGGGCTTCCCACGGGGTCACAGCCCCCTTCAAGGGCACCCACCTGCTCTGGTGCAGGGTCCTTCATGGGCTGCAGGTGGAGATCTGCTCCAGCATGGGCCTCCCTGGGCTGCAGGGGCATAGCCTGCCTCACCATGGTCTTCCCCATGGGCTGCAGGGGAATCTCTGCTCCAGTGCCTGGAGCACCTCCTGCCCGTCCTTCTTCACTGACCTTTCCATCTGCAGTGTTGTTTATTTTATATGTTCTCACTCCTCTCTCTGGCTGCATTTTCTGAGCCTCAGCAACTTCTGTTTCCCTTCTTAAATCTGTTATCCCGGAGGTGGTACCACTGTCACTGATGGGTTTGGCCTTGGCCAGCAGCGGGTCCATCTTAAAGCCAGCTGGCATTGGCTCTGTTGGAGGTGGAGGAAGCTTCTAGTAGCTTTTCAAAGAAGCCCCCCCTGTTGCCCCCGCCCCGCCGCTACCAAAACCTTGCCATGCAAAGCAAGTACAAAGGGGCAGGGGAAGGATATGCAGACTGAGAGAGCAGGATGGAAGTCACCTGAAAAGGAGAAAGTGGAGGTGCAGATCAGATAAGGAGGATGAATGTTGTTAATGGAGATTATGGCCCACATAAGTCTTGAAGAAGCAAGGTTTCAAGACATGAAAGTCAGTATCGTGGCTAAGGGAATGTGCAAGCACCAGCTTTAACATGAAGAAACAAAGATGAGGCAGGAGCTGGCCATCCCTTTTTTGAATATAGCAGGAATTATTCCTTGTAAGTGACCAACATCTCACCATCTATCATGTTATTTCATGGCAACCTGACGTTTTCTCCAACTTTACATTTTGATCCTTTTTGAGAGACAAAAGGTTTCCCAATCTGGCTTTCAGCAACTCTTTGTAACAGTATTTTTAAGCCTTAGGGCTCCAAATGCAGCCTTGTGTTAAAACCTCTGTACATGAGTGGTAACACCTGTTCTCTCACAGGTGCAAAATAGCTGTGTGACAGTAAAACTGATTATGCACACCTCCCCTTCACCCCACACAAAAAAACAGTGCTTCCTATGATGCAGTTCTGAATTGTATTTGAGTGACTGTTTGCCAGATAACACTTATTGGCCTTTTGAGACATGACCCATGGATTAACTACTCTTGCTCCTTACAGGATGCTGTTAATAACAGTCAACAATTTATTTGTTGAGACAGCATTTTTTAGACCCAATAATGAGTAATAAGAACAAGGAACAGTGTTGAGCACTGAACAGAAATGAATGCAAAATGCACAAATGTGGCAATAAGCCAACATCACTGAACTGAAATCTTCAATGGGCTAAACAATCAAAACTGCTCATTCTGCAAAACCACATTTTTTCAGAAACTAAGCCTAATGTAGCATAGCTTGAAAACTTAAAAAAAAAAAAGTCAACTCCCCGACCCCTTTTTTTGTTTAAGAAGCACATGAATGGTAGCAAGGACAACACAGTCAACAAAAACAACATGGGATTTGTTTAAGCGTATTTCACCATGCCCCAGGACTTTTAAAAATTCCACAAGCATCAGCTGCTTCAGTCTGCCTCACCAATCGAATATGCTTTGGCTAGGAAAATCTCCTAAATTAGCAGTATCTTCTGTTGGCGCGAGACGCATCTGCTCAACAGGGGACTGTGTTGCCTTTTCCTTGCAGCTGTCCTGGAAAGCACAGTCAGAGGATGGGCGTTCTGGAGGTGACCTGTGGGCACCGTCCCCTCTCTTCTTACTGTGTCCAAACAGCAGTATTGGAGTCTGCCCCTGGTTTATCAAGTCTTATCTTTCCTAAAGGAAAGTACCTCTTAGGCATGGCCCATCTCAGAGGGTGCTTGTTGGTGGCTGAAGCAGCTGTGGCACCTGAAGTATTTCTGATCCTCAGCTCTCTTTCAATGGCCTTATTCCATGTAGCCATAAGGATTTGCTCCCTCAAAGCCTGTCTTTGATGCCACTGACTCCTTCTAGGAGCTCCACAAAGAGGAGGTAAAAACGGGTGCTGTGTGTCCCAGCATGGGCTCATGGCCTTTTCTTCTGTGTCAGCATGAAATCCTTGGGGTATTAGAGCCCTGTAATTGCAGCTGGGAATATCCATTTCCTTTTCATAGCCTCTGCAGCAAATAGCTCAAGAACCTCCTGCTTCAGGTGCCTCTAGGGCCTCAGCCGAGCAAAGATGGAACAACCCGGCGTATTCTTCTGTACATTTACTCTGTGTCGTCTTACTGCAAATTCAAATAAAGGTGTGATCTTGATTAGTTTGCTCTAGGAGTTGTGCTGCTCAGAAAGGGTTGTCGGCCTTGGTTATGAACTCTTTGGGGTAGTCACTCATGGAGAAGCTCACCTGCGCCCCCATCCCCCGCTGGATTATAGCATGTCGTTTGTTGACTCAGGATCCTAGGAAGCTAGAGAGATTTCCACACAGACTAAAAGTGGTCCCCTGCTTCCCATCATGTTTTTGCAGTACTCCCTTTTCAGAACATGCAGCTCTTCCACCTCTCCAGTGCCTGCAGCATTCGCCACAGCCTTGTGCAAAAGTCGGCACCATGAAAACTGTGTCTCTTGAGAAGTACCTACGTGTATTTTATCTTTTTTTTTCTGCAATAGCTTGCCTCCAAGCGCAGGCTGCAGGAGGATGTTCAGAAAGCAGAGTGTTAACCTCACCACTCCTCCGATCCTTTCAGGGAGCTAAATGCAGTACAAACACTCCGCACCCCTCCGCCTGTGTTCAAGGGAGGGGCAACTGAAGCCAACGCTTTTATGTTGCTACTAAGTTTTATATTAACAGAATAAAGTTCTAACCTGTTCAGTTACTTTAATGGCCTCAAAGACAACGGGGGGAAACTGTGCGCATAGGACATTATGCCCAGAAAAGACGTGATGCCTGCATAGTTTTGGCAGAAGGGGGGGCTCAGTGAAGGTTGTTCCTAGTCACGCCATGAAAAGCGGTGTGGTGGTCAAGCCCTGAGAGGGGTAAGAGCAGATGTGTGTGAGGGCGTTGGTTGCAGTGTGAAAGTGGCAGCTTTCACCATTGTTGTTTCAGAAGAAAGATTCAAAGGGTGTAGTCATCTTCTCTTCCAAGCACAGTTTCTTCTCTCACCACAAAGTAAATTTAAAACTTCTGGGTAAAAACTGGCAATGCATCATCTGAGGCTCGTACTGCAAAAAGACAAGACTTGCTGAAAGTTGTTGAAGATTTTAAGACCTGTGACTCCAGAGTGCCAGGAAGGAGGGAAGTATTTCTGGTTGGGACTAAGAATGGTCTTAGCACCTCCGCGATGCTGTTGACAGGCCCACAGCAGGATCATCTGCTGTCCTCTTCAGGGATGCAGGGGTTATGCAGGAGACCACTGAATTCTCTGGGCTCTCTTATACTATCCCTGTACCACAACGTGCAGGTCAAAATAGTAGCCTGAGCTGAGGTATCCATCCGTACAAAGGTCTCCCCTAACTCTCTGTAACAGAGGCGCATCTACCAGAGGTCTGCTTCTCTTCTGCTGTCTTTATGAATGTAGCCTAAATTTTTTTATTGTTTAATACAGCACCAGTCCTCGGCTCTTGGGTGGCCCGCTGCAGCTAACTGTCAGGCAGTTCCTACAAATTGCCAGTAGGCTGTTCTTCCCTGTGTAAAATTTTCTGACCTCTCCCAGGGGAGACCCAGAGGGTTGTCTCTGAGAGAGTCCAGGTAACATCTTTGGTAGACTTGTCCCACATTGTGTTGTCTTCATTCATGTACTTTTTCAGGGGAAGAAGGGCCTGGCATTAGGAAGCACACACAGATTCATCTTGGGCAAAAAGTGAAAAGCAGTAGCAGTTGAACTTTTTCAGTTCTCTTTACATTTTGGGGCAGGGAGAGGAACAAGCCGACACGTGTCACCAGATACCCTGTGCCCTGAATCCTATTTTGGTGACTGCATCCCAAACCGTTGCTAGAGGATGCAGAACTGCAGCCCATTCTGTGTTTTGGTTGTTTAATGTCACCTTTAGCAGTGGGGCACTTCACGTGGTACCAGGATGCATAACCTAAGACATAGTTTCACCAGAAGAGAAAGCGTTATCTGCATGGTATGGTACCCCAGATAGGAACATAAGGTAAGTTTTGTTCTTAAAAGGGACCAAGCTGAAAGCAAAACAGCTAATGTAGATGTACTCAGTTCTTTGGCCTAATACCTCTATTTATTGTAGTCTTAAGATTTACTGTAGACTGTGATTGTTAGTATTTGCCAAACCACACTTTGTAGTTTGCGTAGCAGAGGTAAGTTGACACGGTAGCCTGTAAGGTAAAATAAATCTCTGCATAACCTCATTAACAAAGGTTAATTCATTTATTTATGAATTACATGTCATAACAAGTAAGATTTATGAAGACGTCTGATTATCAGTTATTTCAGTATTTTAAAATTAACTAATACCCATTTAATTAATTGGAAGGAGGGGCTACAATGGGGTGCTTGGATTTCATATAGCTAATTGTAGACCAGAAAGGAATAGGGGTTGAGGTGGATAAATCACTAGAAAGTATTGCCTGAACATCAATTTAGCCCATGGCTAAGCTGTGATAAATGCTGTTTACTTTAATTTCTCCCTCTTTTTTTGGTAAGTATCTCACTGTTCTAGATCAGGTGATGTTATTATTGGATCCTCAGATCAGAAAGTTTGAAGTCCACACAAAAAGGTTGTCTTAACTTTCTGCTGGAGGCCTTTCTGAGTGGTAATGTCATGATCACAGGTTATTTTTGAGCATTATAAAATAGACATTTAGTGAAGGACCCAAGGCTGAAGTACAAAATTCAGGGTAAGGTGGTCTGTGTTCTCTTGCTATTTCTACTACAAACCGTATGATCTTAGAAGTCAAGTGACTGCCTTATGATCTCAGGCTGTAAAGGGGGTACAGTGCTTCCCAGAGTGAATGTGGCAGCTTCTAAAATGAAATATTGTAGCAATAATAAATAGAATGGCATTGAATGCTGAGTATTAACATACTGTATATAATGCTGTTTAGGTGCAGCATGCCATGGAGATCTTACAGAGAAGCTGAAGCTACTGTATAAAATGCATGTTTTGCCTGGTAAGTAGATGACGTCAAAACAGCTGTTGTCTTGTTGAGAACAGAAATTTGCAGCAGAGTTGTTTATGAATAGCTTTCCCAATTAAAAATTAATTTGTGGGATTATTGTAGCTGTTTATGCAGCAGTAAAATGAGAGAGCTTCTACCATAACCAGACATGGATTTGGAAAGTCTGAAAGCACCCATGCAGCCCTCTATTGCTCTGACCACAGACAGGCCATTTATATGTGTCTCTTGCCTGTTTAGCTGGGGTCAGTGACTTCCCCCATGCCTAACAAATAGAGTGTTATTCAGCATTTGCTACCATAATGCACTTTATTTAACAGTGAAGCTAGCTTAAAATGTTCCTGCGTGCCCTGGCTACTTGTTTCTGTCCCCAGGCTTTCTTCCTGGTGTCCCCTCTGGGCTTATACAACTGGCTGCAGAGGGAAGCTCCAGATCGTTTCATAGATGTGTTTTCCAGGGAGCTGCACAAACTGTTGGACTTGGCTAAGTGAGAAAGGCAGTTTAGGGTAGAGAGGGGATGGAAACATCTCAAAACAGTTTTGTCCCTGAAGAAAATAATGTCCTGGAACTATATCCTCTCTGGCTTGTCGCACATGCCGTAAGGAACCTATTGCTGTCCTCACTGAATCTGCGATTTAAGTATGTTGCAGCTGTTTGGGTGGTTTAACTCCTGTGCACATTTATGTCCTCTGGTAAAGATACCTAAAAGCTTTGAGAGGACATTCACCTTCATGTGCTTTGAACATGTGTCCCTGATTGCTCCCAGCCGGCTTTGCTGGAGGTAGGCTTGAGTGATTCACTAATTGAGCTGGAAAAAAACAGAATTTTATTGAACTGTAGCAGAAGAGGTCCATTTTTAAGAATGCAGCTACTGGTCTTTGGGGACTGGTAAGCTCATACCAAATCATGACAGACTGTTTCCAGCTAGGAAAGGGTTCATACCCTGCTTAGGACGTACTGAGCTGCACAGGAGAAAGTAAGGGAAGTAGACAGGGGAAGATGGGCAAGCCAGCCTTTGAAGGTGAACGGCTACTTGTTAGTCAAACAGTATTCGGTATGGGGGAGGAGACAGTACAGGTCCAGTTGTTCACCTCCTGTGAGCTGAAAAGAGATGATTCTTAACTATCACATACTCACGCTTCTAGAAACTGACATTCTAAATGTATCCATGGAAATATGTTCCAGTTTTTAATTAAACGGCAGAGGTTTTAATGAAAGAATTTTATTACGTTGCTTAGATCCATCCCCTGAGCAAGAAGAGCCAGACTCTGCTTTTGAAGCTACTCAGTACTTTTTTGAAGACATCACACCAGAATGTACACATGGTAGGCATTTTTTGTCTCGGGCATGAAAAGACAAGTTAATGCGTTTCAAACAACATGTCTTTCTAGGAAGCTACTTTTTTATCGGATTTAACTTTGTAAGTGAATTATTCTCTGTAAACAGAAGTATGTAGTCTGTATGTATTTTGATATCCTTAGAGGTGCAGGTGTGTGTACACCAAGAACTCCCCTGGACTGTGCATTGCAGAAGTACTCTCAGAATAACGTCATTGGTGTGTTGCAACAGAAGTAATTTGGGGATAAGTGCAGCATATACGCCTTGATGGAGAACGAGAATAAATATATTGGCTTTCAAGACATATTTGGATCAGAACTTAAAATATTCTGAAAATCTGAAGCTGAAAGATCCATCAAAATGTAGTTCGGCAAGTTGAAATCTCTTTGTGCCCTAATGAGAACCTGGGCCTCATTGCTGTTGTCTTAAATGGCATTCTCTTTCTTGAGACATTTTGTGTTAAGTTTCTCTCTGATTCAAGAAAAATGTTGCCCATCCTTCAGATTACAGGGGGAAGGAAGGTTTTCTGAAAATAGAGATAAGAATTAATGGACTAGAGATGGCAATTTTAAGTCCTGATAAACAAAAGAAGATGCACTAATATAATCACCAAACCTATATCATGCTAGAAGCTGTTTGTGTTGTGGTAACACAGGCTAATCATTGTATTACACAAACAAAACCTAAGATGGTCCCTGTCTTAGCATCTGTATTATTAATTATATGGAATTTGTCAGAAGATATTTAAGAATAAGCAAAAATCATTATTTAGTCCTATCCTTTCTGCTCTGCATTTTTTGCAGTGTAAACATTTTCTTTATTTTGCACTGTACACGTGAAAAGTATGTATGTATCTAAAATCACCCTGATCTCTCTCTCCTCCCGCCCCTCCACTTCCTAGTTGTTGGCCTAGACAGCAGGAACAAACAAGGAGTAGATGATGGGTTTGTTACAGTGAGTCTGAAACCAGACAAAGGTATGCATGGGTGTCTCCATTTGAATTACATCTTTCATTTCTTGTAAAGATGCTCCTTTTGAAAGTGGGGGGGGAAGTGTTAATTTAAGGTTTCTTCATGGACTTCTCCTGCATCTTTGGGTAATTTGTTGACAATAGGCAAGAAGAGCTCACAAGAGAATCGAAATTATCTGAGAATGTGGAGCCAAGAGAATAAATCCAAAGCAAAAAACGCAAAGGACTTGCCCAAACTGAATCAGGTACTTCTGCTGACACTTACTTATTTTTCATTAACTTTAAACTTTCTTCACATACCTATAAAGACTCAATACATTAACACTGAACAGAGGTTTTATTTTGAGGCAGATACTTTTTTAGCAGAGCAGCAGTCAGCTGACTGCAGAAGTTAGTTGTTTTCAACATACTGTAACATACTGAACTGGCATTCAGTTCCCAAAACATCCTAAAAATGAGATACACACATATAGGAATGATAACATATTATTTTGATCTCTAGACAAAGGATAATATTACACTGAATATCACCAGCTTGCTCAATGTCCGATACACGTTACATGAAAATAGCATTTTATGTTTTGTAATTTATACTGTCAGTCTCGTTCCCCTTAGATCCATAGCTGCTAAGGAGGAGGAGACCCATTGGGACAGCTGTTTTCTCCAGAGCGTATAAGGAAGGTTTATTCCCAGTAGAACAATGCTTCTTACTTAAGGTAGCCCTAAGCAAATCTCCTTCCTATTTAATTCGTGAGTTTTAAATTACAAAAGGCTCACATCCAACTAAGTGACCACTGTCAATTAAAAGACTGCTGCAGGTCTCTTATTTCATTTTTCATTACTTCTCATTAGTTTTATCAGGCCCCTAGTTATACTTTGCATGAAAATTCTTACACTTACAAGAAAATCCACCAGAATGAATGCTAAGGGTCTCACTGCTCACCCTCTGTTGCCCTCCTGTGGCAGCAGAGAAATAAATTTGTCATGAGTTGGAAGAAACATCCAGCAGTTTATTCTAAATAGCTTTGAGAGAGGCAACACATCTGGCCGCCCAGTCGTAGAAAATGCTTTCTAGACCACACCTAGATTACGTCCAATTTCAGTGTAGTCACATAAACTATTGTGTCATACTTTTTAAACATTCCAGACTTTTAAAACTGATTTAGTAGATCTCAGTCTGATTTGTTTGTTTCCTCCCTCTGTGTTTAGGGGCAGTTCATTGAACTGTGCAAGACAATGTACAATATGTTCAGTGAAGACCCCAATGAACAAGATCTGTACCACGCAACCGCTGCTGTGACAAGCTTGCTTTTGGAGATAGGTGAGGTCGGTAAGCTCTTCAGCGTGCAGCCCACGAAAGAGACAGACAGCAGCAGTCACAATTGCAGCAAAACTATTCAGAGCGAGCTGTTTCAGAAGAAAGAGCACCAGCAGTACCCCCTCGAACAGCACAAGCCCTTCCAAAGCAGCCTCGTCACCAACGATGAGGAGGCCGTTTGCACCGACAGCACCCTGGGCATGCAGATGGAAGACATTAAGCTCGAAGACTCTTCTCCCAGAGACAACGGAGCCTGTTCTTCCATGCTCATTTCTGACGATGATACAAAAGATGATAGTTCGATGTCCTCCTACTCAGTACTAAGTGCAGGTTCGCATGAGGAAGAGAAGCTGCACTGCGAGGACATTGGTGAAGACACCGTTTTGGTACGGAGCAACCACACCACTTCTCTTCGTAGAAGCACTAGCATTGACAGAGACTGGGCCATTACCTTTGAACAATTTTTAGCCTCCCTTTTGACTGAGCCAGCGCTGGTTAGGTACTTTGACAAGCCTGTGTCCATGATGGCTAGGATTACTAATGCGAAAAACGTAAGGATGATGGGTAAACCAATAACCTCGGCCAGTGACTATGAAATCTCTACTATGTCGGGATAAAAGGCAGCCAGGTTTTTTATTTATGTTTTTTTATTCTGTATTTATTAGTACCTGGCACAGGCCCTGGTATTTTCAAAACTTGATTGTTTTCACTAATGTGAAAATGTTGGGGTGCAGACTTAACTTTATCTTGAAGTATAATCACTCTTTCTGTGGGAAATGTTACACAAATGCAAATTTTATTCAAAATACAGAAAAAAAATAACAGTTGTCAGTGAAGTGTGTGTATTATTAACCTTGCTGTCAATATAAAATGGTAAAGATTAGTTCTTAATTTCTAAATGTAAACTTAATGCCAATATTTATGTGCTTTTTTAAAAATAGACATATATAGAGATCTGGTTCTTGGGGGAAAAAATGAACAAAGCAGGAAGTACCTAAAATATAAAGGGACACTGTCAACCTGAATAGGACCTCAGGTGAAATTAAGTTCCAGGCAATGTCCCTGAAGGATAATTTTGTTTCATATAACTTTTTTTTTCCAAAGAGGATAATGGGTTTTCACGTATGCTTCAATTTTTTTTTTTTTTTTTTCCCCCCGAATATATGGAAGATCACTTCAGTGACATCTGCCTGGCTCCTGACTTCCTCTGCTTGAGACCGGTACACTCAAATAAATTTTAAGTGCGAAGTCCATCCCAAGCCTAGCTGGCACATCAGGCAAATGTGCTTAAATGTGATGATTTCTGCTCCGAGAGAAGGCAGAGCCCGTTTGCCTTTCCCTGGGTTCAGTGGCCTCCGGCCGCACCAAACCCCGCAGGGAGAAAGCCCTTTCCCAGCCGCGGCCACCAAGGAAGGACCTCCAGCGTCACCCTGCCTGGAGCCGTATGCCCAACCAGTGGGCCCGGAAGCTTTGCTGGTGTGCTCCAAAGAGAGCGTATGCAGGTGCCAGAACAGATTGGTGGAGTCTCTTTTTAAAAATTGAAAGCTGTTTTTAAAAGTTTAAAAAAAAATCTATATGTACTTCTAAGGCTGGATCTACAGCATATATAGCTTAGCTCTTAAAACTAACCTTTACCACCAACCTATTATATCCTTGTTAGATTAAGAAAATAAAAACCTGTATTGCATAAGTCTTCATTTACAACGGTGTAAAGTAGCAGTAATTAAAAAAAATCTGCAAGATAATGTAACTGAATGTTTAAGTCTTACTGAGAACACTGTCACTTTATATAAAATGAATAGTATCCTGTATCAACTTACTGAATAATATGTTAAACTGAAAATTGGAGCACCTGCACTTTGAATCCTTGCTTCTTTTATACAGATATTCAGGATTTTTTTAAATTTTGTTAGCTGTTTTTTAATTCGTATTTGTTCGGTTCAGGATCATGCCTACATGCCTAATCTTTATTTGCTCTTTTGAGAATGTTTTCTGTAGAATAATGTTGGGTTTTTTTTATACTCCTGTATATTGCATCCATGTAACTTGCAGATTTTTTAGCAGAAGCTATGTTTAATTCTTTTGTTTTAAAAGAACGCTTTTAAACTGTCAGATGAAGTGGCTTTTAACCACAAATAGGTAATGTGAACAAATAAAGTACACTGCACACATTTGATTTTTAACTATTAAAGTCATGCTAGAGGGAAAAGTAGGTGATTGTGGTTTATTACACAGACAAATTACTTTGCATCTTCAACACCAGGTTTCAGAACAAAACCATTTGTTGTTTCCATGCCTGGTTTTGTTTAACACTTGAATGTGTTTGATTTCCATCTGCAACAAGCAACCCATGCACACGCTCCTCTCACACTACCCAGTTTCCTTAAACAGTTTTCCCCGCTATGCTCACATTTGGTGACAAGAGTTGTTACAACTGTTTAAGACACACCACACACCCCCCCCTGGATATTTTATGACCCATCTATGTTTTGCTGTAGCTCACTAGGAATGCTCTTAAGGCTTTAAATATTAGAATGTTTTTTACAAGGTACTGGTAAGCTGAGATGTCAGCCTCAAAACCATGGCAGTGACAGAACAGACGTGGATGTGCTCTATTCAGTGAATTTTATTTTTGAAACTTACCATCTCTTTGTGTGTATATAAAGTTAATTTGCAAAACATGGCTGTTAACTTCTGAGCATTGCTCATATATCCCTTGTCTCAGTTTTACTGTTGATTTTTTTTCTTTTGTTCGGAGTTCTCTCCTTTATAATTTAGCCATATGTAGACTACATATAACAGTATGCAAAAGCAATATAGTCTTGCTGCATATGACACTATGTGGATTGGTTTACATATGTGTCAAATAATGATACTCATTTGAAGCCGTAATCACCATTTTGAAGAATAGGACTTTGTTTAAACTGAAGATGCCAAGGCCAGAGCCGGGTGCTTTATTGCAGTGCCTGGCAGCTGAGTCAGTTATCACAGAAGCCTTCAGCACTGAGGGTTAACATCCTTAAGCGGACTGTTGACCTTTTTTAAGTTTGCAGTTCCCTAAAATATTTCTCTTTTAGGTGTCTGTTGCGGTAAAGTGAATTTAAGGCTATCGGCAGTCTTCTGCAGACCCCAGATGAAAAAAATTGCTTTATCTTATGGGGGCTTGCCAGCTTTGCTCCACACCCCACCCGCAGGGCTGGGGGTAACAAGGCATCACAAAAATTATTTTGCTGTTACAACTCTTGTAACAAGAAGCAGCGCCCACAAACACGTGCACCTCTGGTGTAACAGGAGCCGTTTTACAAGGCAACATTTTTTGTTTTGCTCCAGGAGCCTTCCTCACCTTCCTGACCCTGTCAACAAAGCTCCTAAGTGTAAGACAGGTCATCTTTAAGAATGGCTTTGCTATCGGTAGCAGCCAGGTGAGCTGATTTTCTCCAGATTTTTGGGGGTGAGACTGCTCACCTGAGGAGGGCCACGCCAGACGGCCACCTGGCAGTTGCCGATTTGATGACAAGATCTGCTGTGCCCTGTTCTTTAGTAGCTGAGTGGGAGTTGACGAGAGGAAAGCTACGGAAGAGTTCAACTGACCAGCACGCAGTGATGTGAAACCTTTGAGAAAACGTGAGTGAATATTTTTAAAGTCTTATCTGTACGTGCGGGCATGCTACACAAGCAAGTCGGTACGGCTTTAGAAGTGCCTATGTCTTGTGCTTTGAGATCGAGTCTCCTTAATCTGTGAACTGTAGAGTTTAGTTAGGGCTGTTATTCTCACAGCCGGGGGGGCAGGGGGAGAAAAATCAGGGCGATCTTTTTCCTCTTCAGAGCTGAAATCTGTGACTGGACACTGCCATGTGCTGCTTTCCTAGCTTGGTAGGAGCCTGGTGGCAACAGGGTGCTGCCTGCCTGCCAAGAGACAGACAGCAGATGATGGAGGAGCAGGAGGTTATTTTATAGAGCTTTATTTAAAAAAAAAAGCCATAAAGAAACATTCTTCTCAAGTTTTCTTCCAACCTGTCTTTCAACTTACTCAGATGCTGATAGCGTATGAAAGTTCAATGGTACTTACTTCCTTGGTTGTAGCATCTTGCAGCTCCTGGATTTGAGGCGTTAGAGCCGAGGGTTGTGTTTGAGACCTGTAAAGGTTTGCGTTACGTGAGTTTTGGGCAAGCAGGCAGAAAGCTCGTTACGTGATGTATTAAACCTACTGAAAATTTGACATCAAAACTGTTGTAAAGAGAAGAGCACCTTAGGGGTTCTTTTACAGTGGTGCTGGAGCTTCTGTTATAGTAGATGTCATATGTCAGGTGTTGTGTCATAAATTAAGATGGCAGAGGCTGGTATGGTGTATATATATGGTGTGGTATGTAAGGGGGCCGTGGGAGAGAAAGGGAATAGGCTCAAAGCAGTTGGTGAAGCAAAAGAGATGGTGCTTTTGCTTGGAAAGCTGTGCAGCCGGGTCTGGTTCCCCCGCTGGGTACTCCCCAAGCTTCTGGATCCCTCCCGTCACAGGGTCTTCGTTACTGATCTTTAATCTTGCAGCAGCATTTTAAAACTGCGGTAACTGGGTCTCTCAACAGTAGGTGCGGTAACAGAAACCAACACGAAACTGTTGGGAAGAGTTTGAATTCCATCAGGGTACTCGGAGCAACAAAACGAAGCTGGCCCATAAGCCCTGGAAGCCTACGGCCTGCCGAAACGGCAAAGCAGTAGGTCAGAGAAGGCACCTGCGGCCGCACGGGCGTGTTACAGGTAGGGAGGACGGCTCGCCAAGTCCCCGCCAATCGGGGTCGTATGCGCGTTGATGGGTTCCGGTGCTGTTACTCTCCAAACTTCTGGCGTCCCTGTGAGTGACTTAACCACAGCCTCTTGTCTGTTCCTGTTCTTGGTAATTCAGTAATAATGAGGTACGAGGTAGCTAGAAGATGCCTTTTATCAGAAATGAAATATTAACTGTAAAAAAATACTTGATGCTGTTGTCTCCATTTTTCTAAGAAAAATGGACTAGTCGGACTAAAACAGCTGGAAAAAAAAAAAGAGGAAAATACTAAGGAATAGCGTACAGGTTGGTAGGCGAGCTCGGCCCGTGGTGAAGCGTGCCTTAGTGTCCTGGCCTTTTGCTTAGCTAGAGCACGAGGTTCCAGCGTCCGGGGACCTCCTTCGGGCCCTGGCATCAACACCCGAGGCTATTTCTATTTCTTTCCACTACAGATAGTCTTGAGTCAAATGTGATGTACTGCAAGCGGCAATTTGTGACTTTTAATGCTCATTTAAAATGCTGACTTATTCAATAGTGAAAATATAAATTAGCCCGACAGCAAATAATTAGTGCAAAACTGTGGCAGTGAACGCTACCTTGGAACATGGTTAATAACAGAAATGTGTGACACGCCAGTATCAGCAGCATTGCTGTGTACGAGTGTTTCGGTGCTGGGAATACACGGGATGAAATACAGGAAGTTGGTCTTAACTGCAGCGCAAGATGCTCCCAATAAATGGTGGCAGATAACGTCTCAAAGCGTGTCGCATCAGAGGATAATTTAACTCTGGTTCTTCTCTTTTCTGCAGTAGTCAATATCTCAATTTAAATTTCCTGAATAGCTGCTTCCTCAACCCGTTTTCTAAAATAACTGGTATTTGCATAACTGACTGTCATGGTTTAACCCCAGCCAGCAACCAAGCACCATGCAGCCGCTCACTTGCTTCCCTCCCCACCCGCCCACTGGGATGGGGGAGGGAATCAGAAAAAAGGTAAAGCCCGTGGGTTGAGATAAGAACAGTTTAACAGAACAGAAAGGAAGAAACTGTCAGTGACACTAATAACAATAAAATGACAATAATAATAACAAAAGGATGGGAATACATAAAACAAGCGATGCACAATGCAGTTGCTCACCACTCACCCACTGATGCCCAGTTAGTTCCTGAGCAGCGATCCCCATGCCCAGGCCAACTTCCCCCCACCCCACCCCCCACCCCAGTTTATATACTGGGCATGACGTCCCATGGTATGGAATACCCCTCTGGCCAGTTTGGGGCAGCTGTCCCGGCT
>JAVKLA010000007.1:19715592-19735157 GCA_034782735.1 Sagittarius serpentarius | reverse complement strand
GGGCAGGAGAAGCTGAAAAGTCCTTGACTGAGTCTAAACACGACTTGGCAACAACCGAAAACATCAGGGTGTTACCAGCCTTCTTCTCACAGTAACCCAAAACACAGCACTATATACCAGCTCCTAGGAAGACAATTAACTCTATCCCAGTGAAAACCAGGACACTGACCAACTTGACGTTTGGGGTTTGGAGGAGAGGGTTGTCTCTATAGTGCAGGGCCTGCTCTATGCTTCTGAAGCAATAAAAACTGCTACAGGTGAGATTGTGTAGTTCTTGTGTAGTAGCACTTTGGTACATTAATAGAAGTGTTTGGTCTCCAAAGTTCTGGAGTAGAAACAAAGTCTACCTGAGAAATACAAATGGAACTGAAAAACCAAGTAAATTATTTAACATAGCTTCTATGGAGATGAAGGCACGGTGGAAGATACAGAGGTAGAAATATTTTCATGGCTTAAAAAAAAAAATAAAAAATCAGGGTTTCTTTTTCTCCAGAAAAGTTCTCCAGAGTTCTCCAACTCTCAGTTTTGTTCCTGGAGCTTTGCTCTCCTGAACAAACGTGCTTGCGCTTCGAGTTAACTCCAAGAGTTAACTTCCAGGTCCTCCACACACAATCCTTGTAGTGGATTTTTGGGGTTTGGTTGGGTTGGGTTTGGTTTGGGTGTGCCTGCTTTTTTGTGTTGGTTTCTTGGGTTTTTTTAAAGCTTAAACCAGAGCTTTTTTATGAAGTGAGAATTTCAAGAACAACTGAAATAAAGCGGTAATGAATCTCTACCCCTTGCCGCAGAGTATGGCAGCCTTCCTGTGTAATATTCTCTTACATTCCATTATCAAAATTCTGGTCCATCACAAAAGAGAGCAATGTAGAGCTCTAGCTGAAGGAACTCGGCGAAACTGCTCCCTGCCTCCTTCCAACCCAATATGCTTTTCGTATGTGCTATATATCAAGGAAGTGAGATCTACTTGCTGTGGTACGGACCACGAGAATTTGTAAGAAGGGAGCCTGCCGCTTTTCAGGTCAGGCGCAGGAGAAAGTGAGACGACGGCTGGAGAAGGCCCTCAGCTAGCGAAGGAGGAAGCCTTTCCCCTCCCCTCGCGCTAACCCCGTCGGTCTGGGCGATACGCCCTAGCTGTGACTTCCGATAGGAATAACAGGCTGACGAAGGTCGGGGGGTGAGGGAGCGGTAAAGGCCGTAATGCCCACAAGTTCATAACGTGTGGCCAACTTGGACTTTCCCATTGCACAGACTGCTGTCACAACAGATGTAAGATTTCGAGTGGACTTGCACGTAAGCGTGTTTTCTATGGTATCGGACTATCTTGAGAGTTAAAAACAAACACTCTTTGTATGGATCTCACTGTCAGATTTAAATCTTGCTCCTTTCTTCTGGTGTTTGATTTAAGGTACGTTTCTTGGATGACGACTTAAAAAACAGAAAAATGTGTGTGAGCTGGCTAGCCTTTGTTCCAGCTTCCATACGTGCCGCTGTTCTGCTGCCTACCCTTTCAACAGTTCCTGCTATAGGGTTTTCCCTTTCCTAGGCACAAACACAAGCCCAGTACAAGAACCATAAAGACCTCTTAAAAACAAAAAAAAACAAAGAACAAAAAAAACCCCACACACCCCAAAAGAACAAAACCACACACAAAAGAAGATAGGATAAAGCTTTCTCTCACAGCACAGGGCACGTGCATGAGAGCATGGCTAACTGGAAATTGTTAAGATTTCTAACAGGCCATAACACACTAACGTTGACAGTAGTTTGAAATAACTCATTCTTTATTTGTCACCGTTGTAAACATCTCTATTACACAGACATCACAGTTTACATTATTGCTTTTATATGGTGGAAAACAGAAATGTCTATCAGTATGCGGCTATCTAAGCACAGTGTGACAAGAAGAAACTGCCCACAAGCTGTCTTGGGCTGTCTTCTGTTTCTTCTCTAGAGAAAGACAGTATACAGACTGGCACAAGAAACATCAGTCCAAAGATTGATCACCACTGTACCACAGCAACACAAAACGAGTATGACGGAGAGAAACAACATGTTACATCTTTACCACACGTTCACTAGCAGTATTTCCAAGAATACTGACTGCTGAACTCCCACCTAACTAAATACAAACTTTTTCATCACGGTAATTCTTAAAACAAGGCTAACAGTTTGTTTGTTTTTTTTTTAATGTTTGTTATTTAAACTAGGATGGAAAATCTGGAAAATGAACACGGGGGGCTTTGTGTGTGTCTTTAATTTTTGTTTACGTTTTGTTTTGTTTTTCAAAGAGTGAAAATCAAAACTATTTATCTGAGGTGCTTAAATTGGCCCCTTTTCCTACTGTCCTTTACGACAAAACGCCCTATTCTTTACGCTGCTGTATCAGATGACAGCAGCACAACCAATTTAAAAACATTCTCAGTTTCTTTCTTCCTAAGTAGCACTATCTTCAACTCGCTTTCCAACCAAGTTGGGTACTTACGGAGCACTGTGTTTGCTTACTGAAAGACTAGATTTTACTTGTGCTTGCGGTAAACTTCTCTTCAGATTAATTTGTTCATGGAGTGGCACCATGTTTCAAGCAAACACTAAATAACAAAAGTGGAGGTAGTTTGTTAAACAGTTGCTACAGGAACAACAACAAAAAATTTACAGAACCACCTTCTTGTCTTCAGTTTTAGATTATTTTTTTTTCTAAAACTGCTATTGCATATAAGCTTTCACATAGTGAATGCTTTGAAGAGGCAGCAAGTTAGACAACTAACAGTACTTGTAAATTCTAATAAGATAATACATACTTTAAAACATGACAGTTAATAAATAACAAGAGAATTTACCAAGGTTTTAAGAACCTTAGAATAAACCATGAGCAACAAATTCTGATGTTAAACAAATTGATTATATCAACCTGCAGAAAGGTGGCCTACCTCCATTTTGAATCTTCCATAACCTTAGGATTGTCACCCTACAACAGAGTTAGTATAAAATACTGCTGACTAGTAAAACATTGGTCTTCCCTTCCCTAAACACAGTTTTACCTTTTTCCATGTATTTTTCTAGCTACCACCACAATACAATTAGCCTACCACTGGTGCAAAACAGGGACACCCAGTACTAGTCTACATATAGTGAGCGACTTCTAGACAGAAGGACTGAGCTACTTGATCATACAAAACTACGTGCAAATTCTACCTGTTTACTGAGAAGGTGTATTGGAGCCTAACATAAACATTCACCTTAATTACTACATGCAAACTAATGTGTTCCCATCTATCTCACTCACATGACGAAGGTCGGGTTTACCTTTTTTTCCTTGTATAATGCCACAGTTTACTCCCAGCTCACACTTTTGATTTAAAAAAAAAAAACCTAATGAAGATGCATCTCACATTGGGCTCAATCTGCATTCGACAATAAAATGTCTCAGGTGTGTAATAGGAAATCTGAAACTTGATGGTTGGGCTTTAAAAGCCTCAGCAGTAGTTAAATGTCAGTCTGCTAGTGAACAAGGAGCTGAGTGAAAGTTTCAAGGCTGGAAAGGGGAGGGTGTAGATTATTTTTGCAGCTGTTGCCAAAAGCAAAAAGGTTGCAGACTCTTAACACATGGGAGTGTTTTAGAGAGACGGCTCAAGCCATTCTGTTACTTGCTAGCAAGCAGTAGAGAAAAATAAAGAATGGGATCGCCTTTCCTGCTGCTGCTAAACATATTGGCATCACTTCTGAAATTCAACATCAGTCTCGTGTTGCTTGCAAAGGAGATCTACAGGCTATAGCAAAATGACGGAAGGAAGGAAGGAAGACAAACGTGACAGAAGCTGGGGCTAGAAAGTACCAGACACCTAACCTCCCCACCACTGGGAAAGAGTCCACTTTCTGCTTCCTTCCTCAGATTTTAGGAATGCCCAGTATCTACAAGGGTCAGAGAAACAGAGCTCTGCTGCAGGACCTGAATCCCAGAACACTCTCCACAGGTCCTCGGCTTTTTCAGTGGTGGGAATTACAAGACCAAAGTACCTGGGAGCAGCAAAAGAACCAGGCTTCCAGTAGTCAGGTTTGTATCTAATCTAGTCAGCTTAGCTGTTCAGCTTACAAGCCACAGCATAACCATAAATACTCTCCCTACAAGCATCTTCAAGTTACTTATTTTTTTTTTTTTTTTAGTAGAATAGCATCAACCCAATACAGATGAGATTAACTTTTCTCCACCCTGCACATGTTAAACTTGAGAATTGTTCAGCTCTTGTCTACACCTAAGGTATCATAAAAAGAAAACAGAACTGCATTACCTCCTACATATATACTGGCTACCCTGGTCAGGAGCTTTCCCACAAATAAGAGATGACCAGCATTTAAGGGATCAAGAGCAACTGGGTGGCTGCAGTGCAAGAAGTCACTAGCTACATAACACAGAGTCACGGAATTACTGAGGTGGGAAGGCACCTCTGGAGATCACCTAGTCCAACCCCCTGCCCAAAGCAGGGTCACCTGAAGCAGGCTGCTCAGGACCACGTCCAGTTGTGTTTTAATTATCTCCAAGGAGATGTAGTATTACATATTATAATATAACACATTTAATACTTATGTAGTGTAACATCACTCATTACAAAAAGGGGTTTGTCTTTTTTTTTCTTCTCATGTTCAGTATTTGTATTCTTCAGGAATCTCTTCATGATTAGTCACTGACTAGAAGTTAGTTAATTTACCTGAGATGATTTAAAAAAAGAGAGAGGCATGAAAGCTTCTATTAGCATACAAATTTCGTGCCACTATGTGCTATTTAGGCATATACTGAGAGAGTCTTTCCCAAATAACTCAGGCTTCTAAGGCTATGGTCTGGTTACAGAATCAAAATAAAACACTGATTGAATAAAGCAGAAGGCACTTAGTTAATAGCAGGTTTTAGAAAACGAAGCGATGGTCATACCAAATCTGTTTAAAGTTGCTTTAAGCAATAATTAGTCACAATATAAATATTTAGTCCTATTGACTAGATTGTCTGAGGATGCCAAGATCAAGGAACACATCGCAGTTGCATCCCTTCCGTGGAAAATACATCTTTGTTAGAGACTTGTACTCAGGTGTGAATTTATTTTCACAAAACAGGGACTGCAGCTGCAAAAAAGGTTTTTATGAGTGAACTTTATAAAAGGGCTAAACTAACTCTCTTGTACTTCCCACTGAGCATACCCCACTAGCTGCTGAAAGAAAGGGCTGACAACAGATACAAAGTCAAGCAGCCTGAGCAGCTGAAGTCAGATTAGAAAGAACTGAAATTTTTTACAGTAGGAGTATTTTTAGAAAGAGTAGCTTTATTCTGAGGATTTGATCCTCACACTGGTGATTTGTGGTTCCTTTTGTTTGTTTGCAAACTACAGCACAGGAATTTGCTGGTACGAATCCAGAGATAAAAAAAACTTCCTTAGCCAGAAGTAATTTCTAGTAAGTACATCAGTGTGTTCACGGATTAAGCCTCTTCTCCAAAATCATAAGCAACTAAAACATCCCCTTTGTGGACCTCTTCATTACACAGAAATTTAACACTGACGAGCGAATGACTGACTACATGGACAGAACAAGAACACAAAAAGTCTAAAACCAGAGTAATTTCAGCTAAAAACCTTTTAAAAGACAATTAACAGTCAAACCTATTCATGGAAAACATGACGCGTTATAAATACCTGCTTCATGTTCCTGCACCAAGAAGTATAAAAGAAACTGTGAAAGCAAGCGATCCAGAGGCTCTTGAGATTTGTGGGTTGTTTTTTGTGTTGGTTCGTTGGGTTTTGTTTTGTTTTTTTTTTAAAAAAAAAAAACAAAAAGCTGTCCTTTGGAGAATAGCGTATAAAGACCTGTAAACAGAGGTTGATTGTCCAAGCTTTCTTAACTGAATTTTGATTATTTTTTTAAATGTAAAAAAAAGTTCCATTGTTAAACAGTTTTTGGTGAAACATGCAAAACTTCCGTCCAAATGCATAATTCCCTTTTTGATGCAGAACCTCATAGACAGCAGAGGAGTTAAGGTTTCTTTGTGTTTTGTAAGGTTAGTATCGCATCACAATCCAGTAGAAGTCCCTTAATTTTTTCATGGAATTTCTCTCTGTACTGGTTGAAGTGCATAATGCTTTCTGGTTCTTCTTCAAACCAGAACTTGTCAAACTCATAAACCAGATAACCTGAGAAGAACATAAAATACAGATCTGCAGAAATGACCTCCACAATCTTCTGCCTTGATCCAGCTAGACCTAGAATCATCCTCTAGACTCTATTCAACCCCTTAAAATAGGGACTGTCCCATCCGGGTCAACAGCAAGCTTTTGGACACTGTAATAATGAATAAAAAAATAAATCTGCAAATACTGAGTTTTCAGACTCCAGTCTCTATAGAAAGCCACCCAATTTCATCCCTTAAATGTACATTTCCGTAGCACAGTGTTTAAGCATCAGGTGCATTTCCAGTACCTGAGCCAGAAGATGAACAGCTTGCTCTGGCTAATGAGAAAAGCGTGGAAACACACTCCAAACAACCAAAACTCTATGTTGTAGGCCTCCCCCCGAAAGTCTGTACTAAAGAAGCTAGAGGTACTTACAGTAAAACTGATGGAAGTGCTCCATCTGCGGCAATCCCAAGACCACGTTGTACAGATGCGACTTCAAAGCACCATTCTTAAGTAAGCTGTATGCCATTTCTGTCAGATTGATTCCAACTATTGCATAAGAATATCTGCAACACCGATCATTGGTCATGTTTTACCTTATGGACCGAAGGATTTAAAAGCTTCCCTGAAACAGTCTGCATTAGGATAACTGTAGGAGTCAATTTTTCCTATGATACTTGTTGACAAGTTGACTCCAGCCTACAGACCACGCCCTCCGACCCCTGGTGCATCCAACCATGTATGTTATTTAAAAATGCTAGTTTCCTATACAATAGTATGGCAAATGACTCCATCAGGCAATGATGAGATAGATGGTAAGGCTCATCAACATTGACCTCAATTTGCTCATTTGAAATCATTAAACCTGCTGGAATATTAAAAATCGGACATCAGAGACGTTGTTGCAGTATAAATGGAACGGCCACCTCGACCTGTTCCCCAAGCTCCAAAAAGAAATCTGTTTTTCTGTTGCATGGTATAGAAAGCACCACAATAGAAATTCCTAAAGGACTGTTAAAACAAGTGTTTCTGGGAGAAGGAAAGAATAGAAGGATTAATTTGTGTCAATGATATGGGTATTTAATTGATCTAAATGTCTTGGATATCATATTCCTGACCTAGTTGCACAAGGTAGTATTATTTACAACCGAAGTCATGAAAGCCTTCCATTCTTGGTAGGGGACTGAGTTAACTGGGGACTAGACAGATCAGGTGATATACACAGGTTTACCAGCTTTCTTCCATATCTGACTGGTTTTAGAGTGTAAAATGAGCTAAATGTTTTAATATGCAAAGTTTTCAAAAATGAAGTTAAAGTTGAACAACAAAACCTCTATTTGTTTCTACTTGTTACAGAATAGAAACCTAGCAAAAAAGGGACCTTAAGAGAGAATCTATACCATCTCAACACAGGATCAGTAAGAAGGCAAAAAAGTAAGTAATCATTTCTAAGTCTAATCAAAGCCTATTACACATAAAGCCAACTATGATGTTAAAGGTGCTCACTGTGTTAACCAAAGCCAGTATTTTGCAACATTTTTGTCCCAGCAAGTCTATTCTGAAAAAAAAAGCTGCACGTAGTTCCTAGCCTTAAATTGATGTCTGTGTTCTGTTTCTCACGCCTTTCTACTTTGGCCCTTTTTTCATCCTTTAATGGAAAAAAACACAAATATTTTCCTCTTTATTTTTGGGACACATACTTGGCAGTCTTCACATGAGTTCTTACACAGTACAAGCCAGAAAAAGTCATATAGTGACTTACCCCAGCTTTGGGTGATTTGAACGAGAAAGGATCTGACGAGCTTCATTGGTGTAATGCTTACTAAAATACCTGTCAGTGTAAAACAGGATCTTCCGTTACTTTTTTTAAGTTCACATAAAAAAAACCCTAATGTGTTCAACATCAAAATGTGCAGCCTTAAACTAAAGCTGAATACTGCTTCGTACTGAAAAATGGCACAAAATGAAAACCAAGGAAAAGGTAGCAAATTAAATTACATGCAGCGGGAACTAATACAGTAAAAAAAACCCAAACATCATGAACTGAACACCAAATATGAAGTTCTCCCAAGTCCACAAATTAGCTTAGCAAAGTTACGCAAACCGGTTTTTTTTGTCATTACAGTAATTAATTCAGGAATTTAAAAACCTTTTGGCAAGCTACTTTCTAAGTTATAACCTATCAAATCTATCATATGACAACAAAAAAAATACGGTGTCTTGGTCAACTTTCTGTTCCTCGCCTCGCTTGTTGCCCTCTACCCAGCTGCACGTTTATAGATGTGCAGCCGCCAGAAATGCTGACTTATTTAGAAAGTACTGTTTTTCATTATACAGAAGCCCCCATTTTTATTTGCTTCTATTCAGTCTTTATTAGAAACAGCACTAACGAGAGAAAATACAAAGATACTGAAAATTAATTACAACAGAAATTAAATACTTCTTTTCACTTACACCAGATTCACTAACCCCAGCAGGCCCATTCCTCTGAAGTCTGTTTTGGGATCGTCACCTTGGAAGCCAATGTCACACCACTGCTTGGTGATTCTGGCCTTCAGATTCTCATGAGGCATCAGCAAATTCCAAAGCTGCACAAATATGCTTCCATGTTATGCACAGCTGCTAAAGTATTCCAAGTCACATAATTCAGAATACTTGCTGCTGCACTTTAGAAACCATTCACCAAGGAACAGGATACAATCTGCATGCTGTTCTTTTCTGTTAGTGGCAATCTGGGGTCATATTACAGTGGCTTCTTTCAGCACTTATGAAAATGATTACATTTGACATTAAATGTGATAATTTCCCTTCATGGACAAAGCCACTGTATCAATACTAAAGAAACAAAGACTTGTTTCACTTCAGAAGTTAATTTATGCATCATTTTCTGACAGGATAGCTATAAACTGAAATACAAATTCTCAGTGAATGCTTACTTAACACCTCAGTGTTGGGACTTCCATGTCGAGATAATTACGAAATGCTACGAAAATGACAGGCTAATATATTTGCACAGTAGAAGCTATTTAAAAAAGCCTCAGCAGTATTATATTATTCGCTTGCTATTATTGTTACCTAAAATACATTACTGATAGGGGGTTTTTTTTATCTTCCAGCATTAAACTGTCCTCTTTGACTGGGATCCAGTAATACGAAAACACTAGTGTCTTTTTTTATTTAGTAACTACTGGTTTACAAAGTTAGATGTGTACATAAGGTTAAATAAATTACCTTTTTAGTTACAATCCTTCAGTGACCCGTTACAAAATTATTTTGCTACTTACATGTTGTTGTTATGTCTGATTTCACACAAAATAATCCCAGTGCAAGTAAATCTAGTTTATTAATTTGTTTTGCTTCGATGTTGTATTTTAATGTGTCACTTCTATAGCAGCTTAGCAGTTCACGAGTACAACAGAGCTTTAAATAGGCCAGCTGGTAAGAATACTACCAATAAATTAAGTTCATTCAAGCTATTGGACTTGGAGGGGAAAAAAAACAAAGAAAGAGCTTTTGTATTTAAAAGATTATTTTCACCTCAATTAACTGTTCCTCATGTTCTTCGTTATCCGAATCATAAGAGACCTTCCTCAGATTTTCCACATTCACATAAAGTTTTTTATAACCTGATATCTGCAGTAAGGATACATGCAGATTTGTCTTAAACCTGAAATAACAACAAAACGCCACACAGAAGCTATTAAAGAGGTGTAGTTAGCCATAAACTCTTGCTTGAACTACCAGAGAAGACCTTTCTTATGTTAATGCAATGTAAACACTAGAATTAGGAACTGCTTTATGTTTGTCTTTCAAACTACAGCATATTGGTTAAGTATACTGCTATATGGATCTTTCTTCTACTTAAAAAAACCCTAGCCAATTTCAGTGCTGCGCTGTCAGGCCCTATTCATTTAAATTATGGAAGAAAAAAAAATAACCTACCTACAATCTGTGATGACACAAAACTCCATATATCATCCTGACCCTTGGACCTTCACCTACCCCCAAACTTTTTGTAAGTCTTAAAGTGAAACTTTGTCAGAAATACTTACAGCTTCAAAGAAGCATTTCATAAACTTTAAAAAAGTTGACTATTCCCAACTTTTGCTCTCACTTGCTCATAATTACTTACGCAGATGAATGCAAACATTAATCAGCATCACTATACTCTCTCAAATATATCTAAGCAATTACATAGTTCACGTAATCAACCTACGCAATAATCATATTACTTAGAAATAAGGAGTAACAGAAGGGACTTGCAAGATAGAGATGCAGTTATCTCAAGTCCACGTCAATTAAAACTTTGCAATTTATTTTCTAGAGCTGAAGAGGACATAACCATACCCTAATTTCTAATTTCATTCTAAAGATTTGCACGGAATGGCCTAAATATTTTATCACTAAGCAACTGCAAGAACACACCAAGAAGTCAGAATTATCTGCCGCGAAGAACTTATGTTCGGGTTCCAAACGTACCCTGTATCCTTCTGTTCAATTTTCTTTTCTTCCATTACATCTCTGACACACTTCTCCACTTCAGCTTCCTCAACATGTACAGCATTTCTTAAAACCTAGGAAGTTCACACAGTAAAAGACTTCATGAGGAATGCAGAAATTGATCACCTACTTTATTCTTATTTCTCAGCATCTGTATACCTGCCATGTATGTGTTCCTTACTATAAAAGGAGAGCAGTCAATTTATTGCAAATGTTTACAGTAAATGGGCTCAAATGGCATATAGAAGATCGGCAACAACTGGACAAAAGCATAATTTGTAACTCTGTCAGACTGTAAACGTTTACACAGGAGTCCCTTAAAAGAAAAGAAAAAGCTGGAGAGTTGCTTAGTCTAGGTTCTTGTTTGCCTTCAAATGCTGAACTGAAACATGTTCTTCCTAATCCAATTGAAACAAACGCAGCTATCAAGGAGCAAAAGTGGTAAAACTTCAGTAAGGAAATAATGCCTCGAAATCAGGAGACAGTGAACTAACAAAGTTTCAATGCTGGGGTGAAACAAAAGAACTTAATGTAAGATACCGCTATTCTGCAGTCTTCTAGAGTAAAGGGCAAATACTAGTAATGATAATTATATTAACTTCATCTTCTAATTTTTTTATGGTCACAATGCATTATTTAATACAATTCGTGCTAGCGCCAAAGCAGCTTCATTTTGGTAAAGCAAAAAGTTAACTTGTTTAAAACTGAACATTAATATATTTGATATAATCATTTAATTAAGAGACGCTAAAAGACCCACCCATACTGTGCTCTACTGCAGCAAAGATGCTTGTGGCAGTTACTAACTCCCTCTCAACATCACATTGCAGTGATCAGCTAGAAAAAGGCAGAATGCAGTCACCTCACTGTCTAAAGAGGAAAAGTTTTGCTCAAGACACACAAATTTGAGGGTTTAAAGTGTTAGCTTATGTCTAACTGCTACAGAACAACTGGAATGAGCTTGTCAGTTAAATGTCTACCTGCAAACCTGCAATACTTTTTTTTTTTCCCAACGATTTAAGATACTACTGTATACACTGCATTTAATTGCTTTATCCGTATCATTTATCTATATCACATTTCTGGTTTCTACAAAAACAGCAAAAGAGATTGTTGTGACAGGGAGAACTGACCCTCTCCAAGAACAGAAGCTCTGTATAACGACTCGTCTGAGTTGCTGCTAAAGAGCAGGTAACCTTTCAGAGAGATGGAAACAAACATTTGAAGGAACATGGGGTTTACTTTTGAGAAACCTTGTCTAATCCTAGCATACAGAACACAAAATGCTGTTCTCTCCTCTCTGCCTTTTATTCTTCTACTTTCCTCCACCCTCAAAAAGTGAATGCGCGTGTTCTTTCCTGGGATCTGTCTCTGAAAGAAGGTTTCATTACAGTTTAATCTCTACTATCTTTTACCTTATTCTTTGATGATTCCAGTGAATGTTCTGCAATACAAAAAAAAAGTGTCACAGTTAAATTGAACCAAATTGTTTTAAATAATTAATAGGTGTTCTTGTGGCGTGTAAGTATGATAAAATTTTGCATCCCTTTTATACATGTAATTAATCAAAAATTACTCGATCTTGGAATCAACAGGTAACTGAAAGTCTTAATTTACATAGATTTTGTTTTTATAATCAAGTACAATGCTGAAAATAGACTTGGATTTTTTAAAACATCGATCAATCACACGTACAAAACAAAGACAAATTTGAAAAGGTGTCAAGACAAACATGTGTCTCTTGATATTTTTCCATTCTTAGAAGTGTTTTTGTGTTTATTACTGAAGAACAAGGAAGCAAGGTCACCTCCACAAGCTATTGTTAAAACGGCAAAAACTGTAAGTAGTTTCTTAAATTACTATTTTAGATCAAAATTCTGCATCAAGCAGAAGTGTGCATTTAATCACTCTTCCTCCCTCACCCTCAAAAAAAACCCATTTGTGTCTCTTCTATGTGGCTTTTTTAATCGCAGGATGGTAAAAACACACACACAAAGCGACGGGAAGACTCTAGGGAAAAATACAAGATTCCCAATTCACTTTTTGAAGCCAGCTGGAATTACCTTAGCAAGCAGGCAGGGCAACTAGATCCGGCATTCTGATTCAAAATTCTCATAGAATAGCCGGGAAGAAGGGACCAGCGAAAACGTGATCCAGGGGATGGACACCGCACTCGGGACAGGTACCGGTTTCCAGCTACTGCTTTTCACGACGTTCCTAAAGCTCTGAACCACTGTTCCCGCTTTGGCGGCATCCTTCATTACCTATGCTCAGCGTCCGCTGCGCGCCTGCCTTCGAGCCATCGAAGATGCGCTGCAGTTCGCATTTCCGAGTCACCAGCCTCAAGATCCACTTCAGCCAAAACCGAAAGTAGTTGCTGTACAGGAACCCCCAGAAGTACACCAGCATCTTCTGCGTGAAGAAAGCCCCCGTCCACGTTAGCAGGAGGGTCGCGGCGGCGGCAGCAGCCCCCGGCATGACCGGCCTTCCCGCCCCGATACCGCCGGCCGAAAGCACCCTCCTCCTCCTACCCCGGGGGACAGCTGTTCCCCCCCACCCCCGACCCCATGCACCATCACCACCCCCAGCCGGGTGCCCCTCAGCCCCGCGCCGCCCTCAGGAGGCGTTAACGGTCAGCGCCCCCCGCGAGGCCGGGCAGCCGTTGGGCTGCCGGCGGTACGGGCCCCGCCCCGCGGCGCGGCGAGGGGAGGGGAGCGGACACCTGCCCCGGCAGCGCCGAGCGCCCCCGCCCCGCGCCCACCGCGGTGGCGACGCTGACAACGGCAACGGCGACCTAACGGCGCCCGGCCGCCCCCCGCATCCTCCCGCCGGAAGCCGCCTCCCGCCTATCCCCGACCTGGAAGCGATCGCGGGGCGGAAGTGCCGGTTGGGAGGGTCCTTCCCCGTCCCGCTGGCCGGTACCGGCCGTGCGCCTTGGCGGCCCCGGCCCCGGCCCCGGCCCCGGCGGCGCGGAGCAGCACTCCCCCTTCCCGAGGCAGCCTGCCCCGCTGGGAGCCGGAGGGAGCTGGCGGGCAGGGCAGCCGCTGGCGGGTGGAGCTGCCTTGCCTCTGCGAGCGCCTTTCCCGTGCTAGGCGCCCTTGGCCTCGGGCTTAAAGGGCGAGGGGAGAGCGAGGCAGGCCGGCGCTGGCAGGGCTGCCTTGCGCCGTGTGCGAGCGGGCGGCCGAGCTGGCGTGAAGCGGCTCCTTGCCCCAAGAGGCTTCAGCTGCGTGTCCGGTGTCGGAGGCGCAGGCCGAGGCGGCAGGCGTGCCTCCCGAGGCGGTGGGGCAGAGGCCCTGGCCGGACACGTTAGGCCCTGGGTCGTGCCCTGCGCAGGCTTGCCGGCCGGGACGCAACGCTCTCGCTTCGGGGCTGACCCCAGCGCTCACCGGGAAATTGGCATAGGCAGCCCAGCTCGTACCTGGGCCAAAAACCAGTGTGCCGCCTCGCTAGTTAACGCCTTCAGCTCATGCGTGACGCCTTACAAAACGCAGCTGGGGATCGCCTGTGCTTGTTTTGAGCGTTCAGGAGGCTGTGCTCGAAGACTTGTTGCTTGCCTCCGCTACAGCTGAAGGGAACGCTGATTGGAAAGATGTTGGGAATTCAGTTGGGCCAGATGCTGTTAAGGAGGGGTCCCGCTTTGCCGTGGATCCTGCGTTGCCATTGCTGAACAGAGGTTCAGCCTAAGTGTTTCATTTTGTTCCGGTCACTGCTTCCATTGTGTTATAATTAATGATTATTTCAGTAAACATGGGTTGAATACTTGTTCCTTTGAAGACAGCAGAAGGAATTCCTGTTCCTCTAAACTGTATGCAAAATTTGGAGGGCTGAAAGGGAGCTGACAGACTTGCTTGACCACATTCTGATACATTTTTTAATGTGAGGATATTGAAGTACCTTTTACACAGAATCAAAAGCCACACAGCAGGTCTGGTGGCCTGTGTCCCACAGAGCATTTCAGAGGGTGGACCAACACATTTGGCATCCTCCCTTTGGGTTTTTAAGCTCGTAGGGGTGCAGAGTTTCATGTGGGGGGATCACTGATACGTGAACTTCAATTGTTTGCAAATCTGATTCCTGCTCTTAAAAACTATGAGGAGAGATGGTGCGTGTTAAGAGGCAGCAGGTGGTCATTTTTTTCAGTGTAACTTCTTCAGCGAGTAATCCGACTTTTAAAGCATTGGAGTGCTACTGGGCGAAAATAAACTAAAAAATATTTCTCTGTTAAAAAGTATTCTTACTTGGTGACAGGATGGCATGATGGCTCTATCACATTACGTACATACGAGTCGGTCCAAGATAGGTAAACCCAGAAAAATCTCTTGAAAAAATATCAAAGATCCAGTGCCTAAGAAGTGATAGAAGAAATTGGAAGAAAGAAATTTGTCTGCATTGCAGGACCCGGGTACGCTACAGCTACCATCCAGCTTGTATGGGAAACACCTCTGAGCAAATAATCTAGACCAGGAAAAAAAGATTGAGCTACACCTCCCATCTGACGATTTGGCAGAGCGCTGCTGCTGCTGCTGCTGCTGCTGCGGTATTTAAACACAGCTAGGCTGGAAGCTTGTCGGGAGAATCCTGGCTTCAGCAGCTGTGCGGTGTTACAGTTTGATACTGGGAAGGTGGAGGAGTTGTAACAACATGAAGAAATGGAAGGGTGGTTGGGTCCTCACTGTCAGTCTTTATGCCCACACATGGAGTGCTCTGAGATAGTTCATTAGGAGCATGAGCTGCCGGAATTACTTAGAAAGTGCAGCAGGTGCACCCTTGAAGTGTGGGTCTGTGCAAAAAACACTGAGAGAAGTTTGTAGCTGATGAGACTTTTGTTGATGTATACCAAAATAAAACCTTCCTACTGCTTCAAGGGTTTCACTTTCCATTGCGTCTTTTAATGGATTAAATAGCTGCGTATCAATATGAACGGTTTTTCCTGTTATTTATACTTACATAAAAATTGCTTTTTGTATGGATTGTTAAGAACCAACACAACTTCTTCTTCTACTGCAGGTTTTGGAATTTGTTCCGCTTCCTATTTTGGTTTATGACAGTCTTAAACTTTACCATAACAATAAAAACACACAGTACACGGTCGTTGTTTTCTCAGTCAGTTCTCTTTGCTTCCAGTCTCCAGGACTGATGTGTTGAGTATCCGGTGTTGACAATATATTGCACCATACTTCTCTGTGTTATAATTAGACTTGTTGAGGTAAGCTTGAAAATTTTTAAGGCCTTGTTTTAAAGCACTTCTGAAATGTGAGAGTTTAAAAGATGCAAGTTTTAATCTCGCCTATACTTTTTTTTTGCTCATACAATGTTTTACTTTAAAGTACAGATTTAAGTAAAGAAAATCTGTAACCAATTACATTTATTTATTTATTTAAAAATATTGAAGCGTGCATTTTTGCCAGGTTTTTTTCACAGCTTTTTATAACTTGTTACTAAAAAGATACAGAGTTTATCTACTGTAAATAAGGCAGGAGATAAAGGTGATTATGCCAAACTCAGTAATTTCAGATGCATTAATTTATCTTTAGGTTTCAAACTTGATCATCAGTGTATAACAAGCACCTGTAAACACTTGACTTAAAGCTTCATTGGGTTCTTTACAGAACCGGGTCATCCAGCAGTGAGCATGTTTGGTTTTACACAAACATTAGCACCTGAATCATGCAAGATGCTTCTGTATCATCGTGTTCAGTCACTTCATAAATTCTATTAGGACAGTCAAAAATACAAGGCGGTAGCCTAAGAAAAAAGCACTAGCTTCCTCTTTCTGTGTTCAGTAGTTGCCTTCCAATATTACCTTCACAGAGTCTTTGATTGAAGGAAAGATAATGACCTACTCTTTACCTTTTAAAATCACATTTCTTAGGTGACAGCAGGGCGAATAAAAGGGGACTTTAACCAACAACATCAGCTGGACCTCTATGCAGTCAGAAAGCTTTCCACAGAAGCAGCTATTAACCTGTTGTTACTGGTAGTTATTCCTCGTTCGTGTACCCTTGTAGATGGAGGACAGCTGCAAGCCACATGCAAAATAATCCATTACTTGTTTCACCCATGAGCCTGTATTTTGTCAAAGATTAAAATAAACCTTTCTTATCTCTACTCCTGCTTACACACAGATGTGTGAAAACAGTATCGAAAATGTAAGACAGTCATCTTAGCAAGAAAAGGCATTCGGTTACAAAGCATGAGGACAAGCCTAGAAACTCTTCCTTGCAGCTAAGCCGCCTCGACGGAACTAGTCCCTTGAATGACTTGCTTAGTGTAAGTATTAGAGGTTACTCAGCAACACATTCTATACAGAATTTTTAAAGATGATCCATTTGCCAAAAATGCAGAAAGTCTGCTGCTGGGAGGTAGAACCGGTCTGAAACATTTAAACACCACCACCCCCCAAAAAAAAAAAAAAACAAAACCCAAACCTGCGCATCTTATTCCAGTTGTACCTAGTTCTTGAGCATATGAAATAGTATGAAGGGAGCCCTGGGAGGGAGGTATTAGGAAAGCATGGAGCAAGTAAGAGGGCCTATCTGCAAGTAGGTCCCAAGGCAGTGGAAGTCCGTGACGTTTTCAGTGTTTAGGTATTTTGATTTTTTTTGAAGAACAGTTAACACACTACCTCACTGTAAGTTAATACGCTGGTCTAAGAAGTCAGCATTAAATAAATGATCACCACAGCTCAGCATGGCTGAGTAACTGTGTCTGCTTTAGAGTCAGCCTTAATAAATAACATCTAACGCATTCAGTGGCAGCCTCGACAGACGTTCCCTGTACGTTGTGAAGGCTTGTTCTTAGTTTCTGGAAATTGTGATGTGGGGTTTTTTGGTTGTTTGGTTTTTTTTTTACTGGCTGTGAAAATAAGCTAAAATTAAGTGTGTGTTAGATTTCTGTTACTCTCATCTTCAGTAGCCCTCCTGCTTGACCACGTCATTTACATGTTCATTTTGGCTTTGTAAGAGAGAAAACACTGGCCAGTAAATTAAAAGGCATTTTAGTCATTGCATGTGACATACTTAATGTTTATTTGTTCCTCTGAGTTCTAAATCTCTATTTTACTGCAGATGTGCCAAAATCTGCATTGATCCTCCATTAAAAGCAGTGTCTTGAGCTTTTAGTTTGTTAACTTGGAGAGGGAAATGGTGATGAGGAGGCAATAGCGTAAGAGGATCGTCATAATCGCATTGGTTAATATGAACAATTACAAATACATATTCAAAGTGTAGCTTAAGATTCATCAGTGAAAATATCAAAGAAACAAACAGAAGGAAGAGGGAAGTTCAGGTCTAACTCGAGGTTTCATGGTGATTCATGGAGCCACACTCAGATTTTTAGTTCTCCATTTGTACACTGATGCAGGCTACTAGCAGTCTCCTGCATTATTAATGAATAATAAAATAATTCAAAGTAACTAGAAAACAGAGAAGTAAACCCATCCATACCATCATTCAAACACGGGAAGGTTACACTAACCTCGCAAGAGCAGCAATGTACAATTTGGGGAGTCTAAGGTCAACTTTCAAAAAAAGACATAATGATACTGCTGGTAGTATAAAGAGCGGCGTGTAAAGGCAACATTCACATTAGGGCTGCAGCGTGCTTGTGTCCGGACACCAGCGTTGTCGGGTTTTGGTTTGCTTTACACAACACTATTCCAAATTATTTAGGGTTTTGGTGTAAGATGAGATACAGTTGTAAACAAATAGAGAAAAGGAGGGAAGAGACAGTGTATTAATAATACAAGTGTATTATTATAAACCAAATTATATAAAATACTATATCCTTTGGGTAAATAAGGTAATAAATTATATATGCTAGCCATAAGTTAAGGAAGTAGGTAACAGATCGGGTAGCGAACAGCTTACTGCTTTTATCAGCTGACCAAGTCCAGTATGACTTCTAAAGTTGTGCTTTAGATCTTTTCAACACAGAACGGGAAATGGTCTCTCCTTTATCACAGGTGTGGAATGGGGGTTAGGTTTGTGAGCAGGTGGAAAACATGTCAAAGTGAAAGCCACCGACTGCCCGCTGATCAGGTCTAAAAAGGAGGGTCTTTTTTCTTATAAAACATAGGTGGTTCTGTTAGAACTGCATCCCTGTAACAGCTTCGGGGAAGCTCGGTAAAGTAAGATATCCCTTCCTTTATAAACTATGTCATAGAAGGTGTATTCTAAGCAGTGACTAGGTTTTTTTGTTTGCTTACGGATTGCTGAGGACCTAAAAAGGACAAGAGGTGTGCTGGCTGTAATGGGAAGGCACGCGTGTGAAGCAGGGCACGGCAGCCAAAGTAAAATGCCTTTACCAGCGTGCGTTAGAATTGCATCAGGTTAGATTTTGCAGCTGCTTTCCCCACTTTTTTCTTTAAAGATGAACTGAAAAGCTTCGTTTCTTTATCTGACCGTGCTGAACGCGCGTATTAATTGTACGCTACAGCCTGGCTTCCCGATACAATCTTACAAGCAATATGCAAGCAGACGCACCATGGGCTTTAGATGAACAGCGTACTGATAACCGTGAGGATGCTGTGACTTGGGCAGAATGGCACCTGCCCAGGTGCCGGGCCGAGACGGTTTTTTGCTGTAAAAATACAGCCCATGCTCGCCGCAGTCCAGAGCGGTTGTTTTTTTTTTCGGTTTGGGTCCCAGCATCGGGAGGGCTGACGGCGGGGGAGGGCTCTGCCCAGGCTTTCGGCTTTGCAGGGGGAGTCGGCGTGGGCGCTCGTTCACGAGGCTGGTGTGGCCGGCGGGAAAGCCCGGCGGCGGGAGGAGCGGCTGCCACCGCTGCACCCAGCGGCTCCCTCCCGGCGGGCGCTCCCCCCCGGCGGGCGCTCCCCGGGCGACGCCGCCGCGGAGCGGGAGGGCACGGCGGCTCTGCCTCGCGGGGAAGTGGGGGAGGGCCGGGGCATGCCCT
>JAVKLA010000007.1:19670471-19715492 GCA_034782735.1 Sagittarius serpentarius | reverse complement strand
CTGTCCTGCCCCTGAGGAGGAAGGAGCGGCAGAGACAATGTGTGATGAACTGACCGTAATCCCCATTCCCCATCCCCTTGTGCCACTCGAGGGGAGTTGGTAGAGAATCTGGGAGTGAAGCTGTGCCCAGGAAGAAGGGAGGGGTAGGGGGAAGGTGTTTTAAGATTTGGTTTTATTTCTCATTATCCTGCTCTGGTTTGACTGTTCATAAGTTAAATTAATTTTTTTTCCCCAAGTCGAGTCTGTTTTGTCCGTGACAGTAATTGGTGAATGATCTTTCCCTGTCTTTATCTTGACCCACAAGCCTTTTGTTATATTTTCTCTCCCCTGTCCAGCTGGGGAGGGGGGAGTGATAGAATGGCTTTGTTGGGCACGTGGGGCCCAGCCAGGGTCAACCCACCACAGAGGATAATTGATTCTGGTTTGGATTTTGCAGCCTTAGCTGAAGACAAGGATTTCTTATGATTATGGCAGCATTAACTTGTGCTCCAACCTAAAATGAAGATGAAGCATAATGCAGTGCACCTTCCCCCTTTTTGCCCCCACCCCTGCTTCCCCTTCTTCCTTCCTCAGGCAGGTGTGTGCCTTCTCTTAAATGAACTGCAGATTCTCCACATGCTTGCCAAGGCCTGGTTTCTACTATTACCTAAACTAAAATGCCACTACGTGAACAAAAATGGACTATTGGAAGATTTGCTTTGCTTGCCACTTTCTTCTAGCTCTTCTACCACATAATTGCTCTTTTCTGCCAATGAACCACTTTCACCTCACTACCACATCTTGTTTGCTTTGCTTTGCACCTCTCTCCCACCTCTTCCTGGATGTTTTGCTCTAATTAGAAATCCAAACCGAAATGCTGTCAACTCACAGCTGCACACGCAAGTTGACAGGAAATGAATATCATACATGGGATGAGCATTTTTCATTTGTCTGCAGTGATTTTATACCAGTTTAACAAGGGTAGTTAAAAAGCATTGAACTAGTGAAGAAATGTATCAGAATTGGTCCATGATTCCTAATGTATCTTTTTAAAAATAATCGTACTTCTCAGAAAAGCTTTTTTAGATTATTTAACATGACCACGTGTGCCATATGTATATGGTCACTACTAATATATTTAAATTTCTTTTTTAGTATTTGTAGCTATAGGTTCTTTATTTTCTTGTATTTTTCTCCAGCTCTGAGTTGCTATAACTGAAGGAATTAATCCTTCTTCTTGTTTATAGCTTCATCATTCAGTTGTTACTGTTTGACCTTTTGCAAAAGATATTTTTTCCCTAATGTTGTATCTGTGGAGTTAATGTATAATTTGCAATTTAGAGCTTTTGTGTAAGTTCACTTGGAAGCATTTCATTCTAATATATGGTTGTACAGGTCTTGTTTTATTTTTTACTTAGGGGCTTTTGAAAATGGAATTGCAGAAGGCAGTATCAATCAGTCAATAGGAAAAATACAGGCTATTCGTTTGTCGGTCAATTCTGATTCTCCTGTATGGGCAATACTTAGTGAGGTAAGCATGTTAATAAAAGCATTTTAATTCAAGCTTTATTAAATTAGTTTCAGTTCTTCCTACCATATAGTATTGATCATCAATTATTTTTTTTTATTTTGAATGGGATTTTGTGTGGAAGAACTCACACAAGTGGAGAATTATATTAATTATTCAGGGGAGAAGTTAAATTTACTTCATAGAAAAAGCACTGGAAATGCTCAAATGGGATGATTCCCCAGTTTTGCTGCGCTGTAAGGATAGCCACTAGAATTTGGGTCATGATAAACCGACCAAAGGAGACAGGGAGGCTTTTCTAGCTTTTTTCAGTCACCATCTTGGATATTAATTATAATATGCAAGCTTTTTCAGGTGAACATGTGATTATTTATTATTCAAGTTTCTACCAAGTGAATGTGTGTGAACCCATAAGCAGAAAATATTCAGCAGAAGTCACTAAAGAGAATTACTACAGCCATAAACTACAGCCATAGTTGGAAGGAGGGAAAAGCTAATGTCTCAGTCAATGCTTCTGCAGAATTTAGTAAATAATACATTTTGTTTTTTTCAGGTACTTATCAAGACATCTGAAAACTAAAAAAAAAATACGTTTTGTGATGTGTCACGTGGTGCAAACTAGGCTAACAGCAACAAAAAACTGGCTGGCTAAAAAGAACAAATCCAAACCCATTTAATTCTTAATACTGTGTATTAGGAAAGAGTGGAGACAACTATTAAATCTTCATATAAAGAATATTAAAAGCTATAAAGAACCCGATTATGTTAGTAATTTCTATAAAATGTTCTTGAGTAAGGTATCATATATAAAAATCTCACCTTATCTTGGCAACATTCAATATATGTTATTATAAACAATTGATAAGGCGTTACAGGCTGTCTCAGGGACTAAAGCATAAAAGTATGATACATTTCACCAGAAAAATATTAAGGACACAGTTTTCAACTCCGCTAAGAACACTGGTCAGTTCTGGAGGGAAAGCAGAACTGAAGGAAAAGTTGTCAATATTTATTGCCGAGCAGTCCACGGCGACAGGAACAACTTAACAATATGAAAATGGCTCTCAACAGAAGAATTTGTTTCAGCCTTAACGTAGCGTAAGTTATGTTTAATGTTTTTTTAAATGGGAAGTGCCTACAAGTTACCATTTGAATAACTTGAAACTTATACAGGTATTGTTCAGAGGACTGTAAAACTTTTTCAGTGAATTTTGCATTGAATTAACTACAGGAAATACTATGGTTATTATGTGTAACTATATTTTTGTAGAAAGAAGATCTATTTAAATAAAATTTTTGATCCTATAATTTGATAATCAGTATGTACTGATACTTAAATCCTGGCCACAAGGCAAAACTCAATATAAATTTGAAAATAAAAGGTAAACCACAGTAGTCTCATTTGAAACGTTTTTGGGAAACAACAATCCACCTTGGACATCTACCTGTTAATGTGCAGAATTCCTGTATCACTTCCATAGCACCTGAAGCACGACTGTGCCCTCATTCTCCTGCACGTGCATTGCATCTTAACAGTGGACAGCGAGAAATAAACTGCACTGTACACTTTTGCATGGAATAGTACTAAATGCGTTAAATTAATGTAGACTTGTGTATTCTTAATACAAGAGGTTTTTTTATTTAGAATAAGATGAATTTTTCTTACATTTAAACAGTTCAGAAGGGTGTTTTTTTAAAGACCACCTCTAATAATATTTTGATAATTTACAGTATTGTTTATATACTGTGATGCTATATATATGTGTGTAGATACATATACGTATGTATGCATGTATTTCTTGGACCAAATATTGCAGCTGTCATTAGGTTAAGAGTTTAATGCAGGTTAAGAATTAATGCAGTAATCCAGAGTGCTTAGAGATACACAGAGGGACACCTTTATCTGTCAGCACTTAGAGTAAAAAGAAGGGTTGAGTGAAACTGAGACCAGTGGATCATTAAAAAGCAGTGGCTAAAACTGCAACTAGGGAAAAAAGGGAAATAAAGTGGCTCTGCATCGAACTACCTGGCTCAAAATGGGCTGAGCCACCTCAGACCCTGCTCAGAACCGCCTTTCAGATCACCTTTTTCTCTGCTGATACAGGAGTCTGAGACATTTAGTCAGGGAAACTTGTACTAGGGGATAAAACACAACTTAGATTACATTAAGGGAAGACAAAATCGAGTTCTCTGAAGTCATTCTCTCTCTTAACCTGAAGTGCTTTAGCATCTTTAGGGAAAAACAAATTGAAGTGAATAGGGTCCTCTACCCAAAAAGGCAAAGCAACAGATAACCTACAGAACACTTGCGGTTTTTTTCCTGCAGATCTTTAGAAACTTGTGTGGGTATGAAAATGATTAAAGTGTAAGTCTTGTCCTGACGCCTTAGTTCAGTTCTTAGCATATCATAGCTTTTAGTACTCTCACTGAAATCTCATCGTGTCATGGGGATTATCTTCATCTTCAGCATCTCAGCAAATGCTTCAGAATGGCAAGTTCTTGTAAATGTACTGTAACTCCAGTCTGGCTTGCCCTCTTGTAAGGCCTGTTTCACCTGCCATCAAAAGATGAAGGAAGTAGAAATCAGAAGTAGAAATCAAAATTAGAAAGAGCATTTCTTGTAGAACATTTTACTGATTAAGTTCATGATCTAGTAAAAACTTAAAATCTTTTGCCATCACTTTCACTGCAACAGAATCACAAGCTGGGAGCAGTGTCTGCATTCAGGCTGCCTTACACCCACTTCTTACAGGGAAGTGCCACTCTAAGGAAATTTCAGAGTAATTATTAATCAGTGAAAACACGGAAAATACTAAGGTAATAGATTTGGTTACCAAAACCTCTTATTTTCACAGTGCAACGAGATTTCACTCTAACTGTTGAAGCGTAATTTCAAAAAGCTCATCAGAATACCTGAAATTATATTAGAAAGTGACTGGACTTTTTGTAAATATTTTGTAAATATAATTTTTTCATTCTGCGCTGCCAGCTTTGTGCTTCATTCATTCTGTTTCTATTTTTGTGCATTTTACATAACCATTGCAACCACAGAAATACACTTCCCATCACTTTGATGTAAACGAGATTTTAAGGGTCAACCTAGTAAATAATGAATTCTTGCATATGCACTGTTAAAGTACAATTTTTCTTAGTCCCGATTCTTCCTTGTGCTTTGTGGACTGCAGAGGTTTTTTGCCCAGCCTGCAGAACCACAGCTCCACTATAAAACTAAAGAAACCTTGTGAGAGGAACTCTGGATTTTCACTGCAGAAGTGATAGCTGAATAGTGAGTGTCAGAGCCCCAGGAAGTTTAAGATAAGGGAGTGTAATGGAAGTACACTTACGTGTTTTTGCATGTTAATAGCAACCACCACTGGCAAGTGAATTAGCTGGGTTTGTTCCTCACAGTCTCTGTTAGGCAAGGAGCAGTTACAGAACACATGCAGCTTCCTTTCCACCCTGCAAACAAGTTCCTACCTGTGGTTTTCCATTTAATGATCCTATGCACTAAACCTGCGCACACCTTCGCACACCACGGCTCTGAGGCCAGTTTAAAGGCTGCAAGGAGGCCTCCTCATGGGAAGCTTCGGTTCAGGTAATGGATCTAGGGGATAAGGAACATCCTCCAACTTTACAGGTGACTGTTTTTTGCAGTGTAGGCATTGTGATTGTAACTTACAAAAATAAAGGCAGTAAGCCTAAGTCAAAAAACAACTATGACAGGAGTTCCAGATCCCACATCAGATCACCAAGCTCCTGCAGTAGGAAATTTTACTTCAGTACTTTCATGTGGTTTAAAACATAGTCTTGAAAATACTGACTACCTCAGGCTCATTGTACATGTACCTAATCAGGTTAAATGCCTGGGTGGGAAGAAAGCACATTTTTCAAGCTAATTCGATATTAATGACCGTTTATTCAACCCATTTTGATTTTCATTGGAGTGCAGTTACTCATGTCTCTGAAAGGTGTGTCTCCATTCTTGTCTTAAATCTTTTGAGGGACTTTTGAAGGGGGAATGCTAACGTTTGTCTTCAATACAAAAGGCAGTTATGAACTTGGCTTTACTGATTTTTTTTTAAAATGTTTTTATTTCCATTAATTACGTGGGCTCCCAATCTCATCAGTGTCACTATGACTTTTTGCACAGCTTAAGACAAGCACACATCTATTGTAAATGCTAATGGATGCTAAATGTCGACTGAAAAGAGACTAGACTCTTAACAGGAATATCTATTAAAATTAATCAGGACATATTTAATCCAAAGTTGAAGATGTATTTGCTTACTGAATTGAAAATCTTCTCTCTCACATGTTTGACGAAGTAAGTGGACAGTGTCCCATACACAAGGATCCAAATTTTCCCCAACATTTGCTTTTTCTATTACTTGCAAGTCACACATTTGTTAGCTGTATTACTGGTTGCACAAAGTAATTGTCTTGTCTGAGAGTGTTTTGGGTTATGTTTGGGTTTTTTTATACTATTATTTGCATAAATGTAAGATTCCAGATAAATCTTTCACAGGTGCCTTTCAATGAACGGTAGAAATATTAACAACTAATTCTGCAGTAAGCAGAAATCTTTAATTCTGCAGTTGCTTCTAAAAGGATGTATGTGTATTTCAAGCTGTGAGGATAGTTTTCATCTGTCTTTGTTTCATAATGGATTGCTCAAGAACATTCCTTTATTTTTTTTTAGCTAGAGATGTCTAAAGATTGAAGTTTCTGTAGGACTGTGGTACCATTTCTCAAAAGTACTTTAAATAAGGATTTGAATTAAGGCGTAACAGATCTTTCTGATCAGCATTAGAATCATAGAATCATATGACTGAGACATGGTACCACAGTCCTACAGAAACTTCAATCTTTAGACATCTCTAGCTAAGCCTTAACAAGAGAAGAAATTGTGCCGCTTTTCTATGACAAAAATATGCACTGTATTTAAGCTGTGAAGTTTACATTGCTCTTTGGAGCTTGTAATTGTAATCATCTATGGCAATCTTAAATTTTGATGACTATCAAAAGAGCGACTACTTGAAAGGCGGAATATCACAAAAATATGAGCATTTGGATTTACAATTCATCTTACACATTCTAGTGGTTACTCCAAACAAAGTAAGATGTGGTAGACATAAACCAAATGGAGAAATCTATAAAAATTAGCTGAAGTTATATATTATTTTAGGAGGGGGGAAGCTTAGCTTAATGGTGTATAAGCCATACTTGTTATGTCCAAAAGACAGTTCCCTTGACATGGTAAGAATCAAATAACATAAAACAGATTGTTGTGGCCTAAGCTCTGGCTGAAAGGGTCTTAGAGTTATGAGAAAAAAATACCACCTTTTCTTATGGCTATCAACATTTCTGGTATTTCTTTCCCTCTTTTCTTTCACAGACCCACATTTCATAGGCAATGGAAAGAAAAGCTCTGCCTATGTGCCTTAGTAAGAATTTCTTGGGCAGGGAAATCTGCCCGCATTTGAGGGTATGGCTGATACTGCAATGACACATGCCCTTGGCTGCCTAGGAGTGTACTTTTCAAAAGCAGTCTTCAGTGAAGTGTTGCAGATGCACCCTTCAAAGACATTCAACAGTAAGGATGAAAGGCAGTGGCAGGGTTCATCTCACAAATATTGGCGTGATGGTTGGTGTCCAGAACGAACGTTTAGCTGGAAATGAGGATGGCAACCCCTGCAGCCTTTGGCTAGGAGGAAGGCTTTGATGATGCGAGTTGTCAAGTGATGACGCAGTGTCACATGCAAACATACCAAACCCTGGCCCAGTTTGTCAGCAGCTGGGCAGCTAGAAGAACTCTTATGTTCCTTGTGATCCCTCAAGGAATCACTTCTGTCTCAGCCCTCTCCTGCACAGTTCAGATATACGTGCCATGTATTACATTTTAAATGCTCATAAGTTGTATGCCGCCCAGAGCTGAGCCAGAAAGCTCCTCGGGGCAGTAACCCCGTACGTACCCTCTGTGTTCAGCAGGCCCGAGTGAGCTTTCAAAACATCAGTCAGGAATTAATGCAATAGCTGCTCTGCTTAGCAATCCCTCAAATGTAGACTGGATTGCTAGACTGAATCTCGAACTGTAATAAAGGGTTTTGTTAATTTGAGCTAAATTGCTCCAATTAGTGAAGGAGAAAAAGCCCTTCTTCTGGCCTGATCACTGACCACCGGTGTGTGGAGCACGACGGTAATACCATGCGTAAATGTTAAGGTCCCACTGACTGTGGCCATGATGGCAAAGTCTACCTAAAAAACTCCATGCTGGAGCACACACAGCTGCACGTCAAACCCAGCCTCACTTAATTTGCCGCCTCTCCTAGCAACTTCTCCTCAGGACGGCGGGGGCAGAGCGCTTGGCGCCCATGCGAGGGAAGAGGCAGACTCAAGCGGGGCGAGGCGGGGCGGGACAGCCTCCGCCGGGCCGGGGCCGGGTTGCCGAATGGCGTCGCCTGGGAAGGGGCTGGCGGGCGATTGGCTCAGGCACCACGTGCAGGGAGGCTGGCATCGGCGGGCCGAGCCGCGATTGGCGCACGCCGCAAGGAGGGCAGCCTGGATTGGCGCGGCTACCTGCCCGCCGTCCCCGCCCACAGACACTCCTCGGCGGCTCGTCGGGGTCGCGGTTCGCGCGCCGATTGGGCAGGAGCGCGCCTGCTGCGTCTTGATTGGCTTGGGCGGAGAGGCAGCACCTGCTCCTCGGCGCCCGCATCCCTGGCAGCGGCGGGGGGGAGCTGGTGCGCATGCGCACCCGGTGATGCCCTGGGAAAAGCGGCCGGGTTCGGCTAGCGGGGCGCGGAGGGGATCTTGCCGCCGGTAAATCCGCCTGCCGCGGGGAAGGGGGCGGGGGTGTGTGCGCAGGGCCTGTCGCTGCGGCCGCCGCCGCCGGGCGGGTGCTCTCTGCGTTGCGGTGTTTGATAACTAGGGTGAGGGCGGCGGGAGGGTGCGTCTCGGCCCCCTGCAGCGCCCGTCCGCTCTTCGCCGGCGCTCTGTGTGTGTGGCGGGGGGTCAGCGGCTTTTCGGGCCGGTCCCCCCCCCCCGCCCGCCGCCGGTGGGGCTTACTCGCGCGCCGGCCGTTACTGGCCGTTAGGCTGCCCGCGGCGGGCGCGCGAGGCCGGGCTGTGGCGACCCCGGTTCGCCCGGCGGCGGGGACCCTGGGCGCCCGGCCCCGCGCACGAGGAACGCGGCCCCCGGGGCCGGGCGGGGTTGGGCGGCGGGGGGGCAGCCGGGGACGTCCTCCCGCCGTCGTCTTCCATGAAAAGCCGTCTCCCCGTAAAATGCGGGAAGCGGGTCCGGTTTGGGCACTGTCTGAACGCCGAGTGGCCGCTTGGCTCGTTATTTTATTTTTAAATTGAAAAATAATCTCTTCCTGGAGGTTTTACTCAAGCCGCTGTAGAGCTTGAAAAGGTGCCGGCACGGGTGGAGCACTGCGGCTTGAGTAATTACGAAGTTACATGTTTAGCGTTCGTTTCAGTACAGCGTTTGTGACAGTCCGGCAAAAGGTAAGGGAGTACAATTTTTCACACAAAATAAAGGAAAAATAAAAAGTTGTGTGAGGACTCCCGGGTGCTTTACATGGAGCAGTTTCAGCTGGGTGCTGTCATTGGTCAGGTTGATGCGGATGCAGCTTTATGGGGGAGGAGTGAGGCAGCACATGGTCCTGGGTGGGAGAAGGGGTGGGGGAAAACCACTGCTTTCCGTTGCCCTGGATGGAATTGGTGTTTGGCCCTAGGAAAAGCCTGTGCCTTGGTACTGGATGCAGGAGCTGTAGGCTTCTGAGTGAGAAGGGCTGTTAATGGCAGTCTTCCTGCCTTTCTGCTTGAGAATGCAGAGCTCTGAGAGTTTCATGAAAAAGGCATTACCCTCTTCAGAATTCAAGGAAAAGTTGGTAATAATCTAGGAGAGCCTGACTTCTATTTAGTTCTGCATGAAACGGAATAACAATGCCATTAATTTAATGGCATGTGTAGAACATGTGAAAGACCATGGTACAGAGGCCTGAAGATTGGCGTACTTGCACTGTGCAACCACCTGTAGAAATCAAACCGTTCAGGTGGGAAGGGACCCCAGGAGGCCTCTACTCCAACCTGCTGCTCACGGCAGGGTCAGCTCTGAGGCCAGTCCGGGTTGCTCAGAGCTTTATCTGGTCGGGCCTGGAATGCTCCAGGGGCTGAGACTAGGCAGCCTGTACCACTGCTTGCCTGCCCTCAAGGCGGGGGGGAAATTCTAATGTCCTGTCAGAATATTCTTTCAGTTTATGCCTATTGTCTTTCCTAAATGCTGGTACATGTCTCAGAAACAGTGGCTCGTTACTTTAGGTGCAATGTTATGCTGATGTTGCAGCACTGTTGCTGGTCCCAAGAGCATGCTTTGCAATAGTACTGCCGGCGCAGATGTCTTTTCTGATGTGTAGATGTGCTGTAGTTACCTGTGTTCCCATGGTAAACAGTGACCAGGCTATGCAAAAATTGAGTTTAAAATTGCAGGTCTGAAGTTCTATATATTGACAGAATTGTCAATATGTTTATGTAGAGAAAGCTGAATATAAACAGCCCATCCCAAAAGGAATGATTAGGAATCCCGTTCTGGAGATGGAATTAATATTGGGTAAATTTCTGTGACTCAACTTCTGTGCTTACAGCTTTTCAGAGCGAAGAATGGCTATCCAGTTCTCTCATGGGTGATACTGTACCTATATCGCATTCCTCATTGAAACTACTGCCAAGATGTATGGTTTTGCAATTACCTAATTGCTGTAGCTCCCTGAAAGGTAGATTGGAAGTCACTGGTCTTTGGTGTTTAGGCCAAGACTGCTAGTAAACGTGTTTGGTGATTGTGTGAGTACCATAGACTGGGATAACTTGTTTTGTTCTGCTGAGGAACTTTTAACAGTGGGGATCCTTTTGGCTTGTTTTTATGGTCACCTTGAGGAAAGAATAAGCAAAGTTTTTCATAGGTCTTTATGTGTTAAATAGGAAAGCTCAGCAGGTTTTAAAGACAATTAAATTTGTCGTGTGAGGTTCTATTTTGAGACCAGAAACTCTTTGGCTTACTTGAAATTCTTATTTTACCTCCTAAGACTGTAGTGCTGGCAGAGTTCACAAAAGTAAAAGATGTAATGTCTTGTTTAAAACCGTCTTTGCCTGGCAATTGAGTGATAACTGCAATTGTTCTTGATAACGTATTTCTGGTATTATTTTAAAAGTGTGTCAAAAGGCCAAAGGTCAAAAAAGTGTGCCCTCTGTTCTTGAAAGGAAAAGTAAGAGATGTAATTGAAGACCAAATGAAATTAGGAGTGTACCTAGGCTGGGATCAGGGACTAGTGGTAAGACTTGGCATGAATGAAGTGAAAGGATCAGGAGTTTTGGAAGGGAACTGTGTGGAAAGGTGAGTACTAGTCTGATTTCTTGGATGCCCTTGCTAGTCTCTGTATGGAACAAAAGTGGATGGGGCTAATTACAGTAAAATTACGGCTATGTAAGTGAAAGGCATTTTGGATCGGACACAAAGTACACCTGAAATGTGTTGACAAAGAAAGATGTATTTCTTCATCTGCTTTAGGAGAAGAGGAGGAGACCACCTGCATGACAAACTAGCTAAAGTAAGGTAGGCAAGTTTTATGCTAAAAAATCAAGTCTAATACCTGATTAATATATGCCACTTTAGCTAAGGAGTCCTGGAAGGTATTGATATGAAATTCTTCAGCTGTTTGTCCTAATACAATGATTACGAACAAGAAAATGGGGGTGGTAAAACTAAGTATGATAGCCTCCAGACAAAGGTGTTCAAAAGTGTACCATAACATTGAATGTTCACATATGATAAACTGAATGACTTTTAAATCTTCAGGGCAAGATTATTTTAAGTTCTGGAATTGGCCAAGGAGGTCTATGAATTAACAATATCTGTAGTTTTTAACTAAAATTTTAAAAAATAAAGAAAACTAGTAAAATTTGCAATAACTTTTGAGATGTATCACTGTGTTAACAACTGAGAAAAGAGGGAACCATGGACTTGCCATCGTGAAGGAAAATACACAGCAGGGTGAGAAGTCCCTCAAAGAATGGCATGGATTGTGGATAATAGTGGGGGAGTTAAAAAAGAATGGTAACGTAATTAATGCAGTTTTGTGGAAAATAGGTGTTTGTCCCAAGAAGAGAGGCTTTTGATGATTTCCTAATATTGACATAGTACTAGTGTGTGAAACGCTTCTTTATGATAAGTCTGGGTTTTGGCTCTAAATATGATCAGTGCAGTCAATATTAAATTAACAGATCTTAAAAGGAATAAGGAAAAAATAATTACTTTTCTTTTTGGACATTTGTAGTATAGTCATACTGGGATGTGGGGTTTTTTTAGCCCTGATACTGTTTGATCTCTGTATGTGTTGCTTGATAGAACTTGCAGGTGTTATAAATTGAATGATAAATAATTATTGGTGCAATTCTAATGTTTGAATTGCTTAGCAAATCTGATAAAGCCAGGAAGGAAGGAAGGGACTCACACTTCCACTCTAAGGTGCTATCTTGAATTGCTGGGATATTTAGGGTTGTAGTGGTAAACAATTTAATCCCTAAAGAGCAGTGATATAACTAAGAGAGTGACTGCTTTCTCAGGCGTGGAAGGCACCTCAGTAGCAGAATATTTAGTATGACTAGTAGTGGCTAAAAGTAATGCAAGGTTTGAAAATGTCTTACAGTAGCAAACTAAGTATCAGTATTTGTCTTTCTTTTTAAACTTACTGTGGAAAGAAGTGAATAAGAACCAAATGATAAATACCTGTGCAGTGGTATCTAGAAACTGTCTTCCTTCTGTTGCCAAATTCAGAGAAAAACAAATTCAGAAAGAAGAATTTTTGGCAAGACCATTGAGGAAACTTGCCCAGGCATGTGCTTGATACTACATTGCTCCAAACCACTGGATACCCTAATATGAAACTGGATTTGTATGTGTTACAGAAGTGAAGCAAAAAATACTGGGCAACAATCTTTTCTTTTTTGCAGCAGATTAGATTGAGAAGCTGGGGTATTTATCTGCTATTGACGTTCATACTTAACACAGATTAAAGGTTTTCAGGGAAACCTGAAATTAGATATTTACATTTTAGCTAAAACTTTTGCACTTACTGGATAATTTTGAAACAGAAAATGTTTTCTGAAACAATCTTATACTTTCTTTTGACTTACAGCTGGAGTTGATAGAAACTCTGCACTCTCTAAATGTAGGCAGTGGAAGAAGAGCCAAATACAAATGAGTAATTGTGGCAGTGGTTAATAACATGTCCTGAATGTATCAATTTTATTTTCCCTAATGAAAGGGATGTTACTTTTTGCTACCCTATAGAGACTGAATCAATTTGATTACTTCTTCAGATTGTTAAGGAATGAGAAAAATAAAAGCAGTCTTACTTGGTTCTTAAAGACGCATATATGCTGCAGTCAATTTCTTGCTGTCTGTGTGGCCTGGCAAGATAAGGGAACAGGCTACAAGCACTTCTGTAGGGACAACAGGAAGGGAAAAAAGTCTGAGTCAGGGCTGTGTAGTAAGAAATTTTTCAAATTAAGATACAGCACTCTACTAAAATACTATAGTGACAATACTTTATGATCTTTATTTCTTACTGTTTTAATGTGTTTTTTCTCTTGTAGTCGGGGGTAAAATTGAAATAGTGTTGTTAATATCCTTGCAATGGTATTTAAAATTTAAAACTTTTAGTTCTTCAGATAACCAGGATGCACTTCCAGTGGGACTGGCTGTGCTTGGCTGTCCTGATAATTAGCTCAGTGACTGCAGAAATTGAAAATGAAGAAACTCTGGATGCTGATGCTGAAGTGGAGGATTTTGACAAGCAGTCTCAAGAAGATGATGTTGACAGAGATAAATCTTCCTTAGAGGTAAGATTACAGAGGTCTTTAGTTAAAGCTTGTTTAATTGTAAGATATGTAGTTATAATTAATAGAGAAATTGGTGGACAAATGCATTTAAAAAAGAGCAAGTTAACAAGCGGTTGACAACTGAGTGGGTGTCAAACCCACCAGTCTGAGTTTCTCGGTTGCTGTATGGGACGTGTAGGACAAACTTGATAATGATTTTACTATGCCAAAGTGTAAAATCAGATCTCCTGCCTGTGGTGGATAGTCATGAAGAAGGTTTTGCTAGTCTGTGCTTCAGTCTAGATACAGAACCTTTTGTTGTACATCCTAACATGCCATTTCTAGAGAAGAAAGCAGAAAGCATCTTGATGTTACTGAGATTCTGACTTTAGACCAGTTTCTTGATTTCATCAGTCACAGCTGCCTTTTGACACCATCTTTATTTGCAGAAAATCTTTCTGCATTTGTTATGCCATAATTCATAATAGATGTGGGCAATATTCATAAATTATTTTTTCAAATTTTTCTTTTTACTGTGTAGTCTAACTGTAACGTGTAAAGTAGGCAGGAAAACAGAAGAATGGAAAACATGTATAGAAAGAAATAGGGAGGAAGCAGAGAATTGGTGAGAGTTCAGTAAATTTTCTGGCCTTTTGTTACACAGGAGATGTGTAACAGTACTTTAGTTATGAGCTTTGAACACAGGAAGCAATTTTTAAAATTCACAGGTGTGAAATTGCTCGCTGTTAGAGGGATGCGCCCAAACTGTAGAAATGAGAGAGGCATAGAGGGGCAGGGAAAGGTGTTTTATTCTGCTAGATGTTTCTAATGAACACAATCTGGTGGTCTGTCTGGGTGGACTACTTCTGCAGGTATGATAGAGTATTTAAAATGAAAAATTGTAATTTATGTTAGTGCGCGTATCTGTACATGTCTCTTAGGTTGTGTACCAGACTCCAAAGCCAACTGGAGAAGTGTATTTTGCAGAAACCTTTGATGGAGTATTGGCTGGGTAAGTTTATGCCTTAAAATTAAAAACTTTACTTTCAGCAGATTAACTTACAGTGGCAGGACTTATTTTGTATTCATTTTTCTGCTAGTATCTTTATAAAAATTAATTTTTGCAGGGGTTAGAATTGGGAAGGCTGGTAATGCTTGCTCCAAATACCTCATAATGTTAAGCCGGACAGTTAACATTTCAGGTATGTTGCTATTTTTTGTGTTTTAAGGAAGCTTTTGATAAACTCTGGGTTTATGGTCATTAAGAAAAATAATATAATTTAAAGGTGTAGCCAGCTGAGTTTAATTAGCTGCAAGGTGAAGTGCGTAGCCATTACACTGCAGTAGCAAACTCTTTCTTCCTCTTCACGTGCACTCAGGTACGTGTGAGAAGGCAGTGCCTTCAGCATTATAGATAAAACCTCTATTGGGGAAGACTTTTTTTAGGAGAGTTTTTATTAATTAATTTATTGTATTGCTTCCCATGCTCAAAAAGAGTTAGGTATTTAAGAGACTACTGAAGTGTTCGTGGGTAGCTTGACCTTACTGCAAGGAAATTTTAGAAAAATCTTCAGGTTTATCTCGGCAATTCTCAAGCCAGAAATTTTTGTTTTGTCTGTATCTTACAAGTTTTATTCCAACAGTATGGCAATGTAAGGTGTAACTACTACTGAGTGACTTTTGTTGCTTTATGAAAAGCTGTGTGTTGTGAACTATAGTCAGATGCCACCAATGCATTGTCAGTAAGAGTGAATACAATCTATTACTTTCTGTTTCTGGAATAGACTTACTGCTTTTAGTTGGAAAACAACTTGGCTTTCAGTCCTCTTTCTAGCTCAGATGCAAAGGGTGTAGAATATCAAGGAAAAGCAAATACCATGTAAATGTGGTCTGTATGATCACTGACTTTTCTTTGTTGAATCAAGCCAGGTTAGCATACTGTCACTGGCTCAAGTTAAGTAAGTGTGCGTCCAGGTGGGATCTGTGAATACAGTAGAAGCCTCTTTAGTAAGAGCTGGTGTGATGAGTTGTTAGAGTACTTTCTTGCTGTAAGAAGAGCTTTTAAAGTGTGAAAGTAAGTCTCTGGCTTTTCATGACAAATTAGATCTTGTTATTGGTACATTTTTTTCCTGTACACTTGGATGCTGTTGAACAAAAGAGCTGTCTCTTGATTTGTGAAGAATCATGAAAAAAGGTGTTTTCATATGTTACCAAAAGTTGATGGAACAAAACCTAATTCCTGTGAAGAGCCAGACAGAGGTGAAAGGAGATGCAATATGATACATTCATTATGGTAGAACTTAAAGCTGCCTATTTTTTACTTCTTGTGAGAAGCCTGAGATCCAACTACTGTAGGAATGAGGTTATACCATCATAAGACATGTATGTCTGTTGAGGATGCGCAATTTAAACTGTAAGCAAAATAACATGGTATCAGGCACCAGCAACTTTGTAAGATTGAATCGTACTCCCTTTTTCCAGTTGTTTCTAAACTATTCTGTTCGGTAGAGTTACAGGGAACTTCAGGCCACTGAACTTTAGTTTGTCATTACTCACATTATGTTCTTTCATATTTTCTTTTTTTTGTTACATATTTAGACCAAATGTAGAAGAAAAATAAGTTAACAAGCTCCTGTCTTCAGTGTATCACTTGTCTTAATGGTATGTCACTTGTAAATGTTAAGTGCAATACAAAAGCGGTACCAATGATGACAGGAAAAATAATTAAATGAAAGAGGTGATAATGGTTGTTAAAAAAAACCCAAACAACTGAAAACCGTGATTAACAAATGCAAAAACTTAACTGGGATACTTGAATAATGTCATTCATCCCAATTTCTAGCTTCATGAGATCTGTTCAAAGATTAGTTTGTCTTTCTACTAAATCTAATATTCAAAGCTTTAGCAACAGTGCTTGGGATTTTTTGGTCTAGCTGTACATAATTTACCTAAGAATAACAAGTATGGAACTAAGATGTATGAGAAGGTAAGCAGCATGATGCCTTTCTTCCCTAAAATTGGGGAGAAGAGTATGTATACATTGACTAGGTAAATCACCAGAATAGAGTGGCTTTTTGGAGGATGGGCCTTGAAAATCTTCTGCATGACTTGTAGAGATGTTTTATTTCCTCATTATTCTACCTCCTTGGTAGACCAAGGATCTAGTTTGCCATTTATACTGTGAAGCTTTTCCAGCATCTCTGTTAACAGTGAACACATCTGGCTGAAATTCAAGCGGAAAAGATAAAGTATTCATCCCTGAAATACTCTGTGCAGAAGACTGTTCAGAAAGAAAGAAAATAGTTCTTTACAGAATTAATCATGAGAATGTAGTATTGTAGTTGACACAATGAAGAGTTCAGCGACACTGATGGCTTAAGATATTCCTGTACGTGGCTCACGATAGAACCACTGTATGACCAGATGAGGGTGGACTGCCCTTTTTTCCCTCTTTTTTTTTTTTTTTTTTTTTTAATTCCCTGCTCCAAATGAACAATTTGTGTGTAGGGTATGTGCATATCTTTTTGATAACCTCAATTTGATGAGTTTGCCTTGTTTATAGTGTCAAGGAGATCAGGAGTTTGTTTGCCCTGTTGGGATCCCGGATGTGCAATACGTTTGGAATCTGTTAAATGCTTAATTGCCTTTGTTATTTGGACACTTGTACCTCTTCCTTTTGTCCTCTGCTATGCATGTATACTGCTACTGTCAGATAGTATTATGGTTTCTTTGGGTGATTTTTTTCCTTTCCTTACCATATGGAAGGTTTTACACTTGAACCTTGCCATTTTCCATGTGTCTTTGATGTTACATACTTACATAATATTCTAACATTCTGCCAAACTCAGCTTGTATACAAAACAAGTTTATTCAGAATATTTGAATTACTTTAGAGTTATAATTGTATATTCATTTACATTCTGAGGAAGTATTTTGAAATGCTATATTAGACTAACCTATTTTAATTTTTCTTTTCATATTCTTGGAACTACACAAATTTCCATGATGCTGACTGTCAAAATGATTATCACAGGTTCACAGCCTAGAAGGGAAAGCTGTTTTTCCTGTGCTTGTTAAGAAATACAGCTTTGCATAGATAGTTCAATGACCAGTACACTTCTTGTTTTAGGTGGGTGTTGTCTAAAACCAAGAAAGAAGACACAGATGATAACATTGCTAAATATGATGGTAAGCAGTTCTAGTGTTTGCTTCCACTATATAATTTCTGATGTTCTGTTGCTTTAAGAAATAACTACACCTTACATTGAACTTATCTTTGAAAATCTAGATGACATAGGTCAAAAGTGCTAGTTTGTATAATGACTGTTGCCCTGAAACCAAGATGTGAAATGCTGCTTGTTGGGCTACATAGCATTAAGATAAATTTTTTTGTCATCCCAACAATCTGTTGCGATGAATGATACTAGAATACCCTCTGGCATCTGAATATTTGGTATTGATTGTTTCTGAATAGTGCTTCTTGAGAACTACCCTCTCTGAAATCACGTCAGAGAGACTTACCACTTCAATTTCAGTTGTTAAACACATTTCTAAAGCAGCATGTTCCATGCTGCTGCATCTGTCCTGCTGATTCATGGGTTGGTCTCCCAGACTAGTCTCTGAAACAAAAAAGTTAAACTGGATGATGTTTTTCTTTAAAATACTTCTTCAAATTGTCTGTGCTTGAATGTAGGGGTCTTTAGTGGTTCTTGAACAGTTTGTTCTTACAGTATTCTAAAAAAAATCTTGGAAAGTAATAGTGAAAAAGTTGTTTTGATGGTTTTTATCATTGGGGTTTGCCCTTGACTTATAAATTCCTAGGCTAGAATTGCCTGCTTGAATGTAATTTTAAACTGTTTGACAGATGTGTGATCTGTGGCGATAATTTGCAACCTGAATTTATTTCATTCAAGACAAAGTGGGGAGAACAGAAAAAGTTTCTGCTGCAAAAGAAAAGTATTTGCAACTGCTGTTATGTCAAATGAAATGAATTAATGTTAATGGAAAGTGGTAAGCAAATGTAACTTGTCGGACTTCGGTGTGCAAAACAGTACAGAACAGATACTTTGGGTTTAGCAGTTACCAGAAATAACTGGTAAAAATAAAGACGTTGCAGAGGAGATATCGATACAGATGAGACGCTTGTAAGAACTGATGTGTCTCTGATTACTTGGCCTCATATTAGATAGAAATTGTCTTGAATGTCAAAACAGTCATGTTTGCTGAAAGTCACCCAGACCATTCAACATTAACAAAGTCTGGTGAAAAGACCTTTTTGAACTGTTTTCTGATTTAATTACTTTTTGGTCTTATTGTTATGCCTGGCATTATTGCTTGACCTTAGTTTCCGGAAGGGAACACTACTGAAGAGGAGAGAATTTTCTTCCCTCCTGTTTAGCAGACTGGAAGAAACTAGGGATTTGTTGTTGACATGCGTATCTGCCCTTCCTTAATGAGCTTTCACAAATCGCACTTCAGTTGAATAGAAGTAAACAGCTGTTTCGTTCGGATTTCACGGTTTATGAATCTTCTCTAAAACACATGCTGAAGAACTCGTTACGTTTTCTTCCTTTTGTTCACATTGTCACAGGCTTTTTTCAAGATTACAGTGAATTGTAAAAGTAGTCTGTCTTTTCTGCTGTGTCCATTCCTGGGGAAAAAAAATAAATCAGTGAATCTTGTGCTGCTAATCTCTGAGAAAATATAACTACCTTTTTAGAAATCTTGTTCTTTGGATATTGCCCACATGTGTAATCAACTGTATTTTTCCCAAACTTGGAGAATTTATAATTGTATAGTCTTTTATTTTTAAAGCTGTAGGCTTGTTTGTTTAAGATCAAATCTCATAATTCTTGGAAAGACTTTGGGCGGGGCGGGGGGGGGAGCTTCATCTCCCAAGTGAATAGATTTGACCTGAAAGATTGTAATTCTGTGTAAGCAGGAGGGGAAGAACCATGCAGGTATCTAGCTTATACAGTGCCTTGCAACTAATGTTTTTTATGTGATGATGGTAGGAATAAATCTAAAATCTGGAGAAATATTCTGTGTTCCTCTAGGCATTGTGGGATACCACAGTCTAAAGCTACAGACCTACAGTATTGAAGTTTTCTTGTAGATGTCTGTAAATCTGAGAAGAGCAAGGAATAACATATACTTTACATGTGTCATCTTTAAAATATTGAAAGCTAGCATTGGCTTAATTGGCTAGAGCTAACACCTTTTTGGTGAAATGGGGGAGTGGGCTTTTCTGTGTAGAGCTATGCATACCCAAAGTGTAGGCATCTCTTTAATTATCTGCCTGTTTCTTAAGGCTGAAATAGACTTTTACAACAAAACTCATTAAATATGAACCAGAGCCTCGAAACAGTCTCTATGTTAGCAATGCAAGCCTTAGGCTTGATAAAAAGACATATCTAAAATGTATTGATTGTTTCATACAATGTTTCAATTAAACAGAAATCCAGTGGATATTCACACATGCTACAAGTTTGTGCAGTAAACTTAATTATGTTTTATGTTAAATGTGTACATTTTTCTATTCGGTTTCACTGGTTTATTGTGGATTATGGTAAGGATGTGGTTCTTTCCTACTTTGGACTCCATGGCTGGCTTTTTTTTTTTTTTCCAGTTGGAAAATTGTTTTGCACATCAAACTGAGATTTTGATGATTTTCTTTCTTTTGGCTGTAACAGTTATGAAACTGGGATTTTTACTGCTGTAGAAACAGCTATTTGGGGAAAGAAAACAGAAAAGCTTGTCACTTCTTGTTGTTACAACTACTTGCACTCTTTTTCCCTAAGCTTTTTTTCTTCCTTGCTGTCTGAGCCAGAACATTGGGTTAGATGGATCTTTGGCATGACACAGTATTTATTTTATCATCTAACTGTGGAGCTGGAATTCTAGTGGTTTCTAATTCTTGAAAAATGCTGGTTAAAACATTGTCACTGATACAATAGAAAGATGTGAGAGGAAATTTGTGTACCATGACTGGTTTTTTTTGTATTTGAGTGCTGTAGAGCAGTTAGTTTGGGTAAGTGTAAGCTGGTCTTAAGTAATGTTTTGTATCCACGGTAGAATTACCAGTAATGAATTGGATGATTATTGTTTAACTTCTTTGACATCAGATGTCAAGATTTCTTCCCTACTTTGGCAATTGGTCTTTATCTGCTGTTAACTCTTTGCTTTCAACAAGGCTATGATTTCTTTCCATCAGCCTACATTTTTTTCAAAGATACTGTGTGTGTGTCTGTTTTTTAGGAAGATGGGAAGTAGAAGAGCTGAAGGAAAACACAGTGCCTGGAGACAGAGGCTTAGTGTTAAAATCTGTGGCAAAGCATCATGCAATATCAGCTATGCTAACAAAAGCATTTATTTTTGATAATAAACCTTTGATTGTTCAGTAAGTAATCTCAGATTTTTTTACTTAATGTTAATTATTATTAAAATCTTTAAGTCAAGAAAGTAATGTGAACCCCTGGAGAAAAATACTGACTTCCGTATAACGTTGACTTATCATATCCAGAGCTACCAGAACTGTAAGTATGAATGATTTAATAATCAAGTAAAATTGTAGTACAAGTGTTAAGAAGTGATATTTAAACTCTTTTTAAGTATTTTTGGACAGAAATCTAGTATTTTACAAGATTGCTGAAAAGGCTAATTAATTTTCAGTCTTGTTCTGTGAAGGTCTAAATCATATGTAGTTTCAGTACAGTGTTTTTCCACTTACAGAGTACTTCTGTGTAGCTCCATAAAAGCAACTTGAATCTTGAGTGTGTTATAGCAATATTAGTGGTGATGAGCACCATGGCAATATGACTAGTTTTTTCTGATACTTAGACTTGCTTTGTTGTACTTACAGGCATATCCATATGACTCTTCTGGCTAAATTCAGTGTGTCATACTGGCAGTTTCAAAGATGGCACAAACTTTCTAGAACTCTTGCCCATATCTGCTTCACTTTGATGTTTGCATGTTGGTTGATACCACCTTGAAACTTCTGTTACTGGTGATACCAACTGTAGCAATCGCTACCATGGTGGCTTTTGACTGACATAGCTGTTGTATTAACTTGTGTGGCAATTAAAACCTTTTGGTCATGTAGAAGTGATTTGACAGTAGTGACTAATACACAGTCTTAATGTATTCATAATTAGAACTGCAGATTAGAAGTTAATTTTTATTTGTCTGGTACTTGGAATGTTTTTTAAACTTGTTCTTTGGCCAGATATGAAGTGAATTTTCAAGAAGGCATTGACTGTGGTGGTGCATATATTAAACTTCTCTCCAGTAGTGATGACTTGAATCTGGTATGTCCTTTTACTTAACATCTGATATCAGTTGTTCATTTGAGGAATGCGTAATTGTTCTTGTGAAATGTCAATAAGAAATTAATTCCTAATGCATCCAAAATTCTTAAAAGCTTCCCAAATGTTTAAGCAAAAGACTGGGCAAGATAATAATATACGTATAATTTATACTATATACACAAAACCTTTGGATCTGTGCATTTTTTACTGATGGAATATTTGATAATGTTATTCTTCCATTTATTTTAATGAAACTTATAGGTAGTGTAAAACTTCAGCTATTAAGATCTGTATTCACACAAGAAATCTCAAAATGTGAATTTCAGAAGGTTAGAATGAAGAGTTTGCTGTGAGTAGCGTACTCCTCTTAGTTCAGCATGAGTGATGTCTTATATTCAGGGCGAAGTACTTTTGTATCTGTTTAGTCTGACTTTCTGCAATAATAGAAGCCATAGAATCTCAACTTGTAACTTACGAAACAATTTTACTGCATGACTCACAACATGGCATCTTAGAAAGGGCCATCACTTGGATTCAGAAACTGAAAGTGATGGAGAATCTCTGTTCCCAGGAAAAGGTCTGAATGACCAGGTGTGAAAAATTAAGTGCCTTAGTATGTTGGACCATTTTGTAGATTGTTTCTCAGTATATTGATATGAACTTGCCTGCCCTTCCCAAACTTGTCTGCAAAACTCTATTATTATGCCAATGCAGTCCGGTATTTCTTGCTTAAAATGCTGCCTGTTCTAATCAAGTCTCAGTTCTGGCACATGCGAACTGGTTGTTTCCGCTTTTAATATTTCTGCCACTACATTGGGGTGCAGATATAAGCAGTCTCGCCTGTGATGGAGGATATTTTAGCAACTTTTTTTTTTTTTTACGTTCAGAACTAGCAGTGAATTGTGGCCTAGGAGCTTGTGCAGTGCAAATGTTGTGTTGACAGAGCAGGGATGGCTGATGTATACAACAGTTGCTGCAGCTGCTTTGATGGGAGCTGGTGCTTTTGGTACATAGCAGCAGTTACAGAATAGGATTACGCATTTGGACAGACTTGAAATGACCAGTGTGGATTCAACATCTTACATCATGAGCTAGGAGGAGCTTGTGTTAACTCAGCAGTACAAACATGAAGTGATGAGGGTACTTCCAATCCTGAAGCAGGTTGCTGTGGCCACTTGGAAGCTGACTACCCTAACTGCTACAGGTTTGTGGCTAATTGGTGTTGCTGAGCCAACATTCTGTAGCACAGTGACAGAAGTTTGCGAGGCAATCACAGTTACAAACTGTACAGGCTGCGGAAGTTGTTGGGTTTGAGATGCATCAGGCTATACCGTTTGCTCACTAAGATTTGGTAAGCTAGAAAGGCAAAGTTCATGGAAAAAACAATAGGCAATTGTCCAGAAAAAACTTGTAACAGGAGTGCGGGCAGAATTCATCGTTTCTGCTCTGGGTAAGGTTTTTCATATGTGCTTTTATCCCTGAGATGTCTGTGCCTACTGCTGCTGCCTTGACCCATGAGGGTCACTTTCAAGTGACTGAGGAGAACAGCAGTGAAGTGCGGTGCCCTGTGTATGTGCAAAATGAAGAGGAGATTGCTCAGAACAGGCTCAAGACATGGCTTGACCTGACCCGCAAATCAGCAGTCAGGAAGAGCCACTTGACAGTGGGACTCTTCATGAAATACAAGGGATAATATGTACCTCTGCAAGAGTCTAGGAGATGCATAAGAAGTTGCTTGTAAGCATTTATAAGATGTATTAATAAAACCTTAAGTGCAACTTCCTAGTGCTCTTCCTTTTTCCTAAAATTTATATGCCAGTGTGTGTTTTATGCTCAAGTAACTTGAGTGCTAATAGGTAAGTATTAAAAATACTGACTGCAGGAAAGCAAGTAGAGGCATGACTTCTTTCATAATGGAAAGATGTGTACATGATAGTAAAACTGAAAAGTTTTAAAAATACAGACTCATTTCAAACAATACATTTATGTCAGAATGTATCTTTTCAAGAAGAAAACTTCCAGGAATCAAGTGGTCTTCTTCCTTCAAGCAATTGCTTAAGAATATAAGGCAGCATGTTACTGTGTATTCCAATACAAAAATCATATAAATAGTTGAAAAAGACTGACATACCTAAACAGCTTCCTGCAATATACTCTGAAGGAGAACTATATCTGGTATTTTCAGGGTGGGTCGTGGTTGTTGTTTAATATGGAGCAAGATGACTGATAGAATACTGGATAATAATATCCTGGGGTTTATTTGTGTTGAAAAATAAAATTGATACGAAGAACCGTAACTAGTTCCCTTCTATCTTTTAGTGTAATGTTTGTAGAAGGTTATAGATACTTGGGTATTTTGATTTGTGATAAGCATTTCCACTTAACGTAAGGGTAAGGTCTAAATAAATACATTCATCTTCCCTTGAAGAGGCTTAAGTGAGCTCTACGGTTAGTCCATTCCCTGAGAACAGAGAGCACACAGCAATTCGAGAAGAGTGTTCAATTTCTCTCATGATTTACCCTACCAATTTTCAGTTACCTTTTAGGAAAAGGTAACTATGCTGTGTGCCACAGCATCAAGGAAAAGAAGTACCCAAAATGACTGCAGAAACTGTACAGTATAACACATGCTCAGCTTTCTTGCTTCTACAGGAATACTTTTTTGACAAAACACCTTATACTATTATGTTTGGACCAGATAAATGTGGAGAAGATTACAAACTACACTTTATCTTCAGACATAAGAATCCTAAAACTGGAGAATATGATGAAAAACATGCAAAACGTCCTGATGTAGACCTGAAAAAATTCTATTTGGACAAGAAGACGCATCTATATACTCTTGGTATTGTTTAATTCTTATAAGTTTAAATTGGAAAGGAGAGATTAAAAATGTGTTTCTGTCCACTGAAGTTTTGTATTTCAGTCTGCTTTTTTTGTTTGTAATAGTCTGTTAATTCTGAGGGGTGGTTGCCTAACGATTTGGGCTTAAAATGATTTAATGACTAGGTTTAACTACAGGACATAAAAGTGGCTTTGAAATGCGGCTGTTTAATACTCAATTACAGGAAAAAATATATCAGCCCTGGCCAGCTTTTAGTATGAAGAATTGATTAATTCTTTCAGTACTTACTATGATAAAAATATTTTTGTTAAGAAAGATATTAAAAGACACACAGCTGTCCAATATTCTAGGAAGGCATCACAGTTCACAGGAATTCAGTTAAATCTGCAGCATGCTGCACACAGCTCTCCTCCACGTGTTAAGAGTTCTCACTGACACCTGCATCTGCAGCAGCATGCGTGAACAGATAGGTTACCCCATTCTCTGAAGATGAATGAATAGGGCTGGTTTTAATTCGTGTGACATCTCTTTCTGTACCAGTGAACAGTATAGCAGAGATGAAAGTTTAATTTCTTACTACTTTTTTTCCCCCTTTTTCTCATTTCTGAGAAAGAATAAACAATCAGAAAAGAAAGGGCTAATCTGTGGCATACTGCAAATCCAGGAAAACTGACTGTACTTTTGAACTTCCAGTGAATAATAATGGAAGGCATGTTCAACTGCTGTGCCGTGGGAAAACTTACTGGTTTTTAAAATAGATTACTGTAGTGTGCCATAGCAAACTTTCACTTTTAGATAATAAGAATAAGTGAAACAAAACACTGTTCTTGTGGTAAAGGAATGTATGTGTTCCTGTATTTGGGCTGTTCATTAGAAATTATGATTAAAGGTACTTAAACTTGGATTGCATTTATTCTGATTGGTCAAATAGACCCCATAGAGCTGCGTGATTCTAATGCATTATGTGACTGATAAAAGAAGTTTAAAAATCAGTTCTTTGTATTCTGTCTAAAGTGACACGGGAAGTTAATTTTTGCATTTATGGATATTTTGATACTGTTGAAAACTTTTAGGCTGCAAGAGCTTCATTAGATATTATTGAACTGGCATTATAAGACTGTTACTCTGGTTTTCATCACCCAGCTTTATAAAACTGTTGTAAAAATGGAGTAGTATTTACTTTGAATTAATAATCTTTGTTGGGTTATACTTGTTAAGCACTTATAAATGTGCTCACTGGTTATAGAACTGGATCTGGATACAATGTCTGTTACTGAGTCTGACACTGCTCAGTTCTGTGACCCTGGCTTCTCAGTTACACACACTAGCTAAAATACTTAAACATTTGAAGAGAATTTTCTGTATTTGCAGGCATTTGAGGGAAATGGCTGTCAGAGATTTGAATCTGAGAGAAAATACTGCTTTGATGGTCCTTCAGCTGTGTTACTGATGCAGTTCTTGTGTTTCCATGCTCTCAAGTGTGAAATTGTAATTTGGTAGCAGAGGTGCCTTTTGGGGCAGAGGTTTGTCTTTTGTTGTCTGTGTTTTTAAATAAATAAAGGGGAATTTTGGCCAAGTGGTAAGTTTTTGAAAAATCTTTTAGAATGTGCTTGGATGCACTTCAGCAATTGAATTTGCTAGAGGTTTCATTTTTGGGGGCCTGATGCTGGTCATATATCCCCACAGTCGCAACTTCAATGTTTTGTGTCCAGATCCAGTGTCTCCTGCTCTGCTAGTGAGGCTGTTTGCCGTTACTTGTCTGAGTTTGTGCTTATTATAAGGGTTTTGGTTAAAGATATTTGTAAAATGAATGCTTCCCTTATTTCTTTAATACAAATTTCTTCAATTCAGTGCTAAAACCAGATGATACATTTGAGATGTTAATTGACCAATCGGTTGTCAGTAAAGGAAGTCTTCTTGAGGATATGGTTCCTCCGGTAAACCCTCCCAAAGAAATAGAGGATCCTAGTGATAAGAAGCCTGATGACTGGGATGAGAGACCAAAAATACCTGATCCAAATGCTGTCAAACCAGATGACTGGTAAGGAGAACCTTTTTATCTGTACAGTAGCTTTTACATGTAGGTTGTTAATTTGAAAGATTTGACTGGGTTTATATTCATTTTTGCTAATGACAATTGGGATATGTTTCAGTACTAAAAGCACTAAAAGTTTGGAAACATAAATGAGGTGAGTACAAGTATCTGGTCGTCTTCTAAGGAAAGAAATAATTGTGCTTTTTGCTGATGGGGTACCCTCCAGGGTTGCAATTAATAACTAAGATTACTATACCTGAAAGATTAGGAAGAGGGTTTCTTTTCACCATGTAGTCTTAATTTAAATTCAGTGATTTCGATTTCCTTCTGTGTGAAGTACTGTTCATATGGCAACTCAGGAATAGGAGGGTAAAACTTACTGGGAAGACCTGACTGACACCTGCCGGTTGATGGCAGCAATTTCTGGGCTTAGTAGTACAATATAATTCAAATATTTATAAACAGATAATTGGATGTCTAATTCTCATGATCGGTGTGTCTAATTCTGTTGTGCCTTTGAAAATCATCACTTTCATGCCAGTTACAGTCCTCTGAACAGAACACTGGTTCAATGTCAGGCTGCTGTATTTTCTAACATAAGTCTAATTGAAGGGATGAGGATGAGCCTTCCAAAATAGAAGATCCTGATGCTGTTAAGCCTGAGGGATGGCTTGATGATGAACCACAGTATGTTCCAGACCCTAATGCAAAAAAACCGAAGGACTGGTAAGAACTTGATCAGTAAGTGCAGGTTGTTAATGTATGTTGTAGATAAGCCTGCCTGTTCTCTGTGGCAAATTGAGTTGTGGATCAGAAGTCAATCCAAATCTCATTGTCTTGAGGTAGTAAGTTGGAAAGTGTAAGGTGTGGCCACATAGTTGTTGTTTTGGGTGGCTGCTTTTGGAAAAACATGAACATGTCCATTGCCTTTTGTTTTCTGAGGATACATAAACAAAAACAGAATATGAAGGACCCCTTGGAAAGAATTTGCTACAATGTTAAACCATGAAACAGTTCAAGTTGGTAACTTGAAATCATCATATAACAGTCTCAAAGGGATTTCTAAGCATCTTATGGAGAAGTGTTTCAAGCTGTCTGCAGATGCAGGAATGTAATTGCATTCAATCATCCTGTGGTAGTTATGAATGTGTGACATTAAAAAAAAAAAGGGGGGATGTAACACTCCTAAAAAAAAAAAAACAAAAAAAAAAAAAAAAAAAAAAACCAACACAAGTCACCATCAAATTGTCCATACTGTTCAGTAAAGTTCTGTGAACTGGTCAAAATTCTGAGGTTGTTATAGCAAAATATGTATGGACCCTGACTTTAGACTGACTGCTAGTGCTGAGACCAGTCCAATCTCAAATCGGTTGTTTGTAATTATTTTTTTTTTTTTTTTCCGTAGGGATGAAGAAATGGATGGGGAGTGGGAAGCCCCTCAGATCCCTAATCCAAAGTGTGAAACTGCACCTGGTTGTGGACACTGGGTACGTCCCATGAAGAATAACCCAAACTACAAAGGAAAATGGAAAGCACCTATGATAGATAATCCTAACTATCAGGTAATAGCAATATTGTAGGTCATTGTTAAAAGGTACAGAGTTCAACAGAGCAGGCAAGTCAAAGTAGTATATTTATCTAGGCTTTTTTACAGTATATTCGTATTTTAGAATGAGTCTAAATACCCTCGCTAAACATTTTGAGCTTTTTTGGTTTTAATTTGCTTTTTTTTTTCTTTAAGTATACTGGAAAATAGAAATGCTTCCTGTATTAAAACAATTTCTCTGTTAAAAGTTGCTTTTGCAACAATTTGCACTGGTACCACTTATTTAATACGCTTTGTAGAATTGTATTCTGAATCACATTATCATTTAATGAAATATTTCTCTTTTTTTGTTGGGGTTTTAAGTGTGGGTCTTTTAAATGAACAATTTTTTTAATTAAAAAAATGAAATATTTCAGTAATCAGATTGATTTACTGGTTCAGTTTTAGTGCAAGCATAAATTTTGGCTAATTAAATTCTCCTCCTCCCCTCCAGATATAAGAGGTAATCAGCGGGATATTAAAGAGACTTACTTTGTATTAATTATGGCTGGGGAGTACTTGAATCTGGTTTCTTTGAGCTTAAGATCCTAAGTGCGTTTGTAAACAAAATTGGGCTCTAATTTGCACAGCTATCATAAGGCTGAATTTTCCTTCCCTAAAACTTTCCCTAACACTTCTGGTTACAGTAGCTGTCAATTTATATATACGTACTGGAAGGGACCATGGTGGATCATGGGATGTAGTTCCCTGCAGTCTTAGGCCACCAGACGATAGATGCTTACCTCAGAACATTCCATCACTGGCTGCAAAATACTGACCAGTGCCCTTAGAAAAATGTATATGCTATATTGATGAACAAAAGCCAAAATTATATGTTACACAAAGAGAGACTAGAGGAAGAAGTAATACCAATGTCTTATTTTCCTGCAGTATTAGGAAATTTTTTTCCTAGACTTACTCTAGGAAGTTTACAAAGACTGTGCTTGGAATCATCATACCAGGAAGAACAGATATACATTGTACAGTCAGTTATTACTGTAACCCTATATGGACCAAAAAAAAAATAAAACTAAGTAGTCCGCCCTAAGCCAGAAAATTGAGACCCATCTGCGAAAATCCTGTAGGCTATTTCCAATTCTGGTTTTATGTAGGTTAAACTCTACTGCTTGTATTTTTAAATAAGGCATTTAAAAGAGTGGGGAAATTCTAACTATTTTAAAATTTGTTTCACAGTTTGTTTTTTAGTGAGGTATAGGTAATGTGATTACATTTTTTTCCTTAAAAGGGAATCTGGAGCCCTCGGAAAATACCTAACCCACACTATTTTGAAGATCTTCACCCGTTTGAGATGACCACTGTCAGTGCTGTTGGTTTAGAACTCTGGTCTATGACATCTGATATCTACTTCGATAACTTCATTATATGTTCAGAAAAAGAAGTAGCAGATCGTTGGGCAGCAGATGGCTGGGGCTTGAAGAAATTAGTAGCGAGTGCTAATGAGGTATAAACTTCACTGTGTTGTTGGCAGCCAAAAGTAGTGCTGAAGATGTGCTGTTGGAAGAATTTTCTGTCAATTAACGATGGCAGAATATTAATTTGTCTGCAATTAATAGTCTTGCCGAGTAACTATGATATGGGTTTTTTTTTTTTCCTCATAGTTTGGCTTTTTACCTTTCCCAGATCAAGATCCTCTTGAAATTAAAAGGGTGCAACACTTAAACACCTGGCTTCATTATAGTTAATGAGTCTTCTGCTGTTCACAGTGATACTAGAAATTCAGTACCTGTCAGCAAACAGAAGCTAAGTTAGCCACAAGTGAAAAGAAGAAATGAAAAAAGAAAGAGATCCATTATATGTTCTTTAGATGTTTCCTTCCCATGAGGAATGGATAAATAGTCATGTGTTTTTTTCTGTCTAATAATTTTAGGCCTTTGGCTGCTTAGATGTATATTATGCAGCTCTGAAAATAGCACGCGTGTGTTTATGGAGCTGCATCTGTTCCTCTGTTTTCTGTGTGTGCATCCACATTTTGTTTGCATACTGCACTTGGCCAGCTGCCACAGTTTTTTCTAGGTCTCTTTCCTATGCTGTAGGATGCACTTGTCCCGACATACGGGATTGTGAGCCCCTCTAGTGGCTGCCTTTACTGACTACAGTTTCTTCTTAACAGTCCTGTATTTTCTTTTACCGAGTGGCAAGAGCAAGCCTGCGGTTGTGGGACAGAAATGATGGGTTGGTGGCAAATGTGGCCAATTCCTGGCAGCTGCTGTTTGTCACGGGATGAGCAAGTAGGAACAGCGTATCTGCCCATGCAATTAGGAGAGCCACCTCCTCCCACAACCTTGCCCTTTTCTGAAATGTTTGGGTTTATGTCTGGACCTGCATTTATATCTGTACGCACAATAGCAAAACATATTCCCTTGAGTCCCCTCACTCCACTGTGCCTCTCAAACTTCCTCCCTTAGTTGCCGATGTACCCTTTCCAGAGGTCTTACTGGACCAGGCACTTGCCTACCAGAACTGGGCTGCGAGGGCAATTTACTCCCTGAATAACTGGCTGTCAAAGGAGAGAACGTGGTAGTACAGATGGAGCAAGACATTGCTCTTCAGGAGGCTGGCTGCTGCTCTGAGGTTCTTGATGCTTTGGGAGCTTTCAACTGAGTTAGCACAGCATGGGTTAAAAATAGAGTAGCTGGGAAGGGTGTAAAGTGTGAGGTTGCCAAGACTCCAAATATCACTTTACAAAATTGAGTAGTGGTCAGTCTGGTATGTTTGGAGTACCAGGTTTGTTCCTACTTACTTAGCACCTGCTATTTATTTCCAATCTGTCAAGTTGTTACTTTACTAGTATTGAAATCCAATAGTGGTTTACTCATTAAAAAGCAAAGGTAAAGGATGGTTTTCTTTGGGCAACATAAAGCTTAAAATATATACAGTACACTTTATAAACTTACTGAAGTGTTGAGAGGGATGTAAATACAAAATATTTTTTTTTAATTGTTTTCAATATAGCCCGGTATGTTTAGTCAACTGGTGACTGCTGCAGAAGACCACCCATGGCTCTGGGTTCTTTACATCTTGACTTTAGCTCTCCCTGTTGGTCTAGGTGTGTTGTTCTGCTGGCCAGCAAAGGTTAGAGAAATTCACTATATCTTTATTTGGTTTTATTCTTAATACTTTATTTGAAAACTCTTAGCATCTGTGCAATAATATGCACTTTTAATGTGCCACTGTTATTACTTAGCTTACAGTGGCTATTGTGTTTAATTCTTAATTTGAGTTTAAATGTAAATAGATTTTTAATTTGTTGTAGAAAACAGATGAAGATATTGACTTCAAAAAACCTGATATATCTAAGCCAATTACAAAGGGAGAACTAAAACAAGAGAGAGAAGAGTTAGAAGATGATGAAATAGAATTAGAAGAAGAAAAAGAAAATGAAGATACTGCTGAAGATGGTAAGATGAGCAAGCCAGCTTGCAGTTTGATTAAATACAGACATGAATAGGACTAGTTCATGGACTGCATTGCCAATAATTACAACCAGTTATCTTAGAATATGCAAAATCTGCCTTGCTCTGAGTCGTCTTTTTCTCTTTGACAACCTCCAGCAAGTGGCATTCCAGGGCTAATAGCTCTTTGATAAATACAGTCGGAAAGTAAGGCCTTCCTCAGTATTCTTTCACTTTCAAGAAATTAATGTGCTTCCAACAGTCGTCTTATGTTTGTAGACAGTGATGCATGCTTTCCTCCCTTCTAAATATTTCATATATTGAACACATTTGAATGGTTCAGATATATGTACCTGAAGTGGTTGAAGTCCCATTGTTGTCTTTAAAATGTGTCTGGAATAGCTTTAAGACTTTAACATAAGTCTTTCTGCTTACTCCACTGTGGGGGTTTGTACCTGGAACTATTTTGTTGGTCACTGATTTTAGTAACTCTTGTTAAAGCCTGAAAATAGAGTAGAACTGAAATACTGAAGTCTGCTGCTTCCTTTGTGTTGCTTTCTAGCAATGCATTGCATGCCTGCAGAGGTCTGTCCTGCTGCCCCATGGGAGAAATCTATGATTCAGTAGGTTGAGCTATACTTTGGCATCCAAGGATAAAGGATAAAAGGATAAAATCATCTTGCGTTACTGTATTCAAGATTACTGGTACTATTCAACTATGGCTTTGATGTTCTGTTAGCATTTCCCTGAGTCTATAGTAATGAGTAAAAAGCAAATCACCTAACTTACAGTGTATTATCTTGACTTCCGTGAGAAAATCCTTAGCCTCAGACCTCTGCAAGATTCTGCCTCTTCACTCTTCCTCGGTAGGAACAAAGAAAGTGAAAAGTGACTAGCACGGAAAGTTAGAAACCTAGCAGACATTCATAGGTGGTTGTTTGTTTTTTTTTTTTTCCTTAGTACTGACATCACTTGGTATTACTGACTGAAACTTTGTGGGTTTTGTCTCTCTGCACTATGTTCCATGAGTGTTGATGGCTTCCGCCTGTATGACTTAAAAGTTTGCTCAGCATCAGACGTTCCCATGCCCATGTGTACACAATTGAGTATGTTTGTTGGCACAATGCTTGCCACACCAAACTTAGTCCATCTGCTTTACCATTCGAGAGCCTTATCTAGGCATTTAAGTATTTTAGTTATGCTACATATATTTTTTACATTAGCATAAGTTGTAGGTACAGCATTTCAGCATTGTATCTTCGTACATTTTCCTTTTGGTCTTACTCTACTTTACCTGGTCTTTGCTCCTGAATTACAGAATCTGTTTTCTTTTACCCAGTCTTGATGCAGATCATGGATATGTTTTGTACCTAATATGCTACTGTTGCAAGGCTGTCTGAAATACCTGAATTCCGATATTCTTCCGTTAAGTCAGTCAGTTAATTTAGTTAATTACAACACATCACTTAATAAATAATACATTAAAGCATATGTTTGAATGTTAGAAATAAGGTCCAGGCAATCACAGGAACACTATGTAGCTCCCACAACTTTTTTTAAAGAATTCCACTTGGAACAGCTGTTCATGATGTTTCAAAAATAGGTTCCATTTTAGACCTTTACGTTTAGTTATTAAATTGAACACAGAGTAAAACTAAAATAGCTAGCTTTTGTATGACTATTCCAAGATTTTCAAGTAAATTCTAGACTTCAGAGGGAAGGATTACACTTTGCTGTCATACGACTTCCCAGTTTCTGTTTCAAGAAGAATTGCTTAGCTTCCCTTAGCTTCCTGCCACCTTTTACATTTGCAGGTTGAAATCTTCCCTTTTTTCCTATCACTCTTTTGCCTTTTCATATTTGAAAGCATTAGAGAATTTGTCTTCTGCCTCCTTCTACTGATTCTTTTTGCTACAGAGAGAAGAGAAATGGAGGAGACAAAAAGAGAGCTTATAAAGGATACAAAGAAGATGGGAAGGGAGGCTCCTCCTTCAGGTACTGGGAAAGGGAAGTAATTTGGGCCAGGACTTGAAAATGGTCTCTCCTTTCTGTTTTTTTTTCCCCCTGTGCTTCATTGTTCATGGTAGGACTTCAGGCTGGGGAATGCCAGCTTTCATCAGATACTGATGTGAGTTTCCTCTGAGATTTTTCAGTGTGGTATCTGTAGTCATAAATATTTTCTACCAGTGTCTTTGGATCCTAATAATTTTTACGATTGCTTTATAGTCATTATCTGCTGCTTTGTTTCCTGAAGTTGAAGGTAATGGGGTTCAAGCTGTGGAATACTGAATGACTTGAGATCCACATTTTATCATGGGGCCACTACAAAAAAGGAAAAAAAAATCTTGGCACAAAAGCAAGTTTCAGAAACACTTGTAGATTTCTTTGGCTCCAGTGAGAATGAGTTGCTGGCAGAGTGCTTCTTGAAGGGCATTGTCCATGGGATTTACTGTTTTATGTTGTTCTGTGTTAATTTTTGTGTCATTGCTAAAGGATGATGTGTTCTTGACTTGTCCACTCATCTGCTTTGTCTCCTTGCTTTCCTTGCCCTCTAGAAAAATATTCCAGGAAGTAAAAGAATGTTGCCAAGAAATGTAATTTCAGGGCACAGTCTGGACCTTATTTGTGCAGTTACACCTTTATTTATATGAAATACTGTTGAAATTACTATTAGACTACATGAAAATTAATTATTCTAAATAAGATAGTTGTCCAATTCTGGCTTTTACTACTTCTGATGTCTGAAGTTTTTTGTTTGTTTTGTTTATTCCCTTCTGTTGAAATTAGTACTTATGAGAGGTGCTGGATTTGCATCATTTACAATTTCTTAATCTCTTCATTAAAATATGAGCAAAGGCTTTGTGAATTTTTGCCAGGCTCTTCTGTTAAAGGCTTATTTTTAGAAAAGAAATCTTTGTCTACATCTGTCTTAAACTATGATATCCATTTTTGGGGTCATATTTCTCCTTTTGATAACAATAGTGGAGACATTATTGTAGACATGTATCAGGTATATTTACAGATGGGAAAACTAATTTCTTAGAGCTTCACTAATTGTTATGAACTGTTTGGCTCAATTTATAGCTGTACTGTAGGCAAAGTTTTTGGTACTCCTACAGAAGTCTCAAATATTTTAATAAATTAGGGTTTTCTAGATTTTTGCCACCAAGAATCAGGAGAGTCGCGTCTTACATGTGACTACCATCTGAGTTTATATGGTTACTTTTGTTTCAGTTTCACTGAGCTGAAACAGTAAGAATTGGGGGGGGTGGGTGTTAGCTTTTTGGATACTGAAGGTACTGCTTATGAGATTGATCTGACAAGGATAGAATTGAGTACTGCTTCATTACTGTTTTTAACTGAACCCCTGGCAGACTGTTAAGTTGTAAAATGCCATCTTATAGCTTTTCTATCAGATATGATTTCTTGTTTGCTCTTGATAGAAAGTATTGCAAAGGGTACCCTATTTCTAGAAATTGTCATTTCAAGACCTCAGTTTGAAGTAAAGGAAGAGACTTGCCAAGCCCCAGTAACTTTTTGAATCATGCTGTGGTCGCTGAGGTTTAACTCCTACAATGAGCATAGATACCTAAAATGCAGGCATGGGAGTGCCAGCTTGTAAATACTGAAGGCCAAAGTGGAGATCAAAACAGCTGGATGCCTGGCCTCCTTCACAAAATATAAAGAATATAGAGCGCTGGTTACCCTAGAAGGGCAACCTACGTGCTGATCAGAGAGCAGCCTAGAATTCGTTATGTCTGGTGCATGCACTGCTCTTCAGTGCAGTGACGTGGCCTCAGTAAGAAAGTAGAAACTGCCTCTGTGTTGCTTAGCCTATAGTTTGTCCAGGGAATTCTGCAGAGTAAAAAGGTACTTCCTGCCCCCCCGCCAGTCCCTGTCAGTTCAAAGGTCTAACCTGAATAGTTTTATCCTAGTAGTGCAAGCTGGACATAGCACGAGTGAGCGGAGGGGAGTACAGTGCTTTTCTGACTAGTTTTTGCATTGCAATAATGTGGAAGAAGAGGGTAAGCACAGAGCTGTTTATCCCTCAACCAAAACAGTATGCCAGAAGAATTCCCTGCTGAAAAGGGGAGTTCCCTTAGGATGTGGGCATCCCCCATGGTGGGTGACTGATAACTGCAATATTGTACTTTGTTATCTAAGTCAGAATTAGTCAGATTTGGGATGCCCAAGTTGTCCTGTTTTGGACTCTGGTCTCAAAACTGTCTAATACAATACTTGGATTTAAGGACTTCCCTAAAGGAAATTAGCTTAAGGTTGTCATTTTTGTTGGTCACTTACAAGTCTGGAGAAGAGTATGTGCTATTGTGAAAAGAGGCTAGGCTTAAGCTGTTAAAATGGTTATTAAATCCGACAGTGATCAATTTCTACTAATTCGTGAGAATTCTACTCTCTGTGTCACAGAGATGTTTTTATTGGTTATTGTAAACAAGCAGTTCATTCTAAGACTGAAATTGGCTTCTTTTCCTTACTAGTGTGTCTGGATATAGTTTATTTTTAATATAGTTCTGTTTACAAAGTAAAATTAATTTCTTTTGCAGAAGGTGAGGATGAAGGTGGTGAAGATACTGATGATGAAGAAGAAAACGAAGTTGCAAATAGAAGTCAAGAAGAAGGTGATAAGTCAAATATATCTGGTTCAGAAGATGAGGTAAGTTTGGGGTTTTTTTCCCCTATTTTCTCCTTGCCCTTGTCCAACATCGTACTTCTGACTAAGCCCAGTTACCTACAACGAGAGTTTTTCTTCTGTTGAGCCAGAAAACAAATCATGAGGTAGGGATGTGTTTTCATTTGAGTTTGACACCTCAAATGCTCTGTATAGGTTTGTGAAACATGTCTCTTCCTGTGTAGTTTTGGGTAGGAGGTGGTACTTACTGTAAAATACAGGTACAATATAGAAGTTATCATAGAATCCTGGAATCATAGAATGGCTTGGGTTGGAAGGGACCATCAAAGGTCATCAAGTCCAACCCCCCTGCAGTGACCAGGGACACCTTCACCTAGATCAGGTTGCTCAGAGATCATGCAGGTCTCTAGATATGAAATGCTTTTACAGGAGTATAGTTTTTAACAGGTGGTTAAATCAATTGCAAGTCTTGAAAACTTGGATGCTGCAGTAGGTGTCAATGTCTTTGTGCTACTTAACTGATGTAACATGTGCTTCTAACCAAATAGTCTTTCAGTGAGACCTAAACAAACCTTAAGCTTTCAGGGGTTTTTGGGTTTTTTTTTATAATTCCAAAATAAGGTTTTAAGCAGAATGACCATACAGGTCTTGAATTCAGCACCTGCAGTTTCATTTTTCTTGTGCAGATTAATCCAGTCACCAGATAATTTATAAAATGTTTTTCAGAAAATAACATTGTAGAATGGAATCTGTGTGCTTTTCTTGCTTGTCAACTATTCATTATCCTTTCATGTAGAAACTGGTATGTCGGAAATGCTTTAGATCCACCCACAGTATTTCTGTTGGTCATCTTGTGCTTGTCACTCCCTAAATGAGTCCCTTCCCAGATCAGAGGAGTTATTTAATGTAACGTTAACTCCTTTTCATATAGAACTCCTCTAGGAAACTGTACCTTGAGTGAGGTTGCATTGTTTCAGCACTGAAAATCTTCATTAATTGCCCTTTATATTCAGTACTTCCTCTTGTTCCTGTAAGAAGGTTGTTTCTTTTCATTGTTCATTTACCTAGGAATATAGTATCTGATGAACCCCATTAAGATGCATGTGACTCTTTGTGAAAGTAATAACAAGATCTGTATGTGTGTATGCCATTACACAATAACACAATGAGGTTATGGCTTGCTCTTCTCTGGGTATTTTCTTGGTGTACAAGTTTCTGTCATGAGTTAGCTAGTGACCTGCTTGGGAGATGTCATGCACACCATGTCCTCACTCCGGTTGTGCCACATTCTGTGAGCTGTTCCTTCTGAACGAGGTGTTTGCCATGAGGTGATGCAGGAAAGTGAGGAAGCAATGCATTGTCTGAGAACGGAGTTCGTGTTGGGAAGGCTTTTCATGTGCCTCTAAGTTAATTGCTTTTAAACTGAGAAGAACACACCTGATTTAAGAACAGTTTGTTCTATTTGTAGATCTCCAAAGGCAGCAGTTAGAATGTTTTCAGTGCTTCTTGCTTAAGAATTGGAAATTAAAATTAGCCTAAGATGTACTTTAAGGAAGTTGCTAAATTCATTAAAAAGTCAGTCATCGTGCTTAAACCAGTGAGGAAATGGGCAAAACCAAATTTCTGACATCAGTTTAGGTGTACTAGTCTCTTCCTTCTGAATATAGAAAGGAGAAGTCTTCTACCCACTTTATTTATTGTTAGATTAGTATTGTGGGAAAAAAAAGTCCCGTCACTTAAGTGTTGCATTTAGTGATATTATGATTGGGGGGGGTGAGAGGAGGAATAAAGTAACATGCCAGTTTCAATAATTAAAATAAAATTCAGCATTAAAATTTTAAACTTTTTTTTTTTCTTCAGATGAAAGAAGCTGATGAAAGCACAGGTTTTGGAGATGGTCCACTGAAATCAGTGCGCAAAAGAAGAGTACGAAAGGACTGAGTTACTTCCAGCTAGTATTTGTAGGTCTAGATAATAGAAACTTCTGGTATGCCACTTCAGTGGGCCTGACAACATGGAAGTTCCTGAGATTTGAAGGAAAAAGGGGGACTCATTGCTATTTCACCTCCTATTTTAATTCTCTAACCTCTTTTAACCTTCCCAAACTTCCTTGATTCCCTTTTTTAAGGAGCAATACTATCTGTGAGGAGTTAGCTGATGTTTCAAATTCAGAATAAAAGTGAAATTACAAGTTGGCCAACTGATTTTAAGGTGAAGGTTCTTAAGATTTGAAGATTCCTAGAAATTAGTATTAGTTAGAGATAAACTTCCTTTAAATATTTTTTAAAAATATGAATAAATTGTAATATTTTTGCAGCTCTAGCACAAAATTAGCTGTTTACACTTTTCAGCTAAAAGAGGATGATAGTATAGATGTAGCATCTATAGCAGTCCACATTGCTATAAGGTACATTTTTCTGTGCAGAGCTAAATGCAATAATTGTTTTTGTATGATGATTCAGTGCTAGCAACAATTTTTATTGTAAATTATTTATGTTAGTTGATCTTGTTACATGGGTGGTCACCTGTTCACTTCAGACATTGGTTACAGTAATTTATTTTTAAGAGATATTTTGAAATAGAATACTCATAGAACAAGTGGTAATTGATGTGACTTGCTTTACTTTTGAATGCAGATACCAAATCTGCAGAAGTGATACACAGATGATTTCAAACTTTTATAGTTCTCATGTTCCAAGCCAGAGTTATAACCTCTGTTTATAAAATACTTGCTCAGTGTACATTGCCTCCTTGCTTAACATGAAATTTATTAATATAGGTAAGAATTTTTTGAAGGATTAAGTTTTTTACAGATGTGAGTAAATGGGCATTCTCATAATATAGTTTAAATAAACTGCATATTGTAAAAGCAACTTTGTTTTGTTGAAGTTCAGCTGTATATTAAAATAAACAATAAAACTGCATTCATCAGAAACCTCTTGCTGCTCGGCACCTGCCTATAGTATTAGTAGGATGTAAAATGCTAGCAAAAGCAGTCATACGTTAAAAACAAGTAGACATACATTAATTCATAAGGAACCTAAGAGATTTCCTTGTGCCGGGCAAGAATTTAGTTCACTTCAAAAAGAAGTATTTTCACAGCAAATTGAGTCAGCAAAGATTCCATGGAAGTCTCTAACAAATGAATGCTTAATTAACCCTGATGAAGATGCCAGTGTCTTCAAGCACTTGTGTTGAAGTGTTCAAAAGTTAATTATATTGGACTTAACATTTTGTGTGAACTACAGGGAAAGGCCTCTGGTTTTGTTTGGGGGGGTTTTTGAGTTTTTTTTTGTTGTTGTTGTTCTTTAAAGTTAAATGCAAGTTTTCTCCTCTTAATTTAGGGTCTACATGCAAAAGGTAAGAAGTGAAGACTCCAGACTCCTCCTCTTTCCTGTGACTTTTCAGCAATAGATAGAAATGGTTACAAATGCGGCATCCTGCTAGTAACAGCTACTGTGAGCTGTTGGAGCATTTCTGCACTCCTTTTGAATGAATCTTGTCTGAGCCTAGTAGAAGTCCTTTGGAATTGTTACAGCATTTGGGTGTGGTTTGGGGGTTAGTTTTTGTTTGTTTGTTTGGGGGGTTTTAGGGGTTTTGGTTTTTTTTTTTTTGTTTAGTGTGATATAGTTACTCCAGGGATTGGTCACCCCAATTGCTATTCCCTTACAGTTTTTAACTCAAGGTTCCCATAGTGTCTTGATTAATGCCCCATCAACATACTTCCTTGTACCTCACTTCAGTAAATAAGGAGCCATTGATTATGGGTAAAATGATCTTGTGAGGCCATGACTCAAGGGTGCTGTTTGCAATAATAGTGACTCTGTAAGGCCCGTCTCACTTTAATACTGACTTAATGACTTCAATTACCTGGAACCTGGAGACAGAAGACATCCTTCTGCACATCAGCTTACTTGGATCTAGTCTTATGCTAGTCATTAGGGGAGAAATACCAGAGCTTTGGGGATTTGAGGCTCCAGACCTAGAAAGCCGGGCAAAAGGAGAACCCCCTTCCATTGACACTTGTAACATTGAGATGTCACCTGCCGTTCATGTGCGTAGTCCATCTATACCTGAAGAGCTGTTTCAGGAAAAATACTTCATCTTGCTATCATGGCTGCTTGAAAGTGCTTTGAAATTAACAGACTGATAAACCAGTTCCAGGATGCCTTGCTATTAAAACTGTCAGTCATCTTTGGAACTCCATGAGTATCAGACCTCCACAGCCTGCGCTCCCACTGGCTATGTCGTGGCTTAGTAAAAGTGGTCTTACTGAGGAGGCCAAGTCCCAGGCTGAGAATTTTTGACATTCAGGGAAGGCTAAGTAGGACTGAGACCTTTTTATTTAATTACAACTGAAGTGAGTCCTCAGCCGGTTTCCACCTTCATGAACATATGATGAAGTAATAATTCTGGTTTCTGTCTAATGTAGAGCTCGTTACCTGTGTAGGAAAAGGTAAAATCTCTTCTATTCTAACTTGGCTTGAAGTTCTCCCACGTGGAGAGGTGCAAGTTTCAGCTTTGATAACACTGGATGCAGTCTAACAATCCTTTTCCTTTTTTCCTTTAGCCAGAACAGAAAAGTATACAGAAATGTAAGATTCGTGGGTGAAAATGCCAATTGAGTCAGGAACTGGAAGCTTGCTGAAAATAGATTCATTAACCCAGGTTTAATCTTAATACCTGCTAATTACATCTCATCTTTCAAACACTTCAGCTATGTAGAAACAATTAAGGTGACAGCAAACCCTACTACTTTTCCACCTTTTGACTACCGAGAGTTATGAGAAGTCTTAAGAGTTTATGAATGTGAAACCAAACTAACAGAGACAAATCAAAAGTTTTTATTTAGTGTAAAGTCAGAAATACAACATCTTCAAAATGTTCATAAGTTAAATGAAGGCCACAGTAGTGGGATGTAAAATGCTATAGATGAAATGACTACTATGTACACACCGGTGGATAAAATATCACTATCCAATCTTACAATACAAACCCATGATTTGAAGATTACTTGATCTCGGGGAAATTGCTGAAGTCTAACAAGCGCATGCTCTGTTACCACTTGATGTCCTACAGTGCAGATGGAGATGTGCAGTGACATGGCTTTAAAGCTACAATGGCTGTAATGCAATGCAATCTTTAGAAGTCAAGTGCTTGGGGCTTTTTTTTTTTTTTTTTTTAATGCTCAAACCCTGGGCTAACCACGTGATCTACTCTACCTGCTAGCAATTCTTGGATGAATTTAAGAGTTCCAGATAGGCAATAAAGTGAGAGAGCAGTCCACAGAAGATTAAAAATCATTTCAGATGTTTACAGGACCCCATGCCACAAACGGTATCAGCCATTTGTCCCTTGGTGGGTAAAATTTTACCATCAGGTTTCTTGACTCAGACTTGTAAAGAGCCCTCAAGACTGAACTATTAGTGCTTTGTTTGCAATCATTTGACTTTGCTGACACCCCAGTAAGCGCTGTACAGCCATCTTAAGTGGGGGAGAAATGGGAGACCTCCCCTTTGGGAGTGGGGGAAACCTCACAACATCAGCTTAACGCCCGAGAGACAGCAGTGCTTAGCTGCCAAGAAACTTGGGGTTTGAGAAGGATTTACTCTGCTATTGCATCCACTCATACAGTTCCTGCAGCTTTATTCTACAGAATGCATCACAGCAAGGTTGAAGGAGATCACTGAACTAGTGGTTTCCCTTTGTTAAAAGGTAAAGTATAATGGCTTCATTACCGACGAGACAGACCTTGGTTCTAGGTAACATCCATAAATAAGTCTGCAATGCTGCTGTATGGCAAGATGAAACATGCAATTGAGTACTGCTAAAACTTATTGTTGTTTGTATTTCAGCTTCTGCTCTCCCTTAATACTGACAATGCTAGGCGTGCCTGCCCGCTCTATGGGAAGTGCTCAGGCCCCATCATCTGGGCTGAGCTCCTTTACAAAACCTGCTAACAAACAGCCAAGCCAGTCAAAAACAGGGCACCTCGACACTAGGCGTTGCTCAGAGCACCACAGATTTGAGAGGCAAAAGCCAGCTTTGTTCCACTGCAGTCTTCTGCCTTAGATGTTTTTGAGCAGTGCCTCAGGAGGTACTTCCCAAACTCGGGCTCTGGGGCAGGAACACAGTTGCTGTAAGGCCTGAAGCAAAGACAAGTTTGGCACTTCAGGAAGAAAGTAAAAGGTGGCAAGGAAAGACTTGTTCTCAGTTCCTCACTGAAGATTGTTCACATGAGCATGAGAAACACTGTTGACCTGTTTCTGTAAAGCTTATTACTCGGGTTTTTAACTCTTCATCACACAACTGGAAAAACTTCAGGAAGACCATACATCACGATGCTGTGCCTGATCATTCTTTAAGGAAACAGGGAAGTGAAAATGGTTTGAAGTGTACATCTTGCAAACTACAAACACGCTGATACTGCATCAGTTTGGTGTTTCCCTGATAAAAGTCGCTTATCCTTGTTCCTCTTCCCTTACCCCCCTGCTTCCCAAAAAAATCTTAAGTGTTCTTCTGTACACAAGCCCTGCAAATAATGTCATACTGTTACGACTTCATAGAAATTCTTGACTGGTTTACAGGGGTTTGTTTAAAGTTGCTTTGCAGACCTATGGAAAGTACAATACAGTAATCTAACCACATTTGAGGTGAAAAAGGTGATGCAATTAGACTCTGAATATTTTTATCAAATAAGGTTTCAACACAGTAACTATTATTTTGCTAGTCAGGAACGCTACCCTAAGACCTCAAAGAGCGCCAACAGACTTTTGTTTAACTTGACAAACTGAATCCAATTTTTAACAAGATATGCTCATTTTCAAAACAAATATGAAAGTTTAGTAAGTCTCTATACTACATTTGCACATTGCTTAATCTTAACAATACACAAGCTTATGTCTCCTGTTCATGATAATGTTCTTAATTCTGTTTACCACCGAAGTTTATAATCTTCAGGTATCCAGCAAAGCCACAAACCTAAGGTATTTTAGCTCATGTAGCCTATGCCAATTAAAACAAAAAAAAGACAGCAGCAATACAATGACATCACCTGTGAGTCAACCCTTACTTCCTTTTGCTTTTTGTGTCAGTTGTTTGGAAAACACTAGACGCTGACATCAGATTTTCTATATACTGTCCAAGAACTTGGTTTTCTGATTTCAGTTTCAAGTTTTCTTCCTTAACAGCATCTACTCGTGCCGAGAGATCTGTGAAGGTGATATTATAAGAAAAATATTAGACACTATTGATGTTGCCCGCATCAAACTGTTCAGACTTTTAATGCGGGAAACATTGCCATAAGGTATTAATTATTGTATAAACACTGTGCTACTCACAAGTTTTATCTAAAGCCCATTTTTCCCCGTATTATTTTGTAGTACAGTATTTTGACAAATTCATTACACAAGTTTACTGTTAGTCTGTATCTTTATTCTCTTCCTGAATTTTTGAATTAAGCTATTGCAAACTAAACTATTTGGAAACAAAAGTTCAGTGATGAGCAGGCTCAAAGATGTTTGTCAACTAATGAGCCTGTGAAAGTGAACCGTTATCGACCCTTCTGCTTGATGGGTATGATGAGAATCAAGCAAACATTATGTTGCATAAAGGTGTGGGGGGGGAATAGTTCTGAGACCTTGCTTATGTACCTTCAACTGCATAAGTGACATACTTCTGGACACTGACTAAGGTAGGGCAGAACAGTAAGGCTCTCGTCTTTTGCTTATTCCTGTGTGCTTGTAAAAAAAAAATCGGATGTGTCAAGCTGCTAACCTTCAAGTGTGTGCTGCAGTTCCAAAACTTGATTAATAAGCCGCGTTTTCTCTTCTAATTCCACCTGATTCTCAGCCTCAACAGCTGCAATAAATCATATGAGTTTTAATGCAACCTCTTTAACAGCTGGAAATGATACTAAGTAGAAAAAATAACAATGATGAACAAGAACATTAAAAGCTTATACCATCCATGTCGGCATTCATCATTGTAGAATGGGCTCTTTCTGCTTTTGAAGAGACAATTCCTGAGAGATGCTCTGCTTGAAGGAAAGAAAAAAAAAAAAGAGTGAACACTGAGTCAACCGTTAATGTCACTGCCTTTACATTTGGATTTTAGATGCATTTTTCTACCTGGTGTTGAAGAGCCAGCACTTAAGCCTAAGGCAGAAGAACATTTTTTTTAACATTCTTTCGTTATTTTTCCTAGAGCCTTATGTGTTATGTAAATACAATTCTCCAAGGAACTACGTTTCAGTTGACAGAAATACCCGATCTCGGTTACTCTCCGACGCATAAAATAACCCTGGCTTTCAATGATGCACTGGCCGCCGCCTCAGCACCGATCTTTCTGGAACCGGCTATTAAAGAAACCCAGAGGCAGAAGGGGCCCCCTCCGCCGTCCAACACACCCCCCACCCCACCCCCCCGCTGTTATCACGGGCAACCGTGTCACGGACACCAGGCCCGCAGGGTCCCCCGGCACCTCCCGGCGCACCCCCCGCCGCCCCACCTCCCCATCTCCCTGCCCTTCGCTGCAGGACGGAGCAGGAACGGCTAACGGCAGCGCCAGGGCGCCGGACCCGCTGCCGGATGGGCCGGCGGCACTGCAGAGGGCTTCGGCCCAGGACCGTCCGGCAGCTCCGCGCAACCCAACCTCCGCTCCGCGGCCTGCAGCATCCACCCTGCAGCCGTCCAGGTCCAGGCCCGGCCGCCCCGCCCCGCCTCCTCACCTGCCGCCGCCGCCGCCACCTCCCCGCGGGCTGCGCCCCGGCCCCGGCCCCGGCCCCGGCCCCGGCCCCGGCCTC
>JAVKLA010000007.1:19638451-19670371 GCA_034782735.1 Sagittarius serpentarius | reverse complement strand
CCCCATCCCCCCCCCTCCCCCCCCCCCCCCCGCCCCCGGTTCCAAGTCAGGGGGTGCGGGGGAGCTCGCCTGCGCCAGGTCCTCCCCGCCGCCAGGGGGCGCTGCGGTGCCCTCCCGCCGGGGCGCCCCGGCCGCGTCGCTGGCCGCGCTCCTGCCTGAAGCCGGCGCCGGGCAACCTCAAGATGGCGGCGCTGGGGTTGCTGCTGCAGGCGGCGGCGGCCTGCGGCTCGTCCGGGCCGTTGTCCCTCTGCCGCTGCTACCGGGCGGCGCCGGGGGCGCGCGGGCTCTGTACCCGGCTGCCGGCGCCCGAGAGACCCGTGGAGGCGAGGCAGGAGGAGGAGCCGGCAGGCGAGGAGGAGGACGCCGCCATGGTGAAGGGTGAGCCGGGGGCGAGGCGGGGCTGAGGGGGCGCGGAGGCGGGGGAGGGCCCTGGCGTCCGGGAGAGCTCGTCAGGCCTCCCCCCTCCTCAGGGGGTGGGTTCGGTTGTTTTGGTTTTGGGTTGTTTTTTTGGTTTCTTGTTTGTTTGGTTTTTTTGTTTTCATCGTACGCGGCCCTTCCCCGTTAAATCCCCCTGCATGGCAGTAGCCAGTAAGTGCGGGATTAAATTAACACCGACGTTTTTTTCTGACAAATCCTTTTTGTGCTCGCGTACTCGTGCAGCTGTGTAGAGCAGTGGTCCTCAGCCAGCGGCTGGTGGCTCTGCGTCGCGTTCGGAAGAAGTTAGGAGAAGGCAGGTGTCCCCCAGCGCGGGAGTCCTTCAGCTTTAGGGAGGCGGGCAAAGCCTGAGGAAACCCGGCGAAAACCCGAGCGGGCGGGTGGCTGCGGTTAACGCTCAGGGGCTTGGAGACTCCCAGCCAGCGTCCCGCAGGGTTTTACCCGCTCCGGTTCGGCGCCGTGTAAACCTGGCCAGCCTGCTGCCGCCCTGGCAGGGCCGACAGGCCGCCTGCACGGCAGCGTCCGCGTTGAGAAACCTGCGATTGCGCTCCTTGCTTCCGGATCTTGCGGCACTGGAGATCACGTCAACGCGGAAACCGAAGTAACTTCGCGTAGCTGTCCTCGCTCGTCTAGCCGGGCTCGGTAGCTCCGAGCCGGCGCTCCCGTTCTCCTGTTCTTCCCCTGGTTCCCTGGAGGGAATAACCCTTGCAGAAAAGGCGCTGCACAGGGTCCTGCTCCCTTCGGACCTTGCAGGACGGTCCGCGAGCCGCAGCAAAGGCGACGTGCAGGACCTGAGCTAATTTTAGTGGCTTCACCGAAGTGACTGCGCTGCATAACCGGTAGTATCTTTATAGGGACTATGGAGCTCGAACCACATCTTGCAGTGACACGTATCTGTACCATCTCCGTGTGTTGCAGGAATATATCCAGTTATAAATAAATAATCGGATGCTGTGTAGATACTCAGGAAGATAAAGGCATTTGGGAAGTGTGCCCTCTACTGTATTTTTTTAATACACTTCAGAAAGTATCTGTTTCTAATATCCGCATCTTCAGGGTGCCTCCACAATATTATTAACATTGTGTTGATAACTTTTTTTAACCTCACAATCAGATAAATTCAGATTAGACAATGCTGTTCAAGTTATCGGAACATATTTTAATTAGAGTCCTGCAGTCTGTTTGTACTGGAAAATGAGTCTGTTGTTTTCAGTTCCATTAGCTGACTTACTTAAAAGTATATCACCTTCTCCACAAAAGGTGTTTTTAACTCAGTAATCCCCCGTAATCCCTGCAAGCAGTCCTCTCAGGTGGTGGCTGGCTTTAGGAGCTTGTTAGCAACCCTCCTTGATTGCAGTTTTTAAAATGACAGTGCTTCTCACCCTGTTACTACCTTGCTTGCTGCACTCCCTGTGTGGCAAACCTGGCAATCAACAGGTTCTCCTAATTCTTTCTAGCAAGACAGCCTCCAGCACTTTGATTAACAGGGAAAAAATATGGCCAGAGTCTGCAGATGGGTACAGATGGATGGAGAGCTTGCTTAGCTGGTGAAGAACTTGCTGTGGTCTATGCTACAAGAGGGGAAAAAAAAAAACCATCGCAGGCTAATCTTGGGGAAATGCACCTCTGCTGCAGAAATTCTGCTTTGCTCGCTGCATTACATTTGCAGTTTATTGTCTAAACCATCCCAAAATGAGCAAAGTGGGAAAATCCTTGACAATAAGTTGTGGGACCAAATGGAAACCAGACATGCTGGCTCCTATGCTGTTGTAGCCAAAACAGCGTAGTAATTCCAAGGGTTGCGGGTTTACCTACTGTTTTCATTTTGGTACATACACTGTTGAGGGTTCATTCTACTTTGCATGGTTGTAGTTTCTGACTGTAGTATTTTCTTTTGATTCTTAACGCTGCTGTTTGAGCTCGAGCACCAGGCTGAAACGCCTTTTCAGAAGTTCACTTGCGTGAGAGGTTTTTTGGTTTTCCTGTAGAGAAAATGTCTTTATCTGAGCCTCCACTGTTAGCGTTGCACAGGGGCTGTCAGCAGAGAACAGATGGTGTCTTTAGTCTACATCGTGCTGTATGTTACTGGGTTAAAGAGTTGCACAGATGCTGCCTTAGGTTTGTACCGCAGTATACTCGGACATATTGGGTCTCACACAATGCATCTTCCTACTCTTAAGTGCTTAATATCAATCCCTTTACCCTAGTATCTGAAACTGTGCAGCTGGCAGGTGCTCCTGGGCCCCAACATTTAGAAACTGTTTCTGTGTGACCTGGCTCTGTCCCAGCTCCTTCTCATGGCAACATCTGTGCAGGTTGCTTTTTTTCTTTCCCCATCCTTCACACCCTGATTTCTAAGGAACCTATAGCTAAGTGCTGAGGCAGCAGGGAGCAAACCTGGTGTCCACGGCCCAGGGACTGTTGGATTGATGCTGCTGGGTGCAAATGCTGCAGAGAGAACGCCTAGCTCATCTTCCTTTCCCTTAAAAAGGTTTGCCTTCCTAACCCTCCCTCTATTTTCCAGTGCGAAGAAGTCAACCCCAGGATTCTAAATAGCTGATGCATTACCGGATTTAAACAAACAGACAAAAAAACCAAACCCAACACACCACAGAAAAAAAGCCCACAGCCCAAAGTGTTTTTTATGAGAAATCAACCAAAACAACAGCAGCTTAGCATAACACATAACTTACCCATTTGTTTTTTTCAAATTCCTTACTTCACCTGTCTTGCATGGGGTAATATATCATCAATGAAATTTGTTGTGCACTTTAGATTGGAAGCTTTAGGGATTTAGAGTATATCCCAAACAGTGAGATTCCTTTTAAAATGCAGAATGTGTCCCAGGGAAGGCATACCTATGCACGTGTGTCGAGTAACCAAATAGTACCTTGCATTTGAGGGGTGTGATTGATGTCCCCTTGGGCTGGAGGTGGCCAATTCAAGTCCTTGTATAACAATTCTTGCTTTTATCAGCCTGCAGGATTTTGTTAACTCTCGTGTTAGAAAGCGTCATTTCTTTGTTCTGCAAGTTGTTAGCATAGCGAGTCTTGTCTCGGGACTGTTTGCAGGAGAACCCGAAACAATCTTTCTAAAGACCAGGTTCTGTTTGACAGGGATCTGGCAGCGTTTGCTTCTCTCTGGTTTCCCCACTCACTGGGAGGGGCAAAATTAATGGGGTAAATACTAATTACATGTAAGTGTGAGCAAATCAGTCAGCTTCGCTATGTGGCTGTTTGCTTTGATTCTTTGGAATATGCAGCACAAGGTTGAGAGGCTGGGCACAACCTGTGTTCACAGAGGTGGTTTTTTTTTGGTTTGTTTACAAACTTAAATGTTCTCTACTTTAGAGAACATATACCTTATCAATAATGTTCACAAATGCTGGGAATTCACTGTTTACTTCTGTGGAGCAGCATAACAACACACTAATAGCCACTCTGCAGTTTAAAAGAAGAAATAAGAGGATTCTCTTCATTACTGGAAATACTTGAACACTGCCCTAAGTAATGTTCCGCTGTTTGGTTTATTAAACTGTTTTTACATTACACAGTAGATCACTCGCTTCAGGTAAGTGGCTTTTCTGACTGAAGAGTTATAAAGAGAGCTCATAATTTTTAGCCGTGTGTCAGAGCTCCTGAAGTCAAAACTGACTTGGATGTAACTAAGAAGAGGTGCTAATCCCTTTCTTTCTTACTAATTCATTTTATATTTTCTAAGGCATTTGGTTAAAGCAGAGGAGGCACTCATAATATTGTCATCTATATTAAATTTACAGGATCAGCAAGTTTCCCTTCACGAACACAATTATTTATACTGAACTTGTATCCTAAGTTCCAGTGAAGCTTTCCTAAAACTAGCTGACATTGCTGGCAAAAGGAATTGATTTATTCAGTTTCACTGAAAGAGCATTTTTTGCTTAAAATAGCAACAATCTCCCCAGGATATAAAGCAGCATTGATATTTTACCTGAATGCATATATGTGTACAGTTACAAAACTACAGGAGAGAATTTTATTGCTCTGGGCTCAGGTTCTAAGTCATTGCTGCTAATGACAAACGTTTTCAGATGTTTTATTTCTAAAACTCTGGTGTATATCCTGTTTTTTCCATGGTACAGAGTGCAAACCAACAAGCTTTTCACTTCCTTTTTGGCAACGTTACAGGCGCTAGAGGCGCCTGCGTAAGCTGGCTGACGACAGAGGCATCACTGTTCACCACTAGAATAGAAATGTATTCTCCTTTTCGCTAACAAAAGGTGGTATTGTACATATTTCTGAGACGAGTTTGCTATTTGGACTGTACTATTTTCTCCTTTAACTAATTATTGTCACAAAGAAAAAGACAAAAAGGAATACAAATGCCTTAATTTTTTTTCCTTGCAATACTAACTCGCAAGACCCTTTACATCAAATCTTCATCATTTTGTTTCTCTCTGGAAATGACAGACTCTGAGAAGGTTTTTTTTCCAAGTGATGTTGCTTTACACCAGAATTCTTTGCAATTCTTTTTGTGAGTAACCTCAAAGGGCTTTTGTAGCCTTGTGTGCATCCTTGTGCAAATTTACAATTACAGACTTCTGTCATATGCATAATTTGAGTAGTTCTTAGTTTGCACTTTTCCCAACCAAATCAAATTATACAAAACGTGCAGTTGTTTTGGCTTGCGTTGGTCTAACTCTTGTCTGTGTCCTTGCTTATTGTGCATGTTTTGGTAGTGCCTTAGGTCCTGAATGAGAATGGCACCTCATCAGATGACGTAACCTGTGAGCATACAGTTGGGGAAAAAAATCCAGTCTCTTTAGAAAGTCTACAAAAAGAAAGCTTTAGAAAGTCGTATTTTCTCTTTAACCCTGAAAAGGCCTGCCTTCTAACGTAACTGTGTCCTGTCTTTTGCAGATTGTGCATGAGGGCGAATGTTCTCATTTCTACTCTGACTCCACAAAAATGCATTTTTAAATGGACTAAGCAGCTGAACTCGTTGAAGCTTTAGGCTGTGAATACCAATGTGTATGACCTAATGTTGGCCTGTTAAAAGTTTGATCCTCCTTGTAATCATCAGCTATAGGTGTGCCACCAAATTTTGTGGAAGGTTCCGTAATGCTTTACTGATAACTTAATGAGATTAAAAACTGTTTTGCCTTCTTGTAAGATAGGCCTAAACATTTAGAGGTTTGTATCTGCTTTTTAAGAGGAGGGGGTTACGTGAGAAATGTAGCCCTTAATGTTGGCTTTCTGGAAAGTGTGTTTGAAAAAAGAGAATTTCTAGGTTCTTTACAATGAAGAAAGCCTTGATTTACTTCTAGAGCATTAATCAGGAGAGCAATGCAGAAATTTTTGCAGCTGTTGGGCATCGTCTCACTGGTTGTTTGTTTTTTTTTTTTTTTAATTTGTTTAATTTCCTCTGTGTTTTTGTTTGAGTAGGTAATTTTTTGAGGGAACTTTTATCAAGTGCTATGAGTTTCTAAATGAAAAGGTATTTCTTTCATTGAAGGTGAAAATATTTTCACAAATGCTGTTAATGAATGCTTTCCTTGATTTCGTACGCTTTTGATATTGCTATTAAAAAACTTACTGAGAAGTTTCTATCTCACTACTGTTTTGTGTTCATCTTGATTTACATGGAAGTGATTTATTTTTAATACCTGTGTACTTAAGAAATAGAGAAACGCTGCTGTTTTGAAAGAGCAGTAGCTATTAAATATTCATGCGCTGCACTCAGTTAATCAGGCTCAGTAACTCCTGTTGCTTTGCCACAATGGCTTTTCACTGCACTAAAGAAACTTTGATATGAAGACTGTATTCTGATTATGCTTCAGATTGTACATACATAGCACATTGTTTTACTTGTCTGTTTAGTATCTTTTCTAGTACATTTTAAGAAATGGGGGGGAAAGCCTTATGCCATTACAAACGTACTGGAGTTCATTAAAACCAGTGCGTCTTTGTGATCCTACTTAAAATTTAATTATGGAACACTTGCTTCTAAAACATCAGGTCATCCTCAGGCAAAGTCACTTGAGATCTACATATTGAGAGTCTAGTTTCCTTATTCCTTGCTTGAACTTGCTTGTTGTCCATCCTAAGGAATCTTTTTCTCTGTCACTGTGTAAAACTCGTCTTTTTATCCTCCCTGCTCTTCTGGAATTAATGTTCTTCTCTGGCCTTACAGTTAACAGCTATAAGGCCCATTCTGTTTGATATTTCTGTGCTCCACAGTTACTGTAATTAGTCTTAACTTCAACTGGGAGTGATAAGGAAGACTCTTTCCTACAAAGTATATGATAGTCTCTTCCTGTTATAGGTTAGGAATTTTCTTATACCCTTCTCTCTAGCCTCCAGGTGTTGCCCTCTGGCAGAAGAAATGGACCAGTGTTATGTTCACCATGAATCCTACTGTATTCTCCCTCTATGCCTTCAAGCTAAAATTTCGCCTGAAAATGTCGCTAATTTTCCATTACTCTGAATTTTTCTCTCTATTTTAGAGTGACTGTCCCCACCTCTTCACTGCTAGGGGAAAAGCTCTGATATTGGTAGCAGATCTTGCATAAAGAAACCTTTTTTTACGCTCCTCTTTGTGTTGTGAACATGAGCTTTCTCTGACCTTGGGTGTGTTACTGCAGTCAAGAGTCCAGTAAATTTGAAGTGCTCAGTTTCTGAGGTGCAGTAGACTCTTACTTGCACTGTTGCTGAACAGCTACTTTTGTATCAGTGACATCTGTCAGGGCTTGGCATTGGTGAGCGTACTTCGGTATCTAGTGTCAGTTGGCGCTTGAATGAGAGAGTTTTAAGTTTGTGGCTCTGTTTTCTCATGTGTATTAACGTTTACCAAGCTGCAGGGGTGCTGAGGTTAGAGTAGTAGAGGAGGCTAGTGGGCGTTTGCTTTCTAAAGAAAGCAACTTGACATCTTCTGAAAGACTAAGCAAGCAGTATGGCAAGAACACCCATACGTGAGACAGGGCAGATACAAACCCATCCGATATTACGGAGTCATCCCTAACTCAGCTCCTTCTGGATACTTTGCAAAGACTAGACAGTCCTGCCGCTGTACGCCCCCCCTCATCTGTTCTTGCCGTGTTACCAGCTGCGCAGCAAGTCATGAAACAGTGTCATGGGATACCTTTTCCTTACCATTCTACACCTTGCTACAGGGAAAGAGTGAGAATCACGGTCAGGAGAACCCTTCATGACTGCACAGCTTGGACCAAGGTCTGCCAGTTTATCTTCTTGTGAATAGTTTGGGTCAACCGCATCTTAATGACATTAGGCTATATGCCGTATAAACGAAGTGCGTTCAAACACGCAGTTCATCACCATCATCACACTAACAGGTAATTGCTAGGAAATTGTGTTCTAAACCAAGATCGACTCTGTGGGTTTTTTTTATATAGGAGGTAAAGATAGCATGTACAATAACATTCTTTACGCTAAAAAAAATAAAAGGGGTGGGGGTGGGGAATGGGACTTGTATTATTCGTTAATAAGCAATCCACATTCCTAGCTAGTGTAAATTAGCACAGCTCTATGGCAGCCATGCTGACATGATCAAGTTGATACTCTGGCCACACCTTTCTAAATAATTTATTATCAGTTCATCTTAACTCACTTCATTTTTCCAGTATGTAGAACTATCCTACTTCCCATTCCAAAAAGTTTTTGTTCCATAAGCTAGAAGGGGCGGGGGGGAGGCAGTCTTTGCTTTTGTAGTTTCTTTTTAAACAATTAAATGCTTAATAGTGGGGATTTAAATGGATCAGCTTATTTCCATTACCAATTAATTTGCATCACTTCTTGTGAGCTCTCACTAGAGTGCGTCAAATAGATTATCGTTCCATGTTCAGGAGGAAAGGCCAGCATTATCGGTATTTTCTTTGATAGTAGTAACTACTGAGTTAACATTACTGTAACTTTTTCTTCCTGAACAGTGAAAGTCTATATGTGCTCAGATGACGAATTTATATTACCATATGCTATTATGTGGAAACTGTGGTAGCCTCCATACCCCCAAAATCTCAGTTCTTAACTAATCACAAGGCTTATTCAACTACACAACTAGAAGAGTTTACTTGAGGGCATTTGCTAAAAATACATTGTACCTGGTAATTAGGATCTACAGATTTGTGTGCTCATCCAGTGTTATTATTCAGCCCATGGAATTTGTATTGTATCAATAGATTACTGTAATTTCTTACCTGAATCATCTGCCAAAGAAATGTTGGTGAAAGCGCCATCCTCCCCATCCAAAGGTAACTCCATTTTGCTTCTTTTTTTCAAAGTTTTTGAGACGTGCATTAAGCATGGCAGTTGTCAGCCATTTTTCAGTGTGCACGTGACTTCCCTGGTTAAATCTTTAATGAGTCCAACGCACAGGTGTTATCGCATACTGTTGGCAACTACACACATCTTACTCTGTGTGGTATTCATCTGAACCTTGAGCTCTCTTCCGGAAATTAAGCTGGAAGGCGTCTGAGTTCTAACTGCTTCGACAGATACGTGCTGAGCAAACACTGTTATTGCAGGCTGTGAAAGAACTATGTATTCACCCTAGCTGGCTTCTTGTTGTTGTTGTTCTTGATTTTTCTCTAGGGCTGTGTATGGGGGTTTGTTGGAGGTTTTCTTGATAGACAAAAGAGGGAGAGTAACTTAAAGTGTTCAAAAAATGTTACTTACAGTCCAAGCAAATGCAATGGACAGATTTGGGAGCAGCAAATTTAAAATATAATCTTCAAATACTTAGGAATGTGAGTAATTTTGCTTACATGAACAGTTGCATCAAAACTAATCGGGTAACGTGAACAAGTGAAGTTACATAAGTGAGCGTGTGACATTCTGTGACAGTAGATGGGAGGAAGGAAAAGAAACTGAGTTCAGAGAAAATCCCACTTCAGTCTTCTTGGTTTGCTTCTTAAAGAAAACTGGACATAATTTGGACATATAAACTAGAAATTCGCCTCAAACTACTTACCTTTTTAGAAATAGCCTTCCTTTGTACTCCTGGAATAGAACATTTTTCTTGCAATTAATTTAAAAGTATAAATGGCCCTGGTCTTGATTAAAGACAGTATAGTAAATAGTGGAACCACTTCATTTTCAGAGGGTTGCATGTTCAGAATCTACCCATCTTTTAATTTTTTAATTTGTATTCAGAAAAAGGCTGTAAGTCTAGGATGTTGACAAATAATTTTTTTCTTAATTATAATTAGGAACCTCTCTGAAGTCTCACTAAAAATTGAATCTTAGTTTTGTGAAGTACTGTCCAATTGGAGAATGAGATAGTTCTCAGAATTTACAGTTTGCCTTTCGCGCTTGTAGACATAATCTGGATTTGGACTCCTGAGACAGCTTCTGTGTACAAAGGTAAACGCATGTCACTTTGCAGGACAAAAGGCCTAAGACACTAAGCATCGGGACTGGTGCAGCTTTACCAATATGATAATTGTAACACTGCTATTTAGTTTTTTCTTCTGATCCTTCAACTGCTTAGTTTTATTTAAGCTTTTCTGTTGGTATCATTGAAGTTACTGATGGCTGCCTTCAGAGAAAACCAAGCACATCTTGCATTTTCAAAATCGCGTTGAGAGTTACTCATTATCCCTTCACATTGATCAGAACCAGTTCAAAATTTACCTTATTGGTCTTGAGTAGCCTGTGTAAAGAGACCTACTGGTTTCATTCCACATCTTTTGAGTATTGCAAGAGGGATCTGGATCAGGGTGGGTTGTTTTTTGGTTTGTTTTTTTTTACTTCTTTCAGTGATGCAACAGCATGCTTCAAAGCTCTCGTGATGATAATAATAAAGCTAGAAAAAATTTTGATCTTTTCTCTTCATTATGTCTTTTATTGTTCTCAGACATGTTACGTACAGTAGAAGCATTCAGCAACTCAGTTTGGAAGGGCAGTTCCTAAAACCTCATGCAATTATATAATCTGTTACCTCTGAATTTTGTAAAATCATATGCCTGTGGAACTAAGGGTTTTATTTTGCCTGAACTGTGTAGCCCTCATCTAAAAGGTTTAATTCATTTTTCTTGCCTGTGCCAATATCGTTCTATTATATTGGCCGGCCGGACTCCCTCTGGTAGATACAATTGCCATGTAAATTATTAGCTGGTTTTAGTCAGACTCTCACAGTAGCCTAGAGAATATGGATGTTGCACAGTTGTTATTCATGTCTAGATCAAAGCTGTTAGTAAAAGTGATGCAGAGTAAAAGCTATATTTTAAGAAGAGCCAGTAAGAAAGACTCCTCAGGGTGAAGGAGAATACGATTCAGGGAGGAGTTCAGGATGTACTGATCCCTGCAGCGTACGGAGTCAAGCTCTTGCCTTCGTGCCAAGTGCATTCCACTCCATGTGGCACCAAAGAGCCCGAGGAGTTACTCTTCCTGCCCGACAGAGTCCAAGGCTCAAAAACAAGGCTGCTCTGCAAGTGTTTTAGAACTCATTAAAGCTCCCTTTGAAAGAAAGGTCCTTGGACAGACTGCTTCGTTTCCTCCGTCAGTGCCTCTACCTCTGAAGAAGGAGAGAGCAGAAAGTGTAGGTATGTGTGTTTGGGTGCATGTATGTAGTTGTATGCGTGTGTATATAAACAGACCAGCGTGGGACTCCGGAGCTGCACTGCTTTACGGAAGACTTTTGCCTTTCATGAGGACCTGGGGATCAGTTAGGTTTGTGGGAGACCTACACGGCTTGTTCATGGAAACGGAGACTCATTTACCAACAGAGAGAGGGATGGGGTTTAACTAGGAGGATTCTACAAACATCATCTGGTTTCTTTGTTGCCTGAAATTTTTTTCATGTTTAAACATACACCTGTGTTCTATAAATTCAAAGGCAGTGTAGGTTTGTATCTGTAGCTTGTTTGATTTTGTGAGTGCTGTGGTGAGAAACATTTTCTGTGGTGGTGGCCTGATACTTTGTTAGTGAAAGAAGGTCTTTGGATAAGAGATGCCATGTAAATGTAAAGTAGAAGTACCCATTTCTTGCTGTCATCATGTTTGTTTTATAAGCAAGAACAGAAAAGAGCAGCAGCAGCAGACAGAGGAACTCTGACCAGCTTAAGGGAAAGCTGTGTAATTCAACTGTCAGAGCATGAGTTTAGCTATCTCCATGTGTGAATTATTTTCACCGGAGTAACAGACAATAATGTAAAAGTTAATTTGGTTATAAAATATCAGTTCATCTTTCTGAGGGTTTCATTACTGAGTTGAACAGAGGTTGTGGAGTACCTAGCAGCTGTCTGGCTGCCTTTTAAAATAGGTGGCATAAACTGTCAGAGGAGGTTGAGGGCAGGGGAAGCATGGGGACAGCCTCTCCTAACAGCCACTCCCGTCAGCCTTTGGTTTGACCTTGTAGCAATAGCATCAGTTGGCGTAGCCATGTGCCAGCCCAGTTTTGATGAGTATCGATAACAAGCGCATTAGCAGATCACTGGATACGACGGTCATGAAAGCAGTAGATAAATACCCAAGAATGTCTTCAGGTTTGGTGCTGAAATGATTCTCCAAGCTCAGGATTTTGTCCTTGGTCAGGCAACTCTGTGTCAAGTATGCAATTAACAGGAGGGTTTAGGTCCGTAGATTTAGAACACCGCAGCTAAAACCTGCCTGGCAGTAGGTTCACATTTTTATTACTCTAAGGACCATGTAACTATTTCCTAATTAAAATGATTTAATAGTGACCTGAAAAGGAAGTCGGCTCAGAGTTAAGTACAGATGTATGGAACGTTTTAGCTAAACCACAGCATGTGCTGTGACTCCTATTTATACTAACAGTGTAACAGAGCTTACAGCGCGGTTGAGGCAGACTTCAATACAACTCGTTTTTTGTAGGGCTCGGCCTTGCACGTGTGAACCGAGCTGCAACATCAAAACACTCCACAGCCCTTTTCACCTGCTTCTCTTGTTTCCTGTTGCAGTGCTAATTTGTTATCTCTGGGAATCCACAGCTGCGGGACCTTTTGGAAACACTTTTCAGTGGCTCTTTTTCTAGTATTTTTCTAACTTGGAAAGGCAAGAGGGAAGAGTGGGGTCAGAGACGGGAGGTTAGTCAGCTGCGAGACATTTTTGCTGCCTGCGCCACTCGGCAAAACCTCACTTGACCCCTTGTTCCAAAGGTGTAATTGTATAGAGAAGCCTGCTGTTGCTCTGATACTTTCTGAGTATCATTAATAGAAAAGATATTTTTTTTTAAACTCAGAAAAACACGCAAGTAAAAGAAGGTTTCTGTTGATTTCAGAGAATATTTGGACGGAGTCAGAGTACTCTGGGTAGGTTAGATCCTTGTTGCAACGTGGGTGTAATGGCTGATCTTCCATCAGGTTGCACTGTACAGTCTTAATGCATTCATCTGCTTTGGTTATGCAGTGGTTTGATCAAGAGCCCAGTCTGAAGACAGGTTTTGCAAATGTATGATGTAAGCAACGCAGTATATTAGGTAAGGCACTAAAGGATTCTGAAACAGGAAAACTATGTTTTCCATTTTTAGGAGGTATTGTATCCTTCTGCTTTTAGTCAGCACATTTAAAAAGAAAACCAAAAATAATTCCTTTTTATTTGTATTTTTTTCAAGTAAGATAAGCTCTGAGTAAAGAGGAGAATCCAACTCTGACTGTACAATTGAGTAGTATTTGTATAATTTGTATAATTGTATAAATTTGCCGGTACTTTCTAGCATACAACAAAGTGTTTGGAATTATTTTTCTTACACAAAACATTCTAAAAATGCATCCAATGTATCAGTTTCACACAGTATATACACCACAGCATTTTAAAAATATGTGCCTTGTTAGGAAATGACAGCTGCCAGTGCGTTTCTGTTTGACAGAAAGGAACTGTGGCACGTGTTTAGTGCCTGCTAATAAAGCAGTAATCGTACTAGTAAATTCGCAGGATGTTCAAAGCTAGTCTGACTGACACTGTATGACAGCAACCTACCTGCTGAACAACAGTTTACTAAGGTGGTAACAGAAGTGTATTAAATGTGTCATTCGCAGATTTAACCTGTAAACTCTGGTATATTTATACTTGTCAGTAAGTCTCCTGGGTGTATATTCTCTTCCCTCCCCACCCTTCCCTCCTCACTCACCACTTTACAATTTTAAGATACTTGCAAGCAACGTTGTGGCTGAGATAGTCTTGCAAATTTTGAGATACACTTCAAGGGCGTGTTATGCAAATGAGCATCATTATTTGCGAATGCTGCTTCTGAAGCTGCATCCAGAATCGGCCACCTGGAAACCATCCACAACAACTGCCCACTTGCATTCATATCCACTCGCTTATTACATTTAATTTTGATAAATGCATACATGTTGTTCTTTTCTGCGTGAATAATTTTGTAAAAATTTGGATCTGCTGTCTGAAAATGAGTGACTTGTTCATGACATCTGGTATGTATGTCTTAAAATAGGTGCACTTCCCTTCACACTTGTCCATTCTACTCTCAGATTTCCTGTCATGCATCTGTCTAGACTTAGAGAACATTTGCCCGCTAAATGGAAAAAAAAAAATCTGCTTCAGACTACTTCAAATACTCCTTAAAGTTTAATTCTGTTATGATTCCCGTAAAACCTGAGCTATGCGTGAGCCTATCTATATTTTACTAGCGTGTCCTCTTCCATTTCCTGCTCCTTTCTCTTTCATCTGATACATCTTCCCATAATTTTTAATTAGGTGACTCGGTGTGTGCCGCGTGCAGCAGAACAGGACTCTTGACGGGACTTGGGAATGATCAGTCTGCTTTTCCCTTTGAATGGAAGCCCGTTCTGCTTCACTCCATTGACCTGTAATTCTAGAGATGGCCGTTATTCAGGAACAGCATTGGCTCAAGTAATTTCTACATATCTAATAATTTTTCATTGTGTTCATTAAAGGTACTAGGAAATTATTGGTTAGCTCCCTGGAGCGTACCACTGTCGAAACTGACAACACACCATTTTTTCTTTCATCACTCTATAGTCACACTAAATGTTTCCTACACCTCTTTGTAATACAGAGATGCAGAGAGTTCAGCAGTGCATACCCTGTCCCGGGGTATGTGTTCCTTATGCTTTTGACGGTGTTCTCTAATACGTCTGACCACTAGCATCCTTCTAAAGTGAGTGTGAGCAGTCAGAACATAGGAACTTTTCCTTCTTCTTGGTCTTTCCTAGAGCCTTCCAGGTCTGTAACCAGCTAACGTGTGCGCTGCTTCTGTTCCACAGTGCAGTTAAATGCACAACGTTTCAGATTTTAAACGTGTAGTCATTAAAATCGTCGTCGTCAAATGGATGGGGGAGATTTAATCCAATCAAAGTTTGTTGATTAACCAACAGTTAAATTCTTACAATACTAATAGATTTTACTTTGCAAGAGGATTGCAAAAACGAGTGGATCTCAGTGCAGCCATAGAAACTTCCTGCACGACAGTTCAGGCACCGAGATAGCTAGTTAGGGTACTGAAACCGTCTAGCTCTAGCAACCCAGATTTCAGTGCTGGCTTCAGAATTACTGCTAGCTTCAGGAGCAGAGTGAGGTGGCTCTCATGAGCCCTGTGCTGCAGCGGCAAGGCGGATCCTGATACGCAGTCCAGCGGTGTGTCAGCCCACCGGCTCTTCTGTACTTTCTCTCCGAATCTTGGCACTTAGGGAAAAAAAAACAGGGGAGATATTTTAAAGTATTTTGCCATTTCAGACCTTTTTTGAAAAATCAAACGTGAGCTCTTCATGGCCTGAATTCTGCGTGCCTTGGGCGTGATCAGCTTCACTGCAAGTAGCCTGACTGGGATGCCTGCTGCTGCTACAGGCTTTGACGGAGAGGGTCGTGTGGAACTGCGTACGCTGCTCTTGCATACTTCGTGCACCAAACGACTTTCTCTTTACAGGATATTTTGGCTTGTTCGTAGCTCTGTAATGTGCAGCTGGTGAAGAGGACTGGGTCCAGAGTACCAGGCAGAATTCCAAAACCCTGACGATTTATTAGCTAAAACAAATTTGGTGTTTGTCACTTTCTCTGCTGCTGCCTGCCTCGTGGTCTGTCACGTATCTGAAATACTTGCCAGAGCGCGTAAACGGGCTCCTGCTCTTCGCCTACTGAGCGGCCAGTGGAGCACTCTGCAGAATAAGGTGTCAGTCAGTCAGCAGTCAGATACTAAAAGGCTGACAGTGAGAAGGACAAAGTCTAGGCATGTATATATATATTTTTTTGAAAGCCCCATACTTTAATAAATATTATTGACGTTTGCATACGGATGCCCCATTTGAAGATCTCGCATTTTGTGTTGTCGCGCACCTCGTTTCTAGAACTCTGAGAAATCCGCAGTGGAATGTAATCGTGTGACATGTTTGCTCAGTCATTTGTGTCTTGCTTATTCTTGGACGTTGTCTATTTAAGCTGCAGCTATGCTGGCTTTTCTTTAGTACAAGTCTCCTAGAAGGTTATTGCTGATGGCATCTGTGGCCAAAGCTAGTCTGGAGAGATGAATTATTTAAGGTGACTAATGCTTTTTAATGGACTTGGTGATCAATAATGCTTATAATAATACAACTGGAGAGAAATCTCAGTTGAGAGAGACCCCATGTATGAAAAAAACAGCTTCTGGAGGAGGAAGGGATCTTTGGGCACATTTTTGCCCCTATAAAATGGGATGTTTCCCAGTGATTTTAATAGAATTGTGCCCAGATTGTAGTTTTATCATGAGTCTTACAATAGCTGGTGTTCCCTTAAAAAAAAAAATCTGAAATTATGTGAGAATCTTTTTTTTTTTTTTTTTTAATTTTTAAAATGCAAGACTTGTGATAAGGAATGACAGTTTAAAAGAATGATACCTGTGAACCCTGCCAGAAGCTGAACACAAATGCAAAGTATCTGCATGTATGAAGGAAAAATTATGTTACTTTAAATCTAATTCCGTAAGTCACAACACTTAAATGGTGGAGCACGCACTTTGTTCCCGTATCTCACTTTATAAAAATGTTTTATCAAGGTGGGTTTTTTTAATTAGGAGTTTAAAAATTTTTTTGAGACCATGGAATTGGTTGTTACAAGGTATTCTCTCTTACATTTGTGTTTGAGTGGCTTCCCTTGCCAACTTTCCTGGGTGGGAATTGCATCACACTGGGGTGAAGGTTTCCAGTTTTGACTTGGGAAAGCTGAAAGTAGGAGGAAAGAGAAAACAGTAAATGTGTAGTGAACAAACTAAATTTCTAAGCCAAGTAAACTATTTAAGAAGGAAAGAATGAAGCTGTGACAGTCATGCCAAACCCAAAGATTCAAAAATGCTACTCTGTAAATGGTTCAGCCTCAAAAAATAATAAATATTGGGATTGTTTTATTAGCCTTTGCGTTCTTTAGCCATGAGCATTAATGCTTCGACCACCTCTTCAGACCCACACAAATCAGTTTTTTAATAGAGCATCAAAGCTAAGATGTTATGAAAGTACATCAGTTCAAGAGTTGAGACTGGAAGAAATACACCATTACGTTAGCACAGTCCAGGATAAAATTGCAAGCGTTGTAACGATATCTCATTTAGTGAGAACCAGCTGCAAGGCCCATGCGACAGTAACAGTACATACTGTATGTGAATGTCCGTTATCAAAAAACTCAGCAAAAGCCAAGAAACAGACAAGTTGCTCTCAGATGTTGCAAGTCTAGTGATGGAATTCTCTGGCATGGGCCAAAAAATGGACCAGGTGAAGCAGGAGCAAGAATTCTTCCTCTGTCTGTGCTCCAGCTGAAGTTTCTGTATAATGTGGATGGACCCGAAAGCTGTTCTCCCGTAGTGAAAAGCCAGGGACAATGGCAGTAGCACATCTGTGAGCTTCCTGTGGTGTCGGGTCTCCTCTGTTTCACTTGCGGAGGTGCAATTTTAGCCGCTGAGGGGAACCTGACTTTTAACGCAGTTTCGCAGGATTAATTTTGGAAGAGCTTTGTACCTACCCAAATACGAGGCAGCCCCGAACGTCCCTAGTTTTATGTGTCCTCGGGAAGAATATTCCTGTAGACTAAAGCAAAGCTGTGACATCTGTCTTTTTCTCCCCTCCTTGCCTCATTCTCCTGCATACTTTCCTCCTCGGTATCCCAACTTCATGCTCCCTCCCCAGCCCTGCTCCTGCTCCATCCCTCTTCCTGAGTACTTTTACCTTTCCCTGCCTTCTCAGCCCTCTTTAAATGACTCTGTTTCTGTCATAAGTCACTCAGTGCAAGTCCTGACTCCTGCTAAGTTCTGGCAGGCCCCGTATAGTAAGCTGCCTCCCACGGGGGCAAATTGTTATTATTTGATGGGCAGTAGCTCACCTCTGTGCTGTGGTTCACAGCTCCCTACTCTTTGATCATACATGTAAGGCAGGAGGAGACTAGTGCCTGCTCCGGCGGGGAGGGATGGGTGGGAAATCTGGCCTCATTTTTAGGAAAATTGTACTGAACAACTTACATGAAACGATGCCTTCATAGTGGAAAAATGAAGAATTGCTTTATAATTATATTCTCATGGGTTTTGTCCTTTGGGAATGAAATGCAGTAACTGCAGAGGTGGCATCCGGTGGAACAATTTCAGACAGAAAGTGAAGATTGAGTCTGCAAGTACAAGAAATTAATAGATAAACTGCTTTCCTAAGCTCCACGGATTCTTTGTAAAAAAGGCTTATTAGTTCTACGTACAGTGTACGAAGAGCCAGATCCTAAGATGCCTACTCAGTTTTTCCTTTGACAAACTCTGAGGAAGAATTATTGTTTAAAAAAAAAACCCAAACAAACACCTAAGCAACCTCTCAGGATATGACTCTTAAAACTAATTTTCTCATTAGTCAGGTCAAACTGTCAGAGGGTGTATTTGCCATACAAAGGGAAAAAGAAACATGTTTTTTCTTAATACTCTTTTCACAGAAGGTCCCCTTCATCTTTGACTGTCCCAACAGACTTCAGTCCCCTTCCTGGTATTGGTTCCCAGTGGAGTGGTAGTTCCACGCTCCGGCAGCGTTCTGAATCGCCAGCCAGTCTTCAGTGATGAGTCTGACATTCATTAATGCTAATTATTCATGCCCGGTGTGTTGTGGACTTTGCATGTGTATGGAAACCAGACCTCTACAGCTATTTTGTTTGATCAGCTGAGAGTGGTACCTACCTGTTTCCGAAAATCCGTGGCTTTGCATGCAAATTATCGTCTCTGCTGAAAGCAGGGGAGACATTGCCAAGCCATTTTGTAATGTCCCGAAGTAAGTGTCTGGAAGCGTGCCCATTGTCATTCAGATTGGGGCTGGTTCCAGGGACATAAAGTGTTAAATTTCATAAATACTCCCACCTCCAGGTCCACGGCAAACAAGGCATGAGATTTGCGGGGTTTGAGGGTAATATCTTTTAGGTAAGATTTTAAACTATGGTTTTTTGCTAAAATTTGATCACTGACAGTTGCTGTCATTTCTAGTTTGGTTAATTTTGGTTTGTCTAGCTTCCATCTTTCACCTGATTTTTAATGACTTTACATAAGCTGTATTTATTTATATCTAGGAATAGCACGCAAAAATTCTGATTTGATATGCCACTTTTCTCTTCAGGTATGTCTACAACTTTGTAAAAAAATTATTAAAATGGTTCTCAGTCTCTTGCAAAAGCAAACCAGCAAACTCTCTCACCTTTTGCTTTAAACTACAGTACAATTGTACTCTGGTATGTTAGAACAAAATGTGGCCCGTGGTTTGCAAGGTCTCTTCCAAGACGGACCTTACATAGGAATCAGCTAAAGGATGTGATACCAGACTTCACTGCTCCAGAAGAGATTTTCCTGCTATATTCTAAACTGAAGAGCGTCGATGTCTGATCCAAAGGAGGGCAGTGTTTTCTTTTTTTTTTTTTGAAGGGAAGCGTTTCTTTTGGTTTGTTTGAAAAAGAAGTCTGATTGAGAGACTTTTCAACTTCTTTTTTAATTGAAGTTGCTGTGACTGTTGTTGCTTGGGTCAGCAGGGAGCATGCTCAGCTTCCAATTACCAGCAGCTAATGGAGAAATACATCTTACTAAATCATTGTCCCAATATAGTGTCCTTAGTTACTACAGACTAGTTTGGAAAGTCCAAGGGTAGTTCAGTTGCATTTCATTCTGCTAAATATACCTAATATTTATGTCAAGTTTTTCTAAGTGTTACTATTTTTTTAAATTTTTTTTTCAGAGTGTGTTTCTGAGTAGAATAGAAAGTGGAACTAATCAAATCTATAAAAGCTCCTGGTTTTGGAGGGCATGTTTGCTCGATTCTGGGAGTGCCAGAGTAATAAAACTCAGCAACGAATTCTTACACACGCAGACCAAGGAAGTCAAACCTCAGCATTTCTAGTTCTGCTTTTTGTTGTTGTTCACCCCTAATTTTAGCACTTCTGCGCTGTGAATCTAATATCCACAGCACACATCCCTAATTTAAATCAGTTTTGTGTGATGACGCTCCAGGAAGCAATGCAATTGTCATCTGTGCATACAGACTTGAGAAGTTAGGCCTTGGGCCTTTCCAACTCAGCACAGTAGCTCAGTAAGAGAAAGACATGCCAAAGAATACCGGATACTGCCGCTTGTGCTCTGTCGCATGAGAACAGGCAATGGCAAGGGAAGACGAGACGAGTGAGAGGCAGGGGGAACAGTCCTGGCGTGTCTTGGAAAGCCACGCAGCATTTCATGCAAGAAAAGAAAGAAGAATGCCAGCGTTAGCAAGGGATTTGGAAAGAACTCGCGTGGATTTACAGAACTTCGGAACAGTTTCTGTGGACACATTTGATTTGTAGGTCTTCCAAAGCTTACTGAGAAATGTTTCAGTTGACTTTGAATTGATTCCTGAACTAACACACCTTAGCAGATAAGATGCGAAGTCATGGACAAAGGGTTATGCTTAGCAGCTGGCTGGTTTCTTCCTGTAGCGAAAGATAAAACTGACGGATAAAAACCACTGACAATATTAAAAAGTCGCATAAACTTTAAAGAATATTGGAAACATGCAAGAAGGTGTAGTCATTCAGCATGCTTTCTTTTGAGCATAAATAGTCGAGGGACAATCATTAATTCTCTTTGTACAATAGAGCTCTTTCCAGAGTGGGCTTTTGAATGGAATTGTGGAAATGATAATGAGAAGCAAATTGGGTGTGAATGTTTAAAAACAAGTTTGGACATTTTATCTGTATCTTTTATTTTGATATTTTTCTAAATGTGCCCAAACTAGATAGTTAAAAATCACAAAAAGGAGAAGCTGTATTGCTGTCACTGATGAGCTCCCATACCTCCAACTCTACTGGATTTATTCAGATTTCATCATTTTGTATGAGGTGCTTTACAAAACAAGCTGATACTGTGATCCCCGTTTAACAGAAAGGGATATAGAGAATGCCTCCTGAAGCTGAAGTCTGGCAGCACAGCTGGGAACTTACCGTGAGTTTCCCATGTCCTCGTCAGTACTAAGTCCATTATGAAACACATCCTCAGAAAAAATACCTGTATGAGGAGAGATTAGAGGAATTTTATGGCTTTACCTTAGCAAAGCCACATGCTTCTGGATATTTGGACTAGGTAAGTAGCAAGGATGGAGGAGAGTTATATGGAGTGGTATGCTAGAAGCAAAGGGATGAAATTTAAAGGGGTAAAATTTAATCGAGGTCAGGCTGTTTTGACTACAGAGCAACTGTAGTCAGGTTATAACAAGTGTGCAAACCTGTTTGATCGCCAGAAACTCTTGAGAACCAGGCTGGATAAAATGGTAGGAAATGTGCTTTTGGGGAGAGCTGGACTGGGTTGCGTAACTGGGTGTATTAAATTCGTTCACGTGGAACAAAGAATAAAGAAAAGCTCTGGAGATGGACAGGTGAGATGCTTACCTCAAATACTTGAACTCATGAGACACAGGGGAGGAAAAAAGGGCTTGTAATGCTGAGTTTCCCTGTACCATAGTTGCCGTCATAGCAAAACTTACCTCTGGATTTAGTCTAGAGTGGAGTAATCTGTGAGGTTCTTGCTTACAGCTGTGCCAACAGCCCTGACAAAATGCTTTTTCCTAATTTTTTAACTCTAAAATATTTTTGGTTTCTGCCAAAATATATTTCTAAATAACGTTTTGCCAGAAATGCTACCTAGAAATATTACGTCCTTGAGAAATGAGAAGGTATGCCAGCATAATTTACATAAACGTGGCCCTCCTTACAAACATGACTTGAGCTTACTGGCAGCTCCTCAGGCTTTGCCCTGCAGTATTTTGTCAAAGAAACTGTGAACCTCTTTAGTTTGGTTATTGTTTTATATTTATGTCGTGTACCTGATCCTTAGCCGCAGACGGGGATTTCGCTGTGTTTGGTGCTGTACAAATAGAGAACAAAAAGATCACTGGTCCAAAGAGGTTGCAATTAAGACAAACTAAAAAGAGGAGGGAACACGAGGAAACAGTGGGATAATGTTTGCAATATACCAGGCAGTATTTTCAGCACACTGACGGTCTGACTATTGCCAAAGCTTTTCTTTAGGGCATCAAGGGAAAGAGGGTTCTTAAGGGAATTGTGGAGAAAGATAATAGGGCAATATTGCCGATATGTTGCCACTATCTTTTGGGATCTCCTAATCACCAGGGGAGACATGGCAGAAAGCTCAGGAATGTAACAATTAGGCATGCAAGTTTGCGATCAGAACGGAGCATCTCGGTAAGGCACAGGAAGGTGAGGGAGGAAGAGAACTGGGAAGCCTTAGGAATCAAAATGAGTGAGTTGGGTTTGTAGTAGAGAAGCAGCTGCTATTTGAAAACTACAAGGAGAGAGATGGCCCGGTCAAAAGAACGAGCTAAGAGAAATCATCTTTGCAGTAGCGTTTTGAATGAAATAAGACAGACAAGATTGCATCTGTCAAGGCCGAAGAGAAGGATGTTGTGGTAATCAATATGGGAATCAGAGTTTCAGCTGTGTGGATGGATAAGAAAAGTTGTGGCTTAGATGATACATTGTACAGCAAGAATGTACCAGATGCACAGGTAGTCTGCTTGTACTGAACAAATTAACTTCTAATGGAAACTACAGGTCATCTGTCTCAAGCAGGTGTTTATTAAAACAGTTATCAAACTGTTCATGTGAGAGGAAGTGGGAGGAAGGGTGAAAAGACAGATGAAAGAGGTAAAACAGTAAACCGTAACGAGGTTTTTCAAAGCCCTGCAGCCAGACTCTCTCTGCATAAATCTGATTATAAGGTCAAAGCTGGTCTTTTCCTTCCCTCTTTCAGTGCTTCTCAAATCAGCAGCCTTGGTGCTGTAACCTTGCATAAGTATTGGGTGTCCACCCTTACGGGTGATGATTCTCATAAGCTAAACTAAAACATAAGGGCCTGCAGGACTCAATAAATGCACCACTGTCTCAAACACCAGCAGAGCAGCTGACTGGGCTTAAATTATTAACCAAGCCCTGGTTACTGATTTATGGGTTTTCACCAGCCCTGTGTTGCACTGACGGTAACCACTTACTAGTCAAGTTTGACTTGATTCTCCTTCCTTACTTGATAACAACGTTTGGGTCTTTAGGTGTTATTTACTGAAAGATGCCATTGGCTGGAGTAACAAGTTCATAGTTTTCTCCAAGTTCACGTACAAGTAAACCAGTCTGTTCGTTAACAACAGTTAACAGTCTGAGTTAAGACTACAGAGAGAATCTGGCAAACAAGTGACCACAGAATTTGCTACTCCCTTGCAATTCTAAGGGTGGTAATTGGACCTTTTTTTCTTCTGGTGTTCAATGCCTGGAATAAAGCTTTACTGTAAATTAATTTATATGGTTAAAAAGATACATAATTCTATCTTGGTATTATACTTCACAGATAAAAAACAAAATTAAAACCTAGCTGAGTCATTACCATGTTCTGTTACCAGGGTTCTTTCTCCTACATTCCCCAAACAATCTTTTCTACGTCATAAAATGTTAGTTCAAGTGAAAGCTAGCTTGTAGCTAAGAGAACTTTCTTGGAATACCTCCCCATGAAATCTTGTTGAGAGTTAATGTGAGGGAAGGATGCTGGCTGCTCCAAACAAGATGATGTTTTGACAGCTACTCCTTTTACTTGGTTGGGTGCTGCAAATAAGTCCTTAATTCACAAAAGCTGCCGTTGCAGGTAGTGAAGTTTTAAAAATATGAGAGAACAATGCTGAGACCTGGGAACCTTTTGGGTAGAGGGACTTAAAAAAAAGCATCAGTCTTGTTACACAGGGAAGCAAGACTTACGGTTCTGAATAAACGTGTGGCTCCTTCTGTTCTTGAAGCGTACTAGGTGACGTAAGGAGAGGAAGGAATACACAGAGAGCTGCGTGGTGAGACACGAAGGAGTTCGGGGTGGAAAATAGCGACGTCAGTTGTGTTACTTCTGTCTGGGTCAGTCACTTCAGCGCAGGCTTTCAGCTACAATGTTTTCCTAACAGTGAGATAACTACTGCAGTTGCTTCTAGCTCCTGCGGCACGCTGGCATCGTACCCGGCATCTTCCAGTCCTTTTTCCAGGAAACAGTTTGACAGCTGGGCCTGTCACCGAGACTACTAGTCCTGTGTCCTTTTACAGGAAATTTCCAGTTTTCCCAGGGCATGTTTAATTTTTCTGGCTGTTATCATTTCTAGCATCTGTTGCTAAAACAAATTAGCTTAGGGAACTAAAGAGTACAGGTCTTGAAAACTACCTCTAATAAATGCCCACGGCTGCTTCATGAAACTTAAAGACATTTTCTCACTGTTGTGCTGCCTTTATGAGGAGCCCTGTATACACATACTGCTCCCCAAATGTAGGTGGATAGTTTTCAGAGGAGGTAGGTGGGAGTCATTCAGGCTGACTAAATGGGGTAAAATAATGTTGTTTGATTCTCTTGTTCCCACAGCTGTAGGGACAAACAGCCTTTTGCATCATGTTAATTCTTCTGTTGTTCACAGCAGTCAGGGAAAGCCAAAACCCATGTGATTTCACGTGAGGAAAGACTCTGCCCTGGGAGGCCTACTCAGTCACTGCCTGCGGAACACCTCTTGGCTTTCAGTATTCATACGTGCTGCAATATCGTGGTGTCCTGCTTAAAGGTTTATAACTTCTTCTCTCCTTAGGATGCTCAAAAATCATCTAACCTGCCGTGCAAGGTTACAGATGACATGATACCTCTTTTCTTTTAACACTGTCTGGTTAAGATTTCACAATCCAAGGAGGCAGACAAGGTCTTCTGCAATCGTTAGAGAAATTAAAATTCCTTTCCTGTCAGTTGTGTTACAGCAGAAGAATGTGCTGTTCCCAATTACCTTCAAGAATCTCAGGATCCTATGCTTTGCCTAGGTAGCTTGTGGAAGAAAAAGAATTAAACATTCATCAGGTGAAATAATGTTTGGTTAATATAATCCATTGCTTCTTGAGTGGCACATTAATTTCACCCGTAGTTTCAACACTACTTGAGAGACTTGAATAACATTTAACTCTTATGTTATCTTGGGGTCATTTTATACCTGGGTCTCATAGTTCGATAAAAATTTCAATAGGAATAGCAATTACAAATGTACTTGAATTACAGCTTCCCCTTTGTGAAGTTACTACAACAGGCACCTACATCAGGAGCAAGGATTTGCCATTTGTTATTCATTACCAGAGAGCTGTTCCTCTTTTACCTAAAGAAATTCAAAGCTTTCCCACGCGTATATTGCAAATATGTGTTGTTTGATTACCGGTTAAAATACTTGGTGTATATTGACACAGCACAATTATTTGCCTACAGAAATACACTACAAAAATGTGATTGTTGTTCCTGACTATATAGTAAGGTCTGTGTGTCAAAACATAGGTTGGACCAATGTTGAGCACTTTTGAAAATCCAGTTTGAACTTAATTATTCTTTCTCATGTCTATAGTATTTGGTTCTTTTGCCAGAAAGTGTCAAAACAGGTTCAGGACTCTCCCTTCCACTGCCTGGTCTGTAGTCTAAAAATTCAATTTGATTACAAAATAACTCCTTTCCCTTCTCCGAGATGACAGGCCAGCTCAAAGTCTGTTTCCAGAGATGAGCAATCTCTTGCACTGAATGACATTTAATCCATTGAAAAATGACTTTTTTTGTGGTCAATATTGACCTGTGATTTAAAAAAAAAAAAAAAAAAATTAAAGAGATGCATCAGAGGTGCGTCATTTGTTGTTCTGTTTTGTTTTTTCTGGTACTGATCATAGGATAGAGTAACACTGATATTCACGAAACGATGATTAGTTTTTCAACAGATACAGACAATATAGATTACTGGATTTGTTATACACATCTTCTTTTGGTGTCGTGGCTGGAAAGATGGAACATTTTACACGCACTGGTAAGTGCATGTTCAAGTTCTTAAGAGCTAGTACAAATAAGAAACAAAAACATGTTTGCTTATTTGTTGAAATGTTCCCTACATTTTTTAAGTGTTCCTGCATTCAGAGGGTCATTGTCACAACTGACAACCTTCTGCAAACACGACTATGCCAGATGAATTATTTTTATTTATGTCTTGCTCTGTTTGGCATAACAGTAATAAGGCTAACTATGTAATAATACAGTGATTTGCTTTAAGACATATTTTGGGCAGGGGGAACACTTAGGACATCCTAGGCTTCCCTTCAAAGTCTGTGTATTTAAACCTGCCTTTAAGTCGGTTAGTTCCAGTTAGTTCCGTTCATTTCAGAAGGGCCTGGTGAGGTGACCCAGTCTCTCCCATCTTCTGCGGCAAAGAAGTTTTGGGAGAGGAGCAGCGCCCCTTCTCCTCTCAGGTGGTGAACGTTCACTTGTTAACAATAGTTCTGGTTCACGTAGCAGTATGTGGAGTTATTTCTTCCTCTTCAGTTTTCATGCTTTAATTTATGTAGGCAACAGAATACAAGGAGCTTAAAGACCATGCTGCTGAGTGGAGATGAATGAACAGAGAAGAAAGATCTAGATCCTGGGCAAGCAGCAAACTTCCCAAGGGATGAGTTCTTCTCCCCTTTCCTTTCAATTGTACCCCACTTGACTTAGGGGCAGTACTTGTGCCAGAAAATAGAGTGCACCCTGAAGGCTCAGCATTATTTCCTTTGCTGTCGAGCTGTTCAAAGCAAGAGCGGTTGTTCTTTAGTCTGATTGTGCTTCAGCATCAAATGAGAAAAGTAATTTCTCCTCTCTTCCCACCTCCATCCTGGCAGATAAGGAATAGCCCAAGATTTTTTCCCCTCTGTCTGTGGTCTGCCAGCCCCTTGGGTGCTCTTTTAAACCCACCCCCAACTCATGATCTAGTTAGATCAAAGCTGGTGAGATCAGAAAATGGGCAGGTAGAATGAGAAGTGCTACTCCATGCAAGGACATTTGGTATCTATTTCAGCAGCAGTACCTCTGCTAGTGTAAAGTGTAGTGTTACCCTGCTGCTGACTGCGTTACAGGTCTTTGTTGTCTTGCTATATTAAGAGTCGTGGTGGCAAATGTTTTTGTTTCTTTTCTTTTAGTCTGTGCTACTGTGGAAGCAGGAAAAGAGGAATGCTTCCTAGAGACTGAGAGACTAGGAAATCCGAAGACAAAAATTCAAACTGTATCGCTGATAAAAATGTCTAGTATAAGTTTGGGCAAGGTCATTAATAGGTCTTGTGCTCTCTTCCCTTTCTCTAATTTGGGAACGGCTTTTCTCCTATCATCTCTCTGGCTCATCTGTTTAGACTGCTAGTCCTTCTCTGGAGAACTGTTTGTTATTGTATATTTGTACAATACCAGTTTTAGTTGGGGTTAATCTATCCCATTACTCATCTCTGTTCTCATTTAATGTTTGGTTGCTTTTCCTGTTTCAGAACTTACCAAATACTCACTTGCATTTGTCCAAAAAAAAAAAAAAGAAACTTTAAATTTTCAAGAGAATATGTAAGTTTTGAATATCATATATTAACAAAGTTTGAGTACACTTTACTTCAGCATCTCATTTCCTTGACAATAGATAACAGACTTTGTTTTAAAAGACAGGTGTCTATTATAACTTTGAGAGTTATAGCACAATATTGTAAATCAAACTTTACTTGAAAAAAGATCTATCCATTATTGTGTGACTGTCAGGATTTTCAGATCTTCAGGTTTTCAAGAAATGTAGAAAAAGCCACCTACTTGCCCATATTTTCCATTTGCTTATGTTTAGATTATGACATTTTTTGGTGCTTTAAAATTAAATTGAACTGTGCAGTTATTCTTTTTGGGAATATATCGTAAATTTTCATGCCCCTGATCTTTTCATTTAATATTTCAAAGTACAAAATATAAACCCGTCTAGCTGCTTTTCCGAAGACTTGGGCCAGCTACCTGCATCCTGAATCTGATGTTGCCAATGGTAAGTGAGTGAGACACAATGCTCATCGGCCTGTTTTCACCATCCCAGAATTTGTCTTCTTCCTCATTCTGTTGCACAGTCTTTTCTCTTTCTCAGTATGATCTCTTAGAATGGATGTTTCTCTGTTTTACAGGATCCTAACCTTGCAATCATACAGCCCTACCTATAGCTGCATTGTTCGAGATACGGTGATTCTAACTTGATTTCAACCTACCCCTGTGGAGACTAGTTTGGAAGATAAGTAATGGTATCTTGATTTCTTTTCACTAGTCATATTCTAAGCAGAAGAATTTAGGAATTTTACCTCAAGGTGAAGTTTTGCAAGACTGGAAAGGTTACAGATCAACATAAGTGGATGATTGTGTGTACCAATCTAGCAGAATATTTAAATAATTATACCAAAGCTGATGTTATTATGGCTTGGTGTTACAAAGAACAGGAGGAGAATGTGTCTCGTCAGCTGTTGGCTTTAGTAGGTTATAGGGACTTCTGTTTTTTGTTGAACTACATAAATTAGGTCTTCATCACTGGGGAGCATCCAGAAAGTTCTTAAGTATAATTGTTTACGTTTTGTTTTTTTTTAAATAATTAAAATCTACATTCTGTAGAGGCAGACGAGCAAGGAAAGCAGTGCAGAAGTTTCTGTTAAAGTGTCTATTTGAGTGCCTGCTGAGGAGAAAAGCTGTTTAAACTACAGGATTTTGTTGATGCAGAAGACATGGGTGAAGACTGGGAATGAAGAAGTTATCGTTAGTTTGAGCAGCGAATTTTGGGTTGACAGCGGGTTTTGTGCTCCCTTGCCTGAAGAGAAACCTGCTGTAGGGGGTACAAGGCAAAGGAAAAGCATCTGAGTGAAGGAACATTTGCTTTATAGAAAATTTGTCTTAGGACCTATGGCTCTTTTGCTGCCCCTTCTCCCGGAGGCAAATGCATATGATTTTTGCTCTAGACTTGTTTGTTTACCAATTATTAATGCTTCAGTAGCCCATAGCCGTGGTACTAACTGTCGATCAGTGCATCTTTGGCCACTGGAGAGCATGACAGCTCAAATCAAAGAAGTGAGTTCATTCTGATCACTGTATGCTAGGACAGGGAAGTACTTTGGCTTATTTTCTCTGAAGAATGTTCCTCTTCTTTCCTTGGAAATAGCGACAGGTTGGGTTACGTAATCTGCTACCCTCTTTGATTAAACAAACAATTTCCTTTTTCAAAGAAATTATGCCTATGAGAATGGCTTAAACATGTATGGAACATGCATTACTTCTATTTCATTTATTTTTATTCTCAGCATCTACTCGAATATATTCTGATCAGACTGAAGTTATGTATGCTTATGTAAGTAACAAAAGAAAACTTGCGCATTTACAAATGAAGGGTGGTAACCTGATAGCTTTACAATTCGCTTTTGTTATTTGCCTGCCTGTGACTTTCACATGAGCAGCATGCTTCTAAAACGCTTATTTGCAGATGTCACTTTAAGTATTATTTTCCAAGAGTTTATTTTTCGTAGAAAACAGATGTCTGTAATTATCTTCTTTGACCTTCGAGACTTATCAAAGTCAAATAGGTAATCATCCAATCAGACGGGCTATCATTATCAGAAGAAAAGTAATTATAATCTGAATATGTTTGAACATGATTATTACGAGCCTTAAACAGTTACACTTCTGATTGGGGCAGAACTAAAGACATTATCACTTCATAATTCACATGATGTAACTTCACTTATCCTTGTAATTTTGGAATATGAAGAGCTAAATTTACGGAACAGTGTAGTTCTTTAAACTTGAAAAAATTGTGTAATACCCTCTCTAAAGCCAGAAGGAGGATTCTCAACGTCTTTATACTGAAACTAAGGGAAACTGTGTTTAAGAACATGAGAACTAAACCACAATATTAGAGAAATCTCCAAAAGGGCTGAGGAGTACAGTATGTGTTTGTGTATGAAAAGGCACTTGGAATGAAATGTTTTACTACACTGGGTCCAATTTAACAAAGCACTGAGAGTCTCCTTGGCTCTAAGCATTTATATAATCACCTCTCTGTCTCCTGGGATCAGGCCCAAAGCTAGTCTATCTCCTTCGGTGCATATCTGCTCATACTTAGGGGAGTGGGAGTCGAAGTGTCCTTTTGCTGAGCACAGCTTGAAAGGCATGGTGCTTGAGCCGTCCTCGGCTGAGGTCAGTGACGGGGTGGCCGTGCCACTCCAGAAGGGCTGGCAAGTCCACCATGGGCTGGAACCAGCTGAGGCCGGAGCGGCTGCCGCCGCCGTGGGGGATGGAATGGCACTGCTGTAACCCCCATAAGTACCGTCGCAGGGAAAGATGGAAGCAGGTTTTCATCTGGTTCACTGCAGTGCTGAAAATTGTGCAGGTAGATGGGGAAATTTGTTCTTTAAAATGGGAAATTGTGGTAATGCGAAAAAAATGCAGTGAAGCAGGAAAAAATGTTGATGATTGGAGGATGGAGGAAAGAAGGGGAGAAGGAGAATTCTTAAAATACACAAGATTGCCCATGGTAGATGTTTTGATTGCTAGGGTGGGAGGCTTTTACCTGATCTGACAGGTAAAAGCTCAAAGCTCAAAAGTTACACTAACTTCATAGTGAGAGAAAGATTTATTTTGAGTGAAAAATGCTGAAGGGATTGTACCTGCTGAAGTTTGTGTGGGCCTGAACAACAATGTGATCATGTTCAGTTGCTGAATATTCCTGCCCTGCAAGAAATAACTGTGATGGTTGACTTCACAAAGGGTGAGCTAGCAGAGCTGGTACCAGCTGATAGAAAAATGCTCATTGGGGGATAGTCAGGAGTTTCGTTAGTGAATTTCAGCACTGTGCTCTATGTTCAAATGAGCTGGAACAGAATGGTCTGAGACCTTCTGCTGAGGAACCGGCATGTTTTTCCCCAGCGTAACAAAGACACAAATTCTGTTCTACTGGTCCTGCACAAAATGGGTGTGTGGAGTAGGGGCTGGCTAAGTAAGTAGTTTCAAAGAGGGCAGAAGCTTTTCAGATCACTGGGGTAATCTGCCAGGATAATCTAACTGCACTGTTGGCCATTTCGTGGGTCTTGCACATACTTGGGAAAAATTATCAGCATTATATTCTCTGTGGACCATTTGAAAATCAAATCATTTTAAAAGGTGAGGAAATAGATTCTGTCACAGCAGGATATGGCCAGTGGCAATATGAATGGGGTTTGGGTTTTCGCTTGGCACATGCTTCAGAGCTTCATAGAAACTCAGAATGAGTCTTTTTACACCTAGAAGATGTCTCGGTGCTTACCACACCTCTGAAGAGGAATCAATACTCTCACAAATGATTGACAATAACCCGAAGGCTACCGATCTGTAATTAAAGCAAAAGAAATGTCAGTTCTGTAAAGAGAGAAACTACCGTAGGCATAACCAGCGAGACGAGAATTTGCTTGGAGGAAGGGGCGTCAGGAGGGTGGAAATTCTGTAGAACTATCTAACTTCCCCAAAACTCACAGGTCTGCAGATTTTTAAAGGGCTCCATTCCCATTACAGAAGGTTTATCTGTAAGCTTACCCATATTTCAAAACCATTGCATAGGCCGGATGAAAAAGGGAAACGATTCCAGGAGTCAACAGCATGATTTAACATTTTTCAGAACTGAAAGGGGACTGTGTGGCTTTTTCAGCTCACCCATGTTTCAGAGCCCTTTTGATGTTGGACTCCACTTCTAGAACTTACTGGTTGACATAGGACACAAATGATGTTGCTAGCTTGCTACAGGAGAGAGCTAAACTCTCCGTGGAGAGTTTACTTGCACTACCTGAAATTTACAGCAGTGATTAAACCTACAGAACTTTTCCACTAGGAGCTGTGTGAAAGAAAGCTTGTAGGCAGGAGATGAAGTGCACCACTGTGAATGGGGACTTTGGATTCAGGACTTCTCAGGACATGCTGTCGCGTGACTGGTAAAAATTAGTATTGTGATGTTGCAGCTGTGCTTAAGTCTAGGCATAAGCAAAATCATGCTGCTGGTGTCTGTAGATGGTGTTGAGAGTGGTTTGTTATTGTTGTGGTTTAAGCCCAGCCGGCAACTCAGCACCACGCAGCCGCTCGCTCACTTCCCCCCGACCCCAGTGGGATGGGGGAGAGAATCGGAAAAATAAAGTAAAGCTCGTGGGTTGAGATAAGAACAGTTGAACAGAACAGAAAGGAAGAAACTAG
>JAVKLA010000007.1:19628088-19638351 GCA_034782735.1 Sagittarius serpentarius | reverse complement strand
GCCCCTCCAGCCTTCTTGCTGGCTGGGCAGGAGAAGCTGAAAAGTCCTTGACTGAGTCTAGACACGACTGAGCAACAGCCAAAAACATCAGGGTGTTACCAGCCGCCTTCTCACACTAAACCCAAACTGCAGCGCTGTACCAGCTCCTAGGAAGACAGTTAACTCTATCCCAGCCGAAACCAGGACAGTTATCTTTCCGTGCAGGAGAGCAAGGAAGTAGCTGTTCAGTGAAAAATGTGACTGCTGATAAAAGCATGGTTGTCATTTTTCCTCCTCCCTTGTCAGAAGTGGAAATATCCTAGTCCCCTGGAAAGAGGAACACAGAGACCAGAATTAGTCTTTAGTGCAGGTAAAAGCTTCCATGATACTAGAATAACGCATAATTTGCAATTTTTGTTTCTGGTAATGAAATAGAACAAAATGTTCGTATTCTAGTCCGGCCACTCCACATCAGGGATGAACTACAAACACCCTTTCCTAATTTGCTAAAAGCAAATGGGGAGAGAAGGAAAAAAAAAAAAGCTCTAGAGTGATTTGGACAAGATAGAAATCAATTTGGTTTTTGTCATGAAAATGTTCTAATAAAAATTAGGTAAATCATTCCTTAAGTCAGTTGTTGAATTGCTTAGTTTTTTTCTTCCTGGGCTAAGTCACTCTCAGAACTGACATTTGGGACCCAGCCGGGGACCATGTCTGATAGATACCCCAGCCAGTCACAGGTGAAATTATTGGGCGTGCAAACCCATGTTTCGCTTGGGCCTTACGGAATTAGTGCCTTTTAGCAGGAAGAGAAGTGAAACACTAGAAGCTGTTACCTGTGGTCTTCACCGTGAACAACTGTGGAAAAGCCAGCACAGGAGATAAGAGATTTCCCTGTTGCGGCTTGCTAATGTAGGGCCTGAGGCATTGAACGAGAGATGTGAGGGACTGTAGTTCAGAAGCAGAAAGTGAGAAAACCAGTGAAGAGTAGGTTATTAGAGAGGCAAGAGATACAGCTCGTTAGAGCACAGGATTGATTAAAAGGCAGGCTAGGATTTCTGAACGACGGCTTTTTGTCCCTAGTACATTCAGAGATCACAATTTTATATATGTATTTGTAGCAGAGGAATCTATCTTGCCAAAGAAATATTCAACCTGTATCATCGTGTTGCTCTTGCAGTGGCCTTATGAAGCAATATATTGCGGTTTGGCCGAGGGTAAAAGGGGCAACAGTGTGCTTAATCAGCCAGCTTCCTCTGGTTTATTTTCCTGAGTTTGCGGTAACCTTGAACTTGTTTTACTAATGCCATCACTTAACAAGTGCAACCTGGTATAAGCTTGGAGAGTGAGTATTTTCAGGATTTATCCCAGGATTGCTAGAAGATTCAATCAATAAAGTTTGGCTGTTCCTTCCAAATTCTTTCCTGTCTATACACCAGTTTACTTCAAAGACAGTCTGTAAAATTCTTGGGTGAAAAGAAGGTCTCCCCAGACATTTCACTCTTCACAAATAACTGAAACCCCGTGTTAACTATTTATTATATAATGAAGAATTTCCAGTGCACTGTCCATTTTCCAGCCACTTAACTCCTTGCTCAAGATAGAAAGTCAATGCCAGATGGGACATCTCCCTTCAAAAATATATTCACAAATTCTTCTTACATCACCTTTACAGAGTTTCTTGAGCTAAAAACCAAAAATCTATTTTACATTTTTATTACCCTTCAACAATTAAAGCAATGCTGTGTATTTGAAAACAACTTTCTAATTGTTGATTGTTTCACTTTTGTCTTATTTGGAGCTTTTTCACACATTTTTCAAGACCACGAATATTTAGATTAAGGAAGAAAACATTTGGGTTATGACTGAGTGAATGGAAATTATTTTACTGACAGTTCTTTAAATCTTTTTTTTTTTCTTTTTTGTTAACAAGCTCAATACCTGTTCCTACCTTTCAGACATTTTAAATTCCCTTCGTGTGCAATTTCTTCCCTTCCCTCTCGCTTTTTCTTTATCGAATTAAGTCAGAGAAGTCTTTTTGCAAAGACTGACCTTGACAACTCACTGCAGCCTGTGGCTTTTGTTACTGTTCTGCCTCATTACATGCCCATAAATTCATTTACCTGAACTGAGCTTCATCTTGTTGGAGGAATCAGTTTCTTTCTTTCCTTTCCTTCGATTTCGTTGTCGTACATGATGGGTTACAGCTGCTTGCCAAGGATTTTTTCCCCAAAAAAGATACTTTAATCTGGTCTGAAAGATTCCACTGTTTTTACCGTCTTCCCTGCTCCTTCTTGCCCTCACAGCTCCCTGTGGCCACACACATCCTCTCTGAAGAGGGAGTCCTCCTGGGCATACCGGGAAAGTGGCTCCAGAGGTTTACTAGTGTCCTGGTTTCAGATGGGATAGAGTTAATTTTCTTCTTGGTAGCTGGTGCAGTGTGTTTTGAATTTAGTGTGAGAATAACGTTGATAGCACACTGATGTTTTAGTTGTTGCTAAGTAGCGCTTATCCTAAGTTAAGGCTTTTTCAGTTTCCCATGCTCTGCCAGCAAGCAGGTACACAAGAAGCCGGGAGGGAGCACAGCCAGGAGAGCTGACCCGAATTAGCCACTCGGATATTCCATACCATAGGACATCATGCTCAGTATATAAACTGGGGGGAGTTGGCCAGGAGGGGACGATTGCTGCTCGGGCATCGGTCAGCAAGTGGTGAGCAACTGCATTGTGCATCACTTGGCTTTTCTTGTTTGTGTTTTTTTTTTTAAATTATATTACTTTTCATTATTATCATTATTGTTGTTGTTGTTACTGTTATATTTTATAATTATTATTGTAAGTATTACATTTTATTTCACTTATTAAATTGTTCTTATCTCAACCCACAAGTTTTACTTTTTTTCCGATTCTCCTCCCCATCACACTGGGGCGGAGGGGAGTGAGCGAGCGGCTGCGTGGTGCCTCGCTGCTGGCTGGGGTTAAACCACAACAACTGGAAATGGTGCTATAATTAGAAGTGACTCCTCTTTTGAATATATTACACTACAGGCGGCTGCTGAACTTCTCTAAATGGTCCATTCTCTAAACGACTTACATTAAGGTTATGCAAATTAAATAACTGATATCCCCTCTTTTTTTTTTTTTTTTTAAATGTTAACAGTTTGGAGCCCTGAGCTGTGACAGCACATTGCTGTTTGTAGACAGCCAAGTGTATTCATGGAGCTCAGTTAATTGAATAATAAAACTCGTATGTGTCTCCCAGTTCAAAATCATTCATTCTTTGGAGCCAGTGGCACCTGCCTCAGAGAGCCAAACCTTACATGCAGTAGTAGGGCTTGAAATGTCTGGATAGTGCACATGTTGTCCTTTAACTTAGAATAATGTCATGTCTTTAACTTAAAATGATCTAAAATTCAAACTGAAATTTAGATTCAGCAACAATGGGATTGCTACAGAATTATTTAATCACCAGGAGAACAGTATTCCATGCTCAAAATTTGCAGCAGCTAAAAGCAGCACAAATTTTGTGAGCTAACTTCTCTGGAGAACATTACTTGGAGAACACTGAGGAGGCAGGTTTCCAGCGAATTGCATGTATGTATGATTATATGTTGGTGTAAGTTAAAACAGAATTTGTCCTACAGTCTGTGTAATATAACTCTTACACAAAACAATTGGTGTTCTCTAAGAAAGTTCCTTTCTAGTTCTTATTTATCGTCTGTTTACTTGCTTTCAGGGTTTTCTTATGAACTACTAACCTAATCTTGAAACATGTCCTTCAAAAATTTAAGCCTCTTTTCCCTTTCATTCCTCTGTTCTCTATCCTGTTTTCCATTTCTTTCTCAGACCTTAGTCCGCGGTACTTGTGCATAAAACCTAAATTGTCTACTTCCATGTTAATCTTAAATTAGGGGTGTATTTACATCTGTGTTGGTCAGATCATGAATGCAGTGATCGCCCCCACTTGCTGGGATTTTTGTTCAAATCGTGGATTGCTCTGAGTATACAAACTGACTTCCTCTTGGATGAAATTAAATCAGTTGGGCACCAGGACCGCACTTTAATGTACTCCAAACACTAATGGGCATTCAGTCTACAGAGTTGACCAGAGCTAGTGTTCTGCACAGGCCGGGGAGAGACAGAGATGGTGCAGGGTTCTTTCTGGATCTCAGTAAGAAAGGCCTGACAACAAATGGCTTAACGAAATAGCTGTTTGAATAAGGTAGAATAAAAAGAAAAATATAGAGCGTGAGTAAATCTTAAGGTCCTTTCAGGTGCCGGGAACTGCATTTGTGCATCTGAAGGGACCCCGGAGGGATCTTTCCCATGGCACACTGCACACGTTCTGCCTGTGGAGCGGTTCTTCTTCCCACCCGTGCCATGGTGCCTTTTATATTGTGGACCAAGCAGAATCATGCATCTTCTCCTGAGAGGCTGGAACGTTCTCTCTGTTCTAACAGCCATTAGTGCGCAGTGCACAAGACAGGCCGGCATGGGGCACGCCGCCGTTACTGAGGCTACTCGTGCTAATGTACAGGCATCTCGAGCCTGAAGTACAAGGCCCAAAAGAGCAGACACGGCTTGCTCAAGATCACTGACTCCTTCAATATGACGCTTTCTGCAAGGCTCCCAACACAGCTACTCCAAAGTAAAAGTGCTCTGAAATGCATACAAGGTAGCTGTCAGGTTCTTAGCGCCAAACCTTTCATTCTACAAGTATGTTCCTGTCAGTCCATGCTACTACCTAACGTAGGCAATAGCCTTGATGTGTTAAAAATGAACTATAGTTCTCATTTCGGGCTTTGCACAGACACTGTAGAATCACGCATCCTAAAAACTTCCTTGTCTTGTCTAAAATCAGTAGTTTGTCTTGGGTCGGCGGCAGGGATTACAGCAGTTCTATCTACATTGGATGCCTTTAGCTTTCCCAGAAGTGAGAGAGCTGAATTTGCAATTTTTTTAAATCACTTTCTGTCTGAAGTTATTAACCTTTCTGTCATTTGCTGAAATTAATCATAATTTACTAATTCTGGATGGATTTTTCTGTTACGATAAGAGCAAGATTCTTTTTCACCTTTCCTTCTAATTCTAACATTAACTTGACACCATGCACGTCTACTTCTACTACTGCAGAATTCTTTACTCCGTTTTAAACAACCCCAGTAGCTTTCCTAAGGAATCTGAACTCACTTAATTAAGCAGCTTATCAATCCTGCTTCAAAATTTCATCTGTTCTGCATCACAGCTAATCTTGAAACTTGGTGTGAATCTATGCACAATTTATTTTGCATTATCATGCTGTGTTCTTCAGAAAGTGTGACAGGAAGGCTAGTGTTCACATAAAAGTGACTGGTCGCATTTTCAAAGCACAAAAGACTGTGACTTATTAAGCCTCTCGCTTTGGCTCAAGGAAGTCCCTGAGCTACAAACAGTTTACAAACATGGCAAGTAAATAGAGATACTCTTCCTATGCATACACTGTTGGTGGCTGTTGGAGATACGGCATACTGGGCTGGATGGATTTTTTGTTAGCTTCTCTGCAGTTGTTCTAATGTATTTTATCAAAAACCTGTATCCAAATTTGAAAAGAAGCTATTAATAGCATGCTATAAATAGTATCACTTATACTACCGTTGAAGTTATAGCAAGTAGACAAAAAGACAATGTTAATTTTCTTAAATGATATCTTGGTCTATTGGAACAACGGCTTCTGTTAGTTCATTATATATACTGTAGCTTCCATCAGTTCTCTTTAACTTCATTGGATCTAAATGTTTGTAGCATCATAAGCAGAGACAGCATTTCTGAAAGAAGAATTCAGTTGAATCAGGACTGATACACGTGTATCTTGGCTGAAATCCCACAGTCTCAAAATGTGGGCCCTCTTTTTAAGTGTGCTTAGTATCATTACATCCTCGTACTTCCAGACATCTTCATCTTTCACTAACTGCATAGACTATCTTTGCTTGTGACCACGTTTGGGGCAACATGATTTGAACCTCTGTTACATATTCTAATATCAATAGCCTTGTCTTCCGCATGATATTTACTGACAGCTCTTCAACTTACTGAGGATTAAGAACCTGTTTCAAGGAGGCTCTTGTTGCCTTAATATGTGTAGCTGACAAATAAAACAATCAGTCGCTTTGGAATAATTTTCAGTTTTGAGAATGATGAATATTTAGTAAATAGTTAGCGTTAATAAATCCAGCATTTAGTTGTTCAAAATAAAAGTATTTTTTCATAGTAAAATAGATGTAAGGACACTGACAAATTAATTTATTGTTTAAAAATATTCTTTAAAATCACTACATTGAGCATACTGTTTCTATTGACACTCATTTATGAGAATATTTTTATGTATATATCTGTCCACACTCTATCCAGACACAACTACTTTGGAATAACGTTATTATGACTGCAAACTCAGGTATTCAAAATTAAGGACTGTTTTATTTAACCTATTTAATTTTCTCATTATCGTATTTTCCATTGTGGCATACAATTTGAGTATCATTATATTCTGCTGGTTTGGCGTTTTTTTCCTGTTTGTCTGTCTTGGTGTCTAGCATGGACAGGGTTAAATGGAAATCAGTCTGTGCATCAAAATACAAGTCCGTAACCTGGAAGGTACAGGCAACACTGACAATGGTGTAAGTGTTCCAGTTTTGGTATAGCATGGCCTAAATGTGTGCCCAGCCACATTTCCATGGCTGTTTAACCTATCCAGCAGGGTGATGGAGGTGCTTATTTGTGATACAGCCACATGCTCCTTTCGCTATAGAGACTTATTGAGGTGGTTGGCTTGGGTGGTTTTCTTAAAATGTTTTGCCTGTTTATTTGTTCAGTGTGTGGCCTGCGGCCTTCTTACAGGTGTGCGTCCATAACACACCTGAGTGTTTCATAAGCATAGGAGTTTATGTTAGAGAATGTTAGGGCAGGTTGCTAGTCAGGGACAGCTGCTGTGCAAGGTTCCCATGTGTGAATGAAAGGAGGCCTTAATACTGTTTTCTGGAGGGCAAAATCAGACATGAAGGTATTAGCAGTATCCGTTAATCACAGGCTTCTGATTTAATGCACGCAAGATGTGAGTTTTTAGAGTACTTAATATATAGCACTTCAGTACGTTGAATGCGCAAGTCCCACTGGCTACACCAAAACTGTCAATGCAGAGCGTGTCTGCAAAATTGATCACGGGCAACTGGAGCTGGAATGAGATGGAAAACTTGGGGGAAGGAATAAAAGTAGCACACATTTTACCAGAGTATTCTTCAGGTGTCTTAACTGTGACGTATTCCCTTCTCTTCCTGAAAGTCTCTGCTTCGCTTACTATTTTCCATTTCCAGCAACAAGTGAAGCAGAAAAGAAATGGAGAATAGCTTTTTGTGTTGTACAACTCTGTCACCAGAGCTGCTCTATTTAAGTAAGAGCGTTGTGGAGAAATTAGCACGTGATCATATAATTAGTGTCATAACACATATACAGAAAAAGGCTGTATGGTAATGGTAGTTCTGGCATTTGCTAATATTTGAGTACATAGTTTGGCAAAACTTCCTGTTGTCTTTGGGACATGCTATTCTGTAGCTGTCACACAGTGTCATGCTGGCATCTGTACATATCACCTGCACTTTTGTAAGTTTAGATCCCTTGCAAAAACTTGAAGTTGTTATGGTGCGTGTTCTCCATTCATACTGCAAAAGGGCTTTGGCAGTGGGTTCCACAGACAAGTTGGGATTCAGGCATGGCAGGGGCTGCTCCGGGCTTTACAATAATAGCTTCTGTCAAGAGGACAACTGTGACCCTTTATACCCTATGTTCTCCAGCCTGTCCTGCTCCTAGCCCTCCTTTTCTTCTCTGCCCTCATTCTGTGCTGCTTCTCTTCACCTACTCAGTTTTTCTTCCTTATTTAATCCCGCCAGGCTCCCTATTCCAGTCCTTGACCAACCAATACCAGTTCCCATCTTCCTGACTCCTCACTTCTCTGGCCTTTTTCGCAGTGACTCTTTCTACACTCACTCTTTGCCCACATCCTAATGCCTACTGCTCCTGGATGCCGTCTCCTTTCTTCAGACATTTTGTACAATTTTGGTTCCTCCCTCCCCTTCCATCAGTTCTTGGTGCTAGTACATCAGACTAGCTCTCATAGATACTCTAGCAGCTCGTCATGCCTAAATTCAACTCTGCCCTCTGGTTTGTAGGTCCACTGTTTCTTCAGCTACTGCAGTTACCTTAATGAACCAGTTCCTTGCTCATCTTTAACTTCTCTCCTTGATTCATACTCCTACGCTGCTCGTCAGGATAGTTCGTGTCTGTTCCCTTCCCTGCTCCAGTTTTTAGACTGCCTCTATCCCCAAACAAAGTCCTTTTTCAAAACTGCAATCATTCTTTCCTTCCTCTTGACCTCTCTGTAGCTGATTCAAGAAACTGTGTTACCTAACTCCAGTTTGTATGTTTGTAATTTGAGGACTTTGATTAGGTACAACTTAAAAGTTTTGGTAGAATGTATTAATTTGCTTTATCATTGAATTGTACTGTTAGGTGGTGTCAGCTAGCCAGAAAGCGTCACCATCTCCGACTGTGACCAGTGAAGAACTGTTGATGCAAATGGCTTTGCACACCAAAAGAATATTATTGAACAGTAAGCTGACAGAAGTCAAGGAGAACTGACTCCCACAAATTTTCCCGCTGCAAGGTTTTGAAGAAGGTTGAAGCATTTCCCCAGGTACAGAAGAGAGATGGCAGTGATAGAGATACCACTTGAAATCTTAGAGAGTTGCAGAAAAGAAAGTTTGAAAATAATGTACAGTACTACATATTGAGCGGCCCCGTTAATAATATATTTGATCATCTCTCTCTTCTCAACTTCCGCTCATCATTGTGATTTTATTTATTTTTTTAATAGCAAAAGCCATATATGATACATCTTGCAGAGGAGGCTTTTGATAAGGGCAAGTAAGGGTTAAGTGTCTGACTTTCCTTGGCTTCCTATGTGGTATAAGCATTTGATTGCTGATCACATCTTTGCAAAACTTTGTCCTGCATCTTCAAATATACTGTATAGAGAAAAGTAATCCAATTCCTGTGTAGAACTCTAGTTGTTAAAATAATACAAATACGCTTTTAAATGTAGCTTGTAGTACTTATCTTCAGTTTTAATAAATGAGAAGTAATCAGTTTAAAACCAGTGCTGTAAAAAGAAGAGCAATGGAATGTAGCAGCAGCTCTGATGCGCTATCTTTGTAATAATATTTTTTTTAAGAGAGTGAGTTGATTGCAATGGGTTTTGACTTAAGCTAGATAGGCATTAGGGATTTTGCACTTCTACAAATAATACCAAATGCAAGAGGTCTCTTGAGAGCTGGAGAACTTACAAAGTATTAGTGACTTAATCATCTCAGCAGCTGGTATGCTAAAAGGAAATTGTTTTTTAAATTACTTTTCCAGGATTGTGTTCTTAAACATTTAAATGTAGATGCACACAGGAGGAACAAGGTATGTGTAAATAATCCCAGTCACTTTAGTGATACATGTGCGCTCAGGAAAAATGTATGTCAGAACTGGACTTGAAAATGCTGTCTTATAGTGCAAACAACAGGAGTGAGGATTAAGTTCCTGCTGAGGACCAAGGAGGGCTTTCCAGCATTTTTTGATAGGCCTTGCATTGATGTGTACCATAGTTGTATTTCCAGCCCCAGCACTGTCCCTCTTGCTTTCCCCATGCACGCTTTCTGTCCTGGACACTGCCACTCCACCATCATCCTGCTACCACAGAGAAACTGGGCTCTGGGAGTCTGTATTGGTTACTGAGAGGAACGGGTGCCAAGCTGACCGGAGAGCAGGACGCTGGCACTTTGTCGTGCTTTAACCGCAGCCGGCAACCCAGCACCACGCAGCCGCTCACGCACTTCCCCCCCACCCAGTGGGATGGGGGAGAGAATTGGGGGAAAAACAGCAAAACTCGTGGGTTGACATACAGACAGTTTAATAGAACAGAAAGGAAGAAAATAATAATGGTGATAATAATAAAATGACAGTAATAATAATAAAATGACAGTAATAATAATAAAGGGACTGGAATACACAAAACAAGTGATGCACAGTGCAGTTACTCACCACTCCCCGACCGATGCCCAGTTAGTTCCCGAGCAGCGATCCTGCCCCCCCAGGCCAACTGCCCCCCAGTTTATATACTGGGCAGGATGTCCCAGGGTATGGAATACCCCTCTGGCCAGTTTGGGGCAGCTGTCCCGGCTGTCTCCCCTCCCACCTTCCCTGTGCCCCTCCA
>JAVKLA010000007.1:19554255-19573837 GCA_034782735.1 Sagittarius serpentarius | reverse complement strand
ATGTCCTGTCCGGTCGGCCGTGTCGTCCCCCCCCCCCCCCATTCTGTGATTAGGAAAACATTAGCAAATCTCAGCTGTGACCAACCTTTCCATTCTGACCGTGGAAAAAGATGAATTTCTGATAGACTAAATATAGAATTTCTAAAATTGGACTGTGGGAAAAATAGGAAAACGATGACATGCAACAGATTAATGTAGAAACATTTATGTGGCTTGATCTCCTTTTCCCAGTTACATTTGGGTTAGAACGTAGACAGATACATCTAGGCCATTTCTTTGCAGACCCACATGGCACTTCTGTATATAATGAAGTCTCGAAAAATGAGCTACCACTGGTTATTTTGTAGGAATAAAAATGGATACCTAATGGAGTAGCACAAGAGTAGAAATGGTCTGCCAAGCATCACAGTTGTTAATAAATAAATACCTGTAGAGTTTACTTCTGTCTTTAATGATGTCTGGAACGCTCGGCCCAAATCTGACTGGCATTCACGGTTGGTTCGAAGGTCTTGCCTTTCGATGAAATTCAGACCATATTCCCCCCCCCCCCCCCGTTATGCTGGAGTAAATATTCTATACGCTAATCTTAATTATTTTTCCTTAATTGCTGTAACTGAGAAACTGTACTGGAAAAAAGCCCCCCTTCTGTCCCCTCCCCCCTTGGTGAGAAATTACTGCAGTATTTCCTGCAAAACATTTTTCCTGTAGTTTGAAGCTTCAGTTAAAGATAAGATTTTCTCTAGATCCTGGCAGGCAGAGTAACTCCCAGGTAATCTGGTCTGAGGACCTGGTCCAGCAAGGGCCTGGAACAGTCTGTACGGGTAACTACAATGCATTCCAGGCAGAGATTACTTTCGGTACTCTTACACCTGTAGGCGGGTTTAGGGTTTAATGTAATAAATGTTAATGAGAAATACGAAAACTCACTGAGAGGGCAATCTGTTACGAGAAGGGAAGGAGAAGAAGGTGGTAATGGCTCCAATGTCAATAGTGTCTAACTGTTCATTAAGCCAGGGCGGAAAGAGAAATGAAACAGATTTATTTATGAAAATTTATGGTCATAGCTTTACAAATTGTGGCTCACTAAGTAAGAGTAAAAATACAGCACATAATTTCTAGACGAGTTTGGAGTATTACTGAGTGATAAGAGAGGGCTCTGTTGGTTTCTCCATTGTCAGTAGTTTGTTGCGTTAGGTCTTCACCTTCCCTAAAAGCAGGGCTTTTCCGGGGAGGTCTCTGTGGCAGCCTGTAATTTAATACCTCTCATTAGTCATTAGCAAAGGCATCCAGATTCACATTGTAGGTGTTTCTCTTTAGTCAGGCTTCACTTCAGAAGACGCAGTTGATTGTGATTTGTGGCTTTCTAATATTAGTTTACTTGACATACAGGAATGGTCACTGCTGAGAATTTTTGATCATGATATAGTTTCTTTTTTCATCTAGCAGATCTGTTAATTGTTGTCTCTTAGAAAAGTAGATGTTTTTATTAATCCTTCTCTGCTGCATATATTCCTCAGGATTAGTCTGTCTGCTGTAGGGAGATAGGGAAATACTGCTAGGGAAGGAACGCTGTGGCTTGCCTTTCAGGAAGGTGAGATCTGTTAGGGGATTTCTTGTCTTTATTCCTGAGGAAAGACTGAACAGCGATTCAAAGTTACGTCGGTTGGATGCTCACCAGACTGTGTACGAGTACTAGTTCTACAAAACAGTAGTGTAATTAATGCACTTTTTTTCTCTTACTGTTAGCAAAACCATCGTTCTTACACGTTTGAGAAAGAAGTAGTGGAAGGAGATTTCACTCCTGTAAGTGCGTATCTACTAGTCGACCACAATTGAAGCCGTATTACAATAGTTCACATTGAAGTAGCTAAGTTTTGTGGTTTCAGCAGGAGGTTTCAGCACTGTGAAAAGCACGTGCTGCTTGTGAAATAAACTAGGAAAGCATTGGTGGGATTAGTCCCAGCTGCTGTAAAGCTTCCGTTCAACATTCTGCGTCCAAGTGGCAAGACCCCACCACCCTTGGGCTTCAGGTGAGATTTTGAAACACACAGGAACCTGCAGGATAAGAGTTTAAACTTCTTCTTTTCCTTTCTCCCTCCCCCCCACCCCCACCCCCCAAACAATAGCTCTTAGCACAAGTTAGGCATGTCTCTGGGTTGATGTAAAGCCTAGCAGACAAGCGGCGTTATGAGCACCGGATCCTGCATCTGTAAGAAAATAAATCGGAATAAATTAAGCCTGAGAGGATAAATAAATAAATACCAGAACAAAAATGCAGTTATAAGATACTTATTAACGCGTGCAGTGACAACGACGCTGGAGGTTTCTAGCTGACGTGTCCAGTTGAACATATGACTTGTTGTTTGTGAACATGGTGGCTTGTTAGTATAGGAGCAGTCACTGTATGCAAGTACTAAATGGGCAGATACATCCGTATCTGGTATGTCTGTCTGCAAACACCTCGTTTGGCAAAGCAGGTATCAGGTGTTATACCCCTCCTCTTCAGCGTGCTGCCAGCTACAGCACTGGCCTGGGGCTTCAGCTGCTTTGAACTGCCCACTGAAGACACCTCTGCTTAGGGAGGAGAAGCATGATTGATAGATGCGGAAGCACACGGTACATAGGTACACAGGTCTCTCTGGTCACTGTTCTTAGTGTTTCTCCGATGCTTCCCCTCACTTTTGAGTGTGATTCACATTTCTGGTTTGTTTGGTTTTTTTTATCCTGCCTGCCGTGCTTATCACATTTTGGTTTCCAGTAGTCTTTATTTAGATGGAAATAGCTATAAATAGAAATAAATATTATATATAAGTACATATAAATACAGATAGATGAGACCTTATCTAAGATTTTCTGACCCCTGTCACTTTCAGCAGTAGGATTTTGCTCCTCTGAAGACTCACTGGGTCGGTCGTAGGGGTTTCCACGTAGGTTTAAAGTCTTTCACGGCCTGTAGCCCCAGGAGTAAGAGTATTAGCAGATCGAATGCCTCGGAGCAGTGCAAGAGGAGCAGAACAGCACAGTTCTGAGGTTGGGCATTTGTTTTTCAGCCCTCGTCTTTCTGCGCTGGGTTTCTGCTGTCAGGCCACCAGACTTGCTTCTCCATCTGCTCCTTTCCAGCTGGCTCGTTGCCAGCAAGCCGCAGCATTAAAGTCGTCAGTGATCCTGTGCACGCACAAGATCCCGTCAAAAGCAGCGTGTCTTGCTGTCCTGCCCCCCCCCCGCCCGCCCCCGCCCTGCCCCGTGCCACGCGTGATAAGGAGTTAGATCCTTGCGGCAACTGTAGATGCGAGTGAGGCTTGGGGAGCAAAAAACCACGTCACCGTGTAGAAGCCCAGTGCGTGGGCAGCGGGTATGTGGAAGACGGGGAAGGTGGCGAAGGAGCTTCCCAGCTGCCGTTCTTCCTGGTAGCTGAACGGCACCAGACACACAGAGTGCCAAAATGGCTGGATTAGTGCAAAGGTGGACTTGTGACCTTTCCCTGGCCTGTTTCCAGTGTGATTTTTGTTGTTGTTGTTGTTTTTGGTTTTGTTTTTTTGTTCCCGCCAACGCCAGACTAGCTGTACACAGTGCTGGCAAAGACCCTCTGTGGTGGTGGTCTGTGGCTATCCCCCTGCGGCTGCTTTCTAGCCTGTCCCCGAGCACAGGCCTCTAGACATGGAGATGCACTGCCTGGTGCATCAGCAGTGGCTTTTACCTCATAGTATCCAGAGTTTGATAGACAAGATGCTTTCTGACCATGTCAAGCTTCAGTGAAGCATGCTGTTTTGGCCCTTGGCTCACTGAGGTCATTCCTAAAGTCACCCCAAGCAGGGAGAACACTGAGACAGTTATGGATAAAACAGTCTGTCCTTCAGACCTATTAAACAGTTATTAATTCCGATTTTTCCTGTTTTCTGACTTTGTAGAGTCTCAACACTGCGTTCAGAGCTTGTTTTTCATTGCAAATTTGTAATAATTGGAAAAATTCTTGCATAATAAAAACCGGAGCGTGAAGAAAAGAACCTAATCCTCATATTTAGCTAAACTGTTGTTCTGGTTTACTGGATTATGCTTTTAGCTTTTGCAGTGGCTATGGATACCTATTCAGTTACCGACCGTTTCATCAACAGTGGCAGGTGGGTTCTGTCAGACTAATTCAGCTTGTCTTCCTGCTGGACAGTGTGTGTGCTGTGTACTCTGCACAGGGCTATTTATCTCAGATTAGCATTGACCGATGGAGCCGGCATGCTTCCGTAAGAGCGAGAACTGGTTTTCAGACTCTACCTATTGGTTATGCATCTCCTGTATGAATGAACAGTGGTTTAGTAAGATTAAAACCAGGAAGTGGCACCTCACTTCTCATACCTTTTCAGAGGTCAGATGTTGCACACACAGGAACTCCAAAAGATGCGGCTCATTACAAGAGTGAAAATACGTTACTTGACTCGATCTTTCCCATGGAAGGGAGAGAAAAAGGGATTAAGGGTGTAAGTGTGAGGGGCAGGGACCAAATCTTCCTTGAAGAAGTTCTGAAGTAAAGCATGTTTGACACTCTAAGATAACTTCTACTTTTTATTTTTTAAGATAGTGCAATGGTTTTGATAGTACTGACATGCAAGCGTAGCGGAAGAGGAAATACTCACACTGCAACAGTAAGACACCAAGGAAGTAAAGGCGAGGAATCTATTTGAGAGACTGTACCTCTGCATTCGTAAAGAAAAAAAAAACCAAGCAAGTTTGAGGATGTTGTCTACCTCTGTCATGGAAGAATCGCCAGGCTTCCATTTAAGGTGGCTGGACCTGATTAATTCTTCACTGGGAGACGTCCAAGGAAAGCCATGGTGCTGGCGGAAGAGTTGTTCGCAGTGCTGTAGGTGGCACCCTTCCCTTTGAGATGGTGCTGAACCAGTGCCAGAAGGAAGGGGTAGGGCGCACGCTGCGGATGGGAGCCCTGGACCAGATGCTCCGCTGGTGTAAATCCGCACAGGTCTGCTGGGGTGCCTGATTTACGCCGGCAGAAAAATCGGTCCTTCTGTCTTAAAAACGCCAGGTGAAAGCAGAGCTTTGCCTCCTTGTCATCAGTAGAGATTCCACGACCCATCCTCTATGGGCTCTGCTGTGTAGGCTGAGCCCCGTGCCAGGCCATGCGTGCTGCCCCTCCGAAAGTGCCCCTATGCCTTGAGTAGGGAGCGTTGACCGTCTCCGGTGCTCGGCCGCGGAGATGGCTGCGTTTCTGTGGTGGGCAGCGTCACGCGTGCCGGCACCAAGTTCGTACCGTGCTTTGGGAGGGAGGCGCAGCTCTACGGAAGCTTAAAGACACCATTACCTTCGTTGGTTATAACATTCTGTTTGGCTAGTATGTTAAAAAGATACTCGTTAAATCGCAGCATTGCTTCTCTTTGAAGTCACTTTGCCTTGAATGGAATGCTGGAGGTGACACAAGTATTCAGATGCACGCTTGAACTACGCTAGGGCTGGGGGTCCTCAGACCTATTTGTGTTCCTGTAAGTACAGACCAAAAAAGACTGACTTTTTATTTACCTTGTGGTTTGGGAGTTGAGAGTTAGGACTCTGGGGCCCAAGCGTACAGTCGAGTTACTGTGTTGTCAGCTGATCCATGGTAGCAGTGTATGGCGAATGCAAGTAAAGTGCTGTGAATGAAGCATTCAGTTCCTGGTGCTGGCACTGTGGCCTAAAGCATCCAACTAAAAATATGTCTCTAAAATGGGCAGTCATCTGACATTTTTATTTACTAGTGTGGTTTGGACATGGGTGGATGAAACATTCTAATAAATTACTGTATCTGTCTGTCTGTCTGTTTCTGATGTATCGTATTTTACTAATTCAAGAGGTATTACGTGCCTAATGAATTGGAGCCTTGACATTCTGACCAATTTGCATTAAGGTGCTTGGAGGAGGAGGAGGAAGGGTTGGGACAGGGAGTATCAAGCAGAAAGCGAACCGTCTCTCATCGATTATGGCTGTGCCCTGATCCTCCAATGCTAAATTCCGTGCCAGAAGGCATTGTATTCCTATCTGCTGCCGGATGAGGGGCCAAGGCACTTGCTGTCCAACACTTGCCGTCGTTCAGAATAGGTGCTGCTGGTTTTTGTCATTGTTGCGTTCGGCTCCTTAGCGTGGCTGTCCTCTCAGTTCCCTATGAGGCCGGGAAGTCGTGTCCCCCATTTGCGGGAGCAGACTGAGTCTGATTTTTCCCCTGACCTCCCGTGCTGGGGCAAAGCGCTCATTCGGTCCATCCTAATTCTGGCTGTGGCCATAGACAAAGGAACAACGTTTTGGCATTTTCTGCCGGAAATGGAGAGAACGCAGCGACCCTTTAGGGACGGTGCTCAGAAAGGCTGAAGCTACTCCCTGCGCTTCTGCTTTAAACATGGAAGACGAAGGGATAGCCTGGAACTTCGTTACCGAGTGGCGAGGAGGAGCTGCTACTCAGCTGTCTCGGTTGGGCACAGGGTTCCCTCTCTGTTTATAGTGACATGATCATCTGCGGAGCCGTGCCGCGCGGTGAAGCTGCTGCTGCCGCCGCACAGTGCAGTATGGTGCTTGTTCATTTTGACAGGAAGAAGTTTTCCAGGAAGGGGAGGGGAAAAGAGGGCAGCTGAGATCCTCTCTTCACCTTCAGCGCAAAGCCGAAAGGATCTTAAGCGATGCTCTATGAATAGAAGAGAAATTTTCATTTATCCCTCTTAGGGGCTGGTACATTCCCCTGCTTCTGGTTAGTCCGTCAACGCTGCGGAGAGACGGGTTTGCTCACACTGCTGCGTTTTTGTATCAGTCACAGCCTCCTTGCTTTTCTCTCTTTCTCTCCCTCCCAAACCCGCTTAAGGTTTCTTTCGGGGTGTTGTGTTTGGTGGTTGGGGTTTTCTTGGGGTTTTTGTTTGGTTTGGGGTTTTTTTGGTTTTTTTTGTTTTGTGGTGGGTGGTTGTTTGGTTTTTTTTTTTTTTTTTTTTTTTTTTTTTTTTGCAAAGCATCCATGTGAGAGGAATAAAATAATTTTGAAGAGCATTATATGGTGAGAATTTTGACAATGAGTGGAAGATTGTAATTACTCTCTTCCATTAGACTCAGTGGCTTTGGACAGATAAGCTGTATTGAAACGTGTGACCAGGGCATGGGATCATGGATTGTCTTTCACTGTTGTCATGGCGACAGTGATGCAGGTGGCCTATAACTGCCTGGCTGTCAGATCTTATACATCAAACTGGTGCTAAGTGAAAATATGTTAGAGGCATGGGGGAAAAATTGCCAGCAGTGTTTATAGGATCAGGTGGAAGAGAGCTAGACAGCTTTAAAAGCAGCTTTTTGTGAAAGCTGTGGATGGCTCGGGGATGGTTCTTTAGAGTGTTTATGCCTTCGTAAGAGCAAAACCGGTTCTAAAGGGGAAAATATATACAAATATATGTCTTTATTATGTCTTTGCCGCTTTCTCAAAGTCAAGATGATGATGATGGCGTTAGGCTGAGATGGAAAAGAAATGGGAAGGAAGGCAAATACTTCTAGCTGACAGCTGGGGCAGACCCTAGAACCTCAATACTAGCTGAGGAAAATGCGATGTATTCACTGCTGTATCTCGGGATGTAATTGCTAATAGAAAGTTGACCAGATGTAGAGATGTTACAGGGATATCAAAACTTAAACTGTGAAATAGCATCTTAAAGTCAAGGTGTCTTACAGAACGTGTCCGTTAGACTTGCTACAAAGTAATTTCTTTTTCAGAGCAGTTATCTTTCTCATGGGTTTGTAGTCTATATTCCATGAAGTTCCAAAGAGGTTCTGACTCTCATCCCCTTCCCTTTCCAGCTGACCGCACCTTTCAAACCGCTGAGATTTACAGTAGTTCCCGACACTAAAATTAGTTATTCTGTGTAATTGTGCTAAGTATCGCTGCCTTGCACTAGCTATTGACCTACCTTCATTCTCTTAACAGCGACAAACTCCTTGCAAAGAGAATAATGAAAATGATGGTAAAAAAATAAACTTTTATTCTAGTCAAGTGTAAAGCGCTTGTTTCCTGCAGTGCTTTGTCTGTGGGCATTTAGTTGGGTGGCTTTGGGGTGATTTTGGTCTTGGTAGTTTAATCTGATCTGGAGTGGAAATACTACTTTGTCTGGTTATGGGAGATCCTATGGAAAATGTGCCTACCTCTTCCACTGTCTGCTGAAATATGCTATCTGTCAGTTCAGATGCACCATTGGTGGTCTGTCCAAAGCATAAATGCACATCCTCCATGCTCTTCTGGCTAAACTGTACACAGAAAAATCAACATTGCTTCAGAGTGCACACAAATAGTTTGGTTTCCAACTTTATAGCCTACATTTCATTTGCTCTGTTAGACTGCTGGTCAGCAACTGGTAAGACAGTGAGGGGGAAAGTGACTTCATCTCGAGGGAGTAGCCCACATTTGACAAGCCCCACTCTCATCTACTCATCCTGCCCCAGCAAGGTAGGTCTCACTATTTCAAATGCGGAGGCAAGCACGGGAAGCATTTACGAGGAAAAAAAACCAAACCTCTCTGATACCGTGAGTACTGAAGACTAAAACTGCTAGAAAAAGTAGAGTTGAAAGTAAGGCATTTTAAAGAATGCTTCTGATTTTGCACTTGACTAGGCATCGTGGGGTTTTGTATCGTCATCTCTGGAATCACGGTGCCTTTTGCAAGATCATAAATGGAAAAGCACTAAAACCGAAGTATAATCGAGAAGAACAGTTTTTAGCATAAGCCTAGCAGTCAGCAGTGAGGCTGGAATTGCTTGGAATTGTTAATTGCATGGAATTGTGAATTGGAAAACATCAGCCAAGCAATGTAGATGTTTTATCAGTTGAAAAGTGGGATCAGTCTGATGTGGCTACGATTTTCAGATGGGGGGGAAGCGGGGCAGGAACTCTTTAACTTCCTGGCTTAGTGCTTCCTTACCTAGCATTCAGCTTCTCCACGCTCCAGAACCCAGCATTACATGTTTTGGTTTGATGCATCTCTGGGTTTCTGGATGATACAAATGGTTCTTTTGATAGGAAGAGGAGGTGTTTTTTTTTTCATGAAAGGTCCTTAGGGAGGGTTTAACTAGAATCAAATGCTAACTTATAAATCTATCAAGGATACTATTGATGTAGGGAGTTATTTAATATTTATAATGAATTAGCAAAAATAAGAACAAGATCTGGCAAAGACAGGTAGTATTAAAGGAAAGTTCTGATCTGTGTGAGAGTGGAGGACCTTCTGGGTTCTTTCCTGTTTTGGTAACTGATTTTTTTTTTTTGCCACACCCTTGACCAAGGTTAGGTCTTTGCCCCTGTTCTAAATGTTTCGGTGTTTTAGACAGAAGTGAAGGATGGGGTGGGAAAGGGAGGTCCTGCAGCTTAACAGTTGGCTCTGGGCAAGCAATCTGTTCTTCCTTCTCTCTAATGGCCTGTATGTTTGCAAGAATTTGGGGGGTTTTTGCCTACTTTTTCACTCTGTCGATGGAAGACATTAGGTAGGTTAAACGTTATGCACCAATACAAGATCAGAATAAAAAAGGTTGATACAATATTGAGGGAGTAGTGTCTGATGGTTTGAGCACATGAAAAGGAATTGAGTGCCAAGGTTTCTATTTCAAGCTTTGCTGTTGGTGAGCAGTGCAACATGGAGAACGAAATCAGCCCTTCGAGCCTTGTTTTCCTATACTTTAAAACAGAGATAAAACAAGAACTGTAAAGGTGAATTAGTGTTACTAAAACTTTGAGATCCTTGCCTCAGAAGTGTTGTGAAAGGGCATCCTTGCCGCTGCTTAGGTACTTTATGGACTGAAAGCATATGTAAAGGAGTGATGTTCTTTACCAAGTGCTGAATGTTAGGTAAGGGTACTTGAGTAACTCAATAGGCATCCTAGTAACCCACGCGATTGCCTTCAGCATGTGTTTACCGATAGAAAAAAAATCTTAACTGAGATTTTGGCTTCATCTGTGGTTCTCTTCAAAAGTACTGTGGTGTCTTAAGCTTTCATTCATCCAAAATGAGTTACATTATCTTACATAAAGACTTGCGTCTTTAACATAGCTTTGAGATCATCAAGAGCAAAAAAAGGCCCAGATGTATATATAAGGGTTTTCTAGCTTAAGATGAAAAGAGCATGTTTTAAGATGATGCCTTAATTCATGTGCTTGAGGTGCTTCATTGTTTTTTTAATCATAGGTTGTTGGTAGCAAATTAGCATTTGTAATAGTTTTAGCATTAGTATGCAGGAAAAGTCTGGGTAGGAGGGGGTTGTTTTTGTTTTTTCACTGGTTTTTGTTGTTGTTGTTTTTCTCATGAAGCTGGAACATAGAGATGGTTTGATGTGTATGTTTACAGTAGCCCTGCACAACTTTAAAGAGCAAAAATAGGTGCAGAAATGTAGCTGCTATAACCATTTCCTGACTAACAAGATGGTCTGGCTGGTGAACTAGACTCTTGTTTCTGGTGTTGTGACTCTGATAATGCAGTTTGGATGTTAATTTGGAAGTAACCACAGAGGCTGTAGGCTGGGCAGAGTTATTACCTCATTATCCATTGCTCAGGGTTAGCTGTAAGGTTTTGACCATCTGTGCGCACGCAGAGAGGAGGAGGGAAGTGGACGATACAGATTACATATTTCAGACCGATATGGATCCTGATTAAGTTTGCAGTTCATTGCGGCAGGACAGATCTCTCTGGTTCTGTCTCATCTTTTCAGCTCAGAATACTGACTGCAGCTATTGCTTGGTACAAACCCATGCCTTTTAAAAGGTATTTTCTTAGGTTGCCGACTTAGTGCTTTCTGTTTTGAAAGTAAGCAGTGTTTGCACATCCCAGTTTTTCTGAAAACTTGGACCTCTGGCTCTCAAACAGTTTAATCATACTCTAGGTCAAAAATAACTAAATAAAAATACTATTATTCTATCCTCAGGGTTTTTTTTGATACAATGCTAGACCTAAATAGTTAGTTAGTAAGAAAGCACTTTAATCCCAGCACAAACAAGCTGTACCAGTCTTGTGGTTGTTGCAGTTACAGCAGTACATGTTGTTTTACGTTATTAGTAAAAATGCAGAAGCCATGTGGTGGAGTATCCTAAGGTTTGTACTATACAGTTTGCTGCGTTAACCCACAGGAAATATTTTTTTGTAATGTCTTGTTCACCGTCAGTCCTTTGAATTAAAGCAGGTATTTGTCGAGTGAGTTGAAAGATGCTGCGTCCCCGAGATGTTTCTCATTTCAGCTGCTGTGCAGAGTGTTCCAGCAACTACTAGCCGATAGCTCCTGCGAGGGAAGCAGAAAAGAAAAATACCAGTGGCTGTCTCCGACAATCCAGGGTTGCGGAGCAGGGTGGGGGAGTTTCCTGTTGTAACAACAAAGCCAACAATCATCAGGATGCTTGTCTGCCATGGAGGAGTGTCTCTGGGTGTGAGCTGTATTTCCTGCCTCCCTGTGAATCAAGAATCATTTATTTTGGATCTCTGAGGGTTTCTTCCCCCCTCCTCTGTTTAAAGCCTTCCTCTCCGTTCCTCCCTCCCCCTCCTTCCTGTCCTTCCCACCCCCACACCTATTTCTCAGTGGGCAGGCTTTATGTAATGAAATCCTAGTCTAAGAACAATGGCATTTGCAAAAGTCACTTGCACAGTTTCGGCGCAGCTGATGAAGATGTCTCTTGCTGTACTAACACCCAAATAAATGCAGCAATATATATATACTTCTTTCAATTGGGTGGACAGGAGTAAGTTTTGGCTCTGATGCTGTGCAGAGGGAGAGAGTGAAGTGGGCAGATCGGTCCTCTCTGCATATCCTTAATTTGTGAGCTGCTCGGGATGGAGATACAGCCTTTTGTCTCCCTGGAAATATCCCTTGCGTGTTAGATAGATGGTACTGGAAGTAAGTGCAGATTGGGCTATGCTTGAAGATGAGGCTATACGAAGGCCATTCGGGACACTCTTTTGAGTTGGGGATGGGGGGAGAAGATGATGAGAAATTTAATTCCCCAATATGCATTTTTTTAGCCTCCGAGATCATTTAGTACATTGCTGTATTGGAGCATATGCAGTTTCCTGCATTAAACTCGGTGCCGAGTGTAGTGTGCCTGCCACATCCATTTGCAACTGCTTAGCATGAGCCTTAATACACGTGCCACTTAAACCAAGTGACTGTGTCTAGTGCCAAGAGCCTTAAATCCACTCATGGTTAGTGTACTTTCCTGCGCACTTAGCCCAGCCTAGTTTAGCTTGTTTACAGAGAGATAAGGCAATACGTGCACTGCTAGGGCTGTAGTGCCATAGGAAATGAGCCACGGGATCTGCCTCCGTTCACCAAACCCACGCTCTCTTGCACAAAACTGTAAGGAAAGACTGGGTTTTATGAACGGTGAGCCCTCAGTTTGACAGATGCCAGGTGGGCAGAGCATCCTCCTTTTAAAAATTACTCCTGGTCCAGGTGCATCCTTTCTCAAAGTTTTGATTTCCCCCCTGGCTCCCCACCCCAACATAGCTGCTTCAGGAGCCCAACAAAGTCTCCCTCTCCTGTATCAGCCTTTGTCTCCTTTGTTCTGCCAGTGATGCCAACACTGACACGCTGTCAGTTTGAGTGCAGCTGTGCCACAAAACAAAGGGGATCAGAGCATGGGCTTTTAACATGTGCATCATCCTACTGGTCAGCGTGTCCCCTGGACCAGCCAGAGGAAAGCCAAAACTATTCACGTGTTAACGAGAAGCTGCAGTTGTGGTACAGGCTAGCATGATTTATCCCGGCTTTAATACAGCTAGCATGGGGAAAGAGTGCAATGGCGATGGAGTAGTTACGTAGTCTGTTCCCAGGACTGACAGACATTCTGTGTCTCTGAGAGTTTCTGTGCTCTTCAAAAGCACATACCAAAGCTTGGGCTTTAGCAGGCCATCACTGTCGCGCTAGCTTGATGGGTCCTCCGCATGCCTTTGGATTATCATCTGCTACGGAGAGCAACTCTTTCTTTCTGTCTGTTTGGAAATACCCTTACACAGTAGAGGAAATAATAAATATGCTGAAGAAGAAGAAAACACACCTGCCCTCGGGGAGCAGGGTAAAGAATTCCAGCAGCAGAGTTTTTTCCATTCCTTCTAGCAGTAATGGAAGGAAGGTAAAAAGGCCACTGGCCAAGTGGTAGAGGAGGTGATGAGGAGACTGATGATTTCTGAAGCTTTTGTGCAGCTATTTTTGATGAAGGCCAGCACAGGTAATGGGACTGCTAGGTGCTCCCAGGGGTTAGTGTTCTAAGTGGTCAAATCTATTCAACCTTTCTGCGGTTTCCCTGTTACTGCTGCTCTTAACTTTCTTGTATTACCAGAGTATGAAGAGCTTAGCCAAAGCCCATGGCTCTCTCATGTTAGGTGCTGTACAAAAAGACAGTTGTGTTCCAGGTATAAAAAGAGACAACAGACGCATAGCAGGCAGAACTTAGCACCCCAACAGTAGAGGAATTTGAGGAATTATGAGAGTTTATGGAGAGATTCTGACAGGCATGGAGGAGAGCACATGAAAGAGCTTGAAGAGAATTTTTTTTTTTTTTTTTTTTTGGGCAGTGTAACAAGTGGAGAGGGGTCAGCATCTGCTAGGGGCTGATCAGAGGTGAAAGTCTAAATGTGATTTGATTGAGGAAGAGAGAAGCTATGAAGAGCCTTGAATGTGAAGAGAAGTTCCTCGAGAAGAGAGTGCTTGAAAAGAATGAACACGTGATCTGTGATGCAGTAGGGGAAAAAAAAAACAAACCACCAAAACAAACCAAAAAACTCAAACCCTACCCCTTTGCAGTGCGTTTGGGATGGGTGCAGTGAGGCTGGACTGTTTGTCAAGGCAGGAGAAAAGAACACTGCGTTTCATTGCCTCTCCCTGCTCCAAAAGTGGAGGATACTTTTTCCAGGCAAACACTTTTGTTTAAGTGCCTAGGTACACTTCTGGGAACTTCTGGAAGCCTAACTTGAGACACCCAGATTTGAAAATTACTGAATGAAGTATTCTATAGTAGAATATGGAATTGTTCTTCCATAATAAAAGCAAGTTGGTGTACTATATATGGTTGATTTGGAAATTCTTCCAAATTTCTGTTTGCTAGGAAAAAAATAATTTTTTTGAGTTCCCTTGAGACAGGCAACTAGATGGTGAGAAGCAGGAGTGCTCTCTGCTGAACTGTACATTTGGGCGGGGGAAAAAAAAAAAAGCTTTAAAGAGGTGTACTTGGTGCACTTGCTGCTTCACAGATTTGGTAGCCAAGTATTGTTTGTGCAGGTGAAAAATGGTATTTTCCAGCCTTTCCCAGGGTTTGACTTTACATTCTTAATTTTCTTTTAATAGAGCTTAAAGTCCCTTGCTTATGGGATTTGGAGTTATTAAGGCATCTCTTACTCATTTATGAGTATGCATTAACTATTGGTATTGAAGAAATGTTTCATCTACTGTGTGTAGTAAGTACTGCTTGAACTGAACACATTGGCAGGGAGGGAGTTGAAGCATGTAGCAGAGACTTGTGTTTAGTGCCTCTTCTGCCTCCACACCCTCCGTATGCTCTGTAAGCATCAACATCTTCCACCTCCATCTAATCCTATTTCTGCAGAACTGGAATAATGTGTGAAAGAAGGGTTTAATTACGGAGATCAATATTCAAAGGGTGTCTTCACTGCAGCGGAGGTCGTGATACCTATATTCTGAGTTGCTAACTCCTCCAAGGGTGGCCTAGTTCTTGTCAGTGTGCTACGTTGTCAAATATTATTCAGTTGAAGTGTTGAGAGTAGTAGCACTAAATAGCGAGATCTTCATTGCGTGTTCAGTCAGTGTTTGTAACAGACACGCTTTAGCGTGCGACTTTGGTCCAGATAGTTTGGCTAAAGACGACACTTAGCTCAAGCTAGAGTCCTACGTCAATCGCGTACAATCCAGCTGTATTAGTTACAGCTTGAGCTACACTACTTTGAAGATAAGCTGTAAGGGTTTCAACAGTAGATGTAGAAGAGGAGAAAATGGAGGGGGGGGGATCTTCAAGCAAAAGAAGCAGCTGATGACCCACAAAATAAGAGACTGATTGGGGGGGGCAGGAAATCCTGGGAAACAGGCCAAGTCTGAAATTGAAATATAACCCAGTAGGTGCCAAGCACCCCAACTTCAATTAAGTTCCAAGATCAGCGAGTGCTGTCTGCCTCTGGAAATCTGGCTGATTGCTTACTGTCAAGGTGTAAATTATAGCCAGGTTACTTCTGCCTGCTGTAGCAATTAATGATTGCTCTTAATTAAATTGCCTGACCAGTGGGAGGGAAACCGAAATGTATACATTCTCAGCTGTTTCAGATGATACGTGCACATACGTGCACGAGAAGGAGCTCTGCCTCTGATGCAACACTAAATCACAGTCCCCAAAGAGCAGTGTTTTGTCCTGTGTGGGTTAAAAAACCCACATAGTTATTTGTTGTGATTCTGCCTGTGCTTTTCTTATGGACTTCCAGAAGGCCATACGCAGTATTAATCTGCGAGCTGGAATTTTCATACTGTCTAACTCATTGCATTTGTTTGGGGATACGGGGCAGGCAGAAAGGAAACTGGCTGTATTGTGCATCCCACTTCAAAGTGGTCCAGGATTTTAGTGGAATTTGTCTTGCTTTTTATAGTTTAACATTCAAGTAATTACTGCCACTCAGCCAAGGCCATAGTCTGTCTCAGCTGGGAGGACCCAATATGCAGCTTCTGTAACCTAACCAGTCAAGCTATTGTCTGTTGCTCAGGCTGTTCAGATACTGAATTCGCAGAGCATTATGCTATGAAGGGGTGTTGTGCGTGTGAAGGTGGTGGTGATGGATACTAAAACAATGCATTAGGCTGATATGGAGAAGACCTAACACCCTTCTAGAAAACTACACGTGGAGGGTGTTTCATACCTGCTGGTACGTGGAGGGTAGATACTGTGTGTTCTTAAGGGAGCAGCCATCTCTGGGTAGGATGGGAGCGCATGCGTCCCTCAGTTTGTATGGTAAGGACACCGAACCAGGGAGCAGCAGCAAGTTTTAGTCAAAGCTCTGCAAGAGGTGACAGAGGCTGCCACAGATGTGCATTGGTTCAGCTGCTCTGCTGATGGGAAGCTGAGCCCCCCATGGCCAAGACCCTTTTAGCTGTCCGAGAGCTGTCTGGACCGGCTGCTAAAGGCAGGGTTAACAGGGTAAGCCTGGGGTGGAGCGTTTGGGCAGAGTTACGTGGAGCCAGCCTTGGTCTTTAGCTGCTTGTCCAGGCTGTCTTGCTGTGCCACTTTGAGAAGCAGTGTCAGTCAGTGAAGTCACCCCAGATGATTCCAGCGGACTCTTCTTCTCCAGCTGTCATTCAGCTTGTCTTAAGAAATTCCCTCTGTGGAACTTCTTCTCCACCTAACAGATTTGATGCCTGGATGAGACCACTGTTCCACTTTTAAAAGTGCAGGGGAAATGCGTGCTTCGCAAACGCAGATTTTGAGTTTGGCAGAACCAGGTTGGTAAATCAAGAAACAAAAGGCGGCCTTACATTTTGTAGCAGAAAAAAAACCCATGCTTTAATAATACAGAATTGTGGGAGAACACGAGGTCAGCCAAACCAATAGGAACTGAAACGGAAGGACAGCACTGTCTGTGCAGCAGTGGTGTTCTGAGAGAGAACGCCTGAGTCAGGAGTTGTGCGGACCGTGGTGGTGGGAGGTTTTGTTCCGGAGACCCTGTTTCAAACCTTTATTTGCTGTCTGGCTTAGCATTTTTGTTCCTGGTGATAAATGGAAGGTTTCCAAATCACCATTGTGTTGTGACTCAGTGAAGGGGGAGGGAGAGAACTTATTCCCCATAAAAGTTTCTTTTGGCTTGGAGACAAAAGAGAAAAGAGCAGTTTGTTGGCTCCGTTTAGCAGATAGAGCGCCAGTAACTGATCAGCTTATTAATACAGAGGGTTTCAAATATACAGTCAGCCAAAAAAAGGCGTTTAAAAACACTTAAAAAGAAACAAAAGAAAGGGCAAATTACTTTTGTGTTGGCCTTCAATTAACCACAGTTCATGCTTTGGCTACTTACTTTTTAGAAGCTGCTTTGGCTTATTTATTTAAATACCCTTTCCTCTTTCTCCAAGGAGAGAGGTCTTGATGGCAGGGGAAAATAAGCTCTGCATGTGCGAGCTTTACACGCACGTGCTTTTCTTAATTGGGAGCAGCAATCTAAGGGTCACAGCAAATCTTAGTCTTCCATTGCTTTTCTGGTGGCGAGTTAAGAAAAGACATGCAGTATATTTTTGTTTTGGTTCGATTTTTATCTCTGATTTTCTTTAGTTAGCATGGAGCAAAATGCTTCTCGGATATGTGATGGATAGTTTATAGCCCTACGATTGCAGCTCATCAGTGACAAACAACCTTTCCTTAACACACTCTGAAGTAGGAGGCAGCATTTGTTCTGCACTTGCTGGCTATTTGTATCCCACTCCATTTGTGCAGTGGGTGGACAGTCTGAGTTGCACACAGAATTTTTTTTAATTCTCTCACTCACGGGAAAGCCCATGGAAATGCATCTTGTCAGCAAATAAAACCGGCGGTTCTGTACATCTGACTTTTTGGCTGCAGAAATCAGAAGAAATCCTATCTCGGTTACAGAGGCCATGTTGAATTAGATCGAGCTAGAGCGGTTCTTCCCTCTCCTCAGGGGTATCTGCTGCACCTCGTGTTTTGATGAGATGTCACAGAGCAGGCTGACAAATGGAGGCAGCGCTGACTTTTCTGTCAGCTAGGAAGACTGATCCCCGAGCTCCAAATACTATTAAGCACATGGATTGTTTAAAGAGCTGAAACCCCTCTAAAACTGGGTGGTAAATTTCAGTTGTGATACTCTGCAAATAGGCAGGCTTCAACCTTTAGGGAAGGGAATCTGTTGAGTATTGATGAACTTGCGTGATATTGTCTTAAGCTGTACTGGCTAGGAAGCAAAGCAACAGGTATGAATAGCTGCGAGTGCTGCGTTTCCACCTCTCCTCCGCTGAGTACGCAGCCAGCAGTTGCCCTCTGGGTTTCCAGCCTCTCCCCAGTCTCATCCTAGACCTTCTCACATCCACTCCCAGCTCTGTGCAGTCAAGTAATAGGCTCTGTGCAGTCAAGTAATAGCACACCACCGATGCATATCATGACCCTTCCCTAGCCGAGAAGCTGAGAACCCTTCTTCCATCCTCGTTCCTCCTTGACCAGTCCAGTACCTTCAACCTGCTCAAGTACGCTTTCCGTTCCCTGGTAGGGATTCCTTTGTCTCCCGTGACTCTGTTCCACTTCTTGTTCTTCCTCTCTCTGTGATGGTTTTTTTTGAATTTGTGCTTTAGAGAAACCTCTTCAGTCCACTCAAGCTTTCTGCGCAGGTATCCTTTATCTCCTTCTGTACCGCGTATCAGGGCAGTCACACGTGCAGGAAAAAAAAAATCTGAGCCACTGTCGGTAGCACACGACCTTTATGTCTCCTCCTGTGTGATACACAGCCTCCTTTTCTTCCAAGTTAATAATGCTGGTGTTTAATTCTGGCATCTTTTCGTGGAAATGGCTTAGCCACAGCCTGTAGTTCCCCCTCGAAGACCACTGAGCTGATACACTTTCATCTTGCTGAAGATACTAGTTTTGTTCCTGGACACCTCAACAAGCTCTTCTTGAAGCTTTCATAATGTCACTTTTAAATTATTGTGACATACTTTTCCCTGCCTTTGCCTCTTCTCATGCAGAATGCAGCAGCAGGGATAGATGATAGATACGTGTGTGTGTGTATATGTACACGCACACACGCAATTTCATCCCGTTTCTTTGAATGTGACCCGTGTTGTCTGAATAACCTCCCTGGGTGCTCCTTTTGCTCTTTGCATCGGGCACAAAATAATTGCTTTTATGGCTAAGGTCCTTCCCAGCCTTGTCCTTGCTGTCATTTCCCCTAAAGGTTGTCTCCTACATCTACCGGACCCATACTGCAGGCTCCGTTTCTCACGCGTTACGTTTTCAAGAAAGGACCTTTCCTTCCCGCCGGCCTGAGGTGGATCTCTTTCACAGCAGCACAGCCAACCTGTCCCTCTCCTTTTCGGAGAGCGCTTTCTGACCTTTGCCTGTATTCCTGCTGCGTCCTCCTTACGTGGAGGCTGGGCAACACGGGCCGCTTCTGTTCTGCTTCCGTGCACGCCTATAGCGTAGCGTCGCGGGCCTGACCGCGCAGCCCGTCCTCGTGGGCGCAACAAGAGTACGGGAACTAGAGCGTAGCAGCGGCGAAGCACGCGCGTCCCGCCTGTCGCGCGCCTGTTGCGGCGCGAGCGAGATTTTTGAGTAGAAAAGGCGAAAAGCCGTCGCCGGCGAAGCACGCGCGTCCCGCCTGTCACGCGCCTGTTGCGGCGCGAGCGAGATTTTTGAGTAGAAAAGGCGAAAAGCCGTCGCCGGGCGACGCGTCAGGAGCGCGGCTGGCGCAGGTTGGGCCGGTCTCTCGCGTGGGAGCTCCGCCCGGAAACTTCCTCTGTGGCCCCTTGCGGGCTCCCGGTCCCCGTGGGGCCGGCCTCCCCAGTCCCGCCGTCGTTCCGCCGGTGCCCCGAGCCCACCTTCCAGCCACGGGTGCTGCCGGGCGGG